>CAWUFW010016043.1:0-329344 GCA_963921515.1 Calotriton arnoldi | reverse complement strand
CCGGGTGCTTTTCTGCCTGCCATCGTAATCAGCCCCAATGTAGTGTAAAAGGTACTTTTAAAAAAGAATAAATATTTTAATATTTTAATTTATAACATACATTTTCTTTTTACATTTTTATGGAACAGGTGCATGTATATATATATTTATTTATACTTTTTAATATATTTCTTACATTTTATAATTAATTAAAATAATTATTTATTAATTATTATTAAGTAAATATATATATTACATTTTATATATGTATGTTTAATTTTTTTTTACATTATATTTATTACTTATAATTGTTAAAATTTACAAATAATTCAAAATATTTTTTTTTAAGTTAGATGTATTGGTTAATTTATTTTACATTATTTTTTATACATATAATGAAAGGCCATTCCATGGCGGTGGTGCCTGCCACGCAGTGCAGGGAACTGCAGTGCATGCCATTTTGACAGTGCGAACGGTGCTGCATCCACAGCACCGTCCGCAATGTTAAGGGCCCGGGATGCGCCGGCTATACTGGCGGGCGCATCCTAATATGTGTGGTGGGACCGCCGCACGTCTGTCGGGCGGTCCCAGCACCGCAACGATGGTGGGCAGACTGATGTCCGCCCGCCATCGTAATGAGCCCTAAGTATTTGGTTTTACGCCTCTCTCTCTTCAAAGTTCACCAGCCGCTACTTCAATTGTACATTGATATTGTCAAAGATATTTGCAACAAGTCAGATTTCTGCATTATACCACTTGCAATTTTACAAAACATTTACAAATTGCAGACTTTTCAACTGCAAATCCTGGTTCGAGCATTTTCTTAACATTTGATTAAAAGTTCACAGCTTAGTTTAATAAGTTGCAGAATAAACTAACTACTTCTTTGCAAATATAGGCATTGGGTATATTAGTAAATATTGATTTTGCACATGTAGTGTCAAAATTATGCATTGGAGAAAAACAAAGGAATGTTTTGCCAAAAATACACACCTTTAAATGATTTCAACAAGCCAAATGTGTTCATATTTGATGTTAAGTACAATATGTAAACTTAATTTATCAAGCCGTTAATCTGGGATGCCTTGTCAGTATCATTTTTCATTCAAAATGTGCAATTTTGAAGAGAACAGTTGTGTATGATCGTAATTGTTTTGTATTTCTTGATATAAACTTAATTTTGTATTCCTTCTACCACGTCGGTCATTTTGCACCCCTACTCAAAAGCAGAATATGTGTTTGTCAGAAGCAAAGCGCCTAAAATATAATCAACCAAAGATGAATGTACAGGTCGCTGGTTTGTTATCTGAACATTAGCCCATTAGACTCATCCTTCATCAAACATTCGTGCTAGTGAAACTGACCCAACACAATCTTCAATCATCAGTGACTTCTAAGAGTTGATTATTTGCCCTGCATGACCTCCTACTTGGTGCTGAGGGGCTCCGAGAAGGGTAAGGAGAAGAACCTATAGAAACTAAAAAGCCTTCTTGACCACTGAAACCAAGGACAACAACAAAAGTTCTATGGCTACAACAGGATGAGAGGGCGAACATTGGTTACACCTAATTATCATTAGTAACTTGACATGTCCAATACTTTTAGACATTGACATGTATTGACCAAACTCACTACCACATAGTAAGTATGTCCACAGACCATTTACAATTGCTAACAGAAGGTCAAGAATAAGTGGCCGAAGAGCAAGATATTTATTTTGATGCTTCTTTTTCACACTCTGGGGCATATTACCAAGCCCCTATCGCCACCACAACGTCACTTTTTGTGATGTTGTGGTGGCGATAGGGTCAGCGCCCTATTACCAAGGCAGCGTTAAACCACATAACAAGGCTAAAAGCCACGTTAAGTGTGCTTAACGCTGCCTTGGTAATAGTGCCCCTTTCACGCTAAACTTAGCGTGAAAGGCGGCGTGCAGAGGGTGTTGCGGTGGGCGTCCCACCGCAACACCCATTCACTTCGACGCTGCCACCTATTATCAAGAGATGCGATAATAGGTGGTAGCGTCAACCTAAGACCAGGAAAATCCTGGTCTTACAGGTGTGCATACGAGGAGAAATGCTTCATTTCTTCTGTTCGCTTTTTCTATGTGTACTGCCTTGTGCAGCACACATGGAAAAAGCTAAATTACAAGGTATGTTTAAGTACAGGAAGGTGTCCCTTCCTGTACATAAACAAACCTTTTTTTTAAATGCCATTTTGTAACTTACATGTGTGCTGCATGAAGCAGCACACATGTAAGTTACAAAATGGCATTTTAGGTTTGTTTATGTACAGGAAGGGACACCTTCCTGTACATAAACAAGCCTCCCTGCTCGCAGACAACCCTTGCACTCTGGTGCAAGGGTGCCTGCGTTGGCGTTAAGTCGTGAGACTTAGCGCCATCGCAGGGGAAACGCCAGGCTGCACCATATCCTTGGTAATATGGTGCAGCCTTGCGTTTCCGAAGTGGCGATGAGAGGCGTTAAGCCAAGGAGGCTAACGCCTCTCACTGCCACTTCCTAGATAATATGCCCCTTTGTTCCATCATTTCTTAGTACATACAGTTATACAAGGATGCCAGGAATCAAATACATGGTTTCGTGACATTACATAAAACAATACGTCTTTCTAAAGTCAATGTTTTGATCAATGAGTCAATTGTAGTGACTGCTATACGACACAAAAAGAGCAAAGACGGGAAAATAAAAGACGCTCATTAGAAGTGTCAGGATAACCTTTACTTCATAAATTGCTGAAGAAATTACCATGCATTATCAAAATTAGATGCAGTTGCACACTGTCCTCATCTTGTTAATGTAGCTGGAAAAAAAGATTTACACGTGAAGTATAAAGGGCAAAATTTGGTTGCTTTGCAGGAAGTTATATTTCATTTCTTACGTTATTGCCAGTGAAAAACAAATTCTGATTTTTATTTTGTTCATGCTCTTTAGCTTCTATTCATATTATGATATGCTGTAGTTCTCACATACTATTGTATCAATGTAATTATATTCATTTGATACACTATGGCCGGCCAGACATATGAAATTGGATGAAATCAGGTTATTGATTGAGGGGGGTGAAAACCTAATTCAACAACATTCACAGTCTTTGTCAGGATGAACAGCAACAGTAACTAAATCAACCTGTGCCTAATACTCTGGTAGCTTAGCACGAAAGCGGTCAGGTTTAAATTAGAGGCAAAATGTAAAGTATTTATGCAGCACTGAAACAGTAATAAAATGAAAACACAACATAAAAAGTCTCAAATCAATTTAGTAAATTTCAAAAAATAAAATAATAGCAGAATGACAAAAATCCAATTAGTAGAACCAGAGTTATTGAATTTCGAATTTCTAAATAAAAATAGTACAGAAAGCACTAGCTGTGGGTATCTGGTCACAGTGGACCGGGACAAAGTCACAAGTTCAGGCTGACTGCAAAGGAGCACAGGCTGGGTGTTGTATTCCGCTTTAGGTGTCCGTATATAGGTTTCCCTGAAACATGTCCTTATACAGGCACAATTTGCATTGCCCTTATATAGGCATAGAATCCCAGTCCTTATTTAGGCATTAGCCGTGCACTCCAAATACAGGCATGGTCACCGACATCCGTCCACCCTAACGTCACAACGAGTTCTTAGAAAACCAGACCCTTAAACTTCGGGAGTTCCCCTAGCACAGGAATATTGATTTCTCCAAGAACTCATCTATTATGTATGAACCGTTATACCTTCAGGGTTCATTCCTGACGTCTTCCTCTGTCTGACTTCACGTCAATGCTAACATTCCTAGACACCTACCAGGTATAAATATACCTTCCCTTGCCCAAGCAAGTTAGAGGAGACCTCGACTTCAGAGGAGCCCGTATCCCGGCCTGACGCACTGAGAAGACGCTGTCATTCCTGCACGCAGACGAATACAGCTTCCAGTGTTCTGACGCCCTTCGCGGGGTGTTAAGAGTTCCAGATCCGGCAAGAGATTCCCACCTCTCTCATTCTCAAGGTATGGAGCTGACTAGAACCTAGAGGGACTCTTGGCATACTAGACTTAACATACTCTTAGTCTACCATACTAGAGAATACTCCACCTACTTCTACCTTTCCCTACACCTAGACTAGGTTAGGTACATTGAGGTAGAACTAGCTTAGAGACGCATCTTATGAGTACTCGCATTTTTAGTTCATGTTATTTACGTACGTGAATATATGCTTAAGGATAATGCTAGTGCAGTATTATTTATTTCTACTGCTTACGCTGTACATTATTTATCTTGCATACTGTCTTGTGATCCTAACAGCACATATCTCTTACACGAGAAACAAGACTGTTCAATAAAACCCTTTTTATTGAAACGCCCGTCTTTCCTTTCTGTGTAACTCTGTAGAAACTAAGCATGCACGATTGACTGAGTGAAACTGTTATCTATTGTTTCCACGATTCTGAGACATGTTCCGCTTCTAAAGGGAAACAAAGTTGTCATGTTTTTCGGTTGCCAGAAACTACTCCCTTCTTGTTCTCAAGGAGTTTCTAGTGGCCTCTGAGCTAGCTGGCACAAGTAATTATGTGTAATATACTCGATAGGGACATACCGACCTTAGTCCTATGTCAAGCCTATAGGTTATATTATTCCAATGCGCAGAGCCTATTAGGGAAATAGGAACTACGCTACATGGGCCCAGGACAAAGTTTGGCCGGTGGGAGTTGTACCTTATGTCCTTGGTGCTTTACGAGGCTTTGAATCATTTGGCATCAGTTCCGAGGAAGCTTTCAGCTCTACGGCAAGGCTTGGTCACCCTCAGTCATCTGACCAGGGAATCCTGCCAAACCTGGTGAACTTCAAATGCTAAAGCGCCATGTCAGAGAATGCCAACTTCCCTTGATCCCCTAGTGAAACCCGCATGAAACAACTTTGAAAAGCCCATCTGAGCCAAGAAGGGGCACTAGTATCCCATGAGGTGGGTTTGTTGGAGCATGATATCGGGGCTGCAGAGTTTCACTACTCTCAGGACCACCCCATGCCTAATCTGGTCTAGGAGCCTCTTAACATTCCATGATAGGACCCTCACCAAACAATCCTTAACTCCTGGGGCCATAATCACTGATAACAGGATGAGGCGAGGCACAGGTCCTAGTCTACCAAGAATAGGATAACTGCTAATTCCTGACATTAGGAGATTAGCTAAAAATACAAAACAAAATTAACAACAATGACCCCACTTTGTGATCCCACCACCCCCACCCTACACTTCGAAAACATGAAGCATCTGTCATGTCATGTCATGGTACAGAGCCCAATGCACCATTTGCAAGCCAACAACAATTAAGTCCCATTGTACATTGAACTTTCCAAACTTTCCTTGTACCACTGCAATTTTCCCCCATTCTCCGGGCTACAACTCCCATCTGCAGAATGTGGAAGGGAACAGAAAGAAAGATAAATCAGAAGAAGAACAGAGAGAAAAAAAACGGAGGGAGAGTCCATTAATATAGTGTAGTCCACACTGGGCCACAGTGCCTAGATAACCAACTTCAGAGTAGTCAGGGAATTCAACAGCCCACTGCTGTGGTCACCCCTTCTCGGCCTTTCCATACGATGCAGGCACTACTGACCTGTGCCTAGTAGGATATGTCTTGGCTCTATCAATTCTCAGGTTTGGGGCGGCTCTGCACGAACCTACGGTCTGCTCACTTACAACTGTCTCAGCATCCCACTGATTAGTCCTGGTCATACCCACAGGGGTTGCCCTCATAATCCTCCTTGGCCTAGAACAGTGTCTGCCTCCTGGGGGAGTTTGGAGGCAAGGCAGCAGTTCCTGCATGTTGTCCTGGGCTGCAGAGTCACCACCGAATGGTGGCACTGCAGTCGGCATCAGAGGCCTTCTCTCCTCAGCCCACTCCCACACATCCTCCAATGTTTCTAACGAGAGAGTCTGGCCTTGAAAGATCATTTTAAGTTTCGTAGGGTGAAGAAGCAGATATCTGTTGTCCATGGCCCTCAGTTTCCCTTGCTGCCTGACCAGATGCCTGATATTCTGGAAAGCAAGCAGATCCGTCTCAGAGCAGGCCCAGTGAAGTATGACATCTCAGTAGTAGTAGCTGAGCAGTTTTGAGATCATTGGGCATGGGGAGCTCCTGGAGGTGGACAACAAGCCAGCGCCTTATATGGCCATTTTATGATGATGCATGAAGACAATCACCGGGTGGTAAGAGGCCCTACAACCATTTTTCCAGCAATTTCTCAGGGGAGGGGTTCTCATAACCCTGTCGGAAGCCCACAGAGCACAGATTATTCCTGCAGGCCCTCCCCTCGGCATCTTCCACCTTGGACACAAGATCTCTGGTTGTCATCATCATTTTATTTAGGGATTGTTGCAGTGTTTTCACTGAGTTTTCCAATCTATACACCCTGCCGTTGGCCTTGGTGACTCTGTCTACAACCTGGCTCAGGTCCTGTTGGAGTAGGTTCAGGTCAGTGCCAATGGCTCCAATCCAGACCTCCAAGGTTTTCTTGGCCTGGGTGATTACAGTCAATTCCGATGTTGTATCAGCCACTCCTATTACCCGTCCCACATGGTCAGCAAGCTTGCCGCCAGCAGTAGGCTACCCCGAGACATGAATCTCACCCCTGAAAGGGAAAACTTGTCAAGAGTGCCCTCCGTCCCCCTAGTCTATAGTTTGTCCTTAGCCATTGGTGAATGGGATCAGACGGCATGCAGAATGCTGTACCACCACTGAACCACCTGGCCTCTCCAGTCATTGCAGGGAGAGGTGGCACGTGCAGTCGGCCGCAATCTAAGGGCAGATGGTCAGGCCAAGGTGTGGCACGATCACTCAGCGCAAAGTCTCTGCACCCCCAAAGATCGTGAGCCCTGCTGGTTCCAGCCGGAGGCAGGCACTGCAAAGACCAAAATGTTCAGGTCACTCCAGGAAGGAAGGGGTGGTGTCCCGCCCAGCTAGGTAAGGTCTTCCAGGTGCAAGGTCTCTGCACTCTTCAGATGTAGGGCACGGTGGTCTCCGTTGGCTCTCCTCAGCCCAGAATAAGCAAATTTGGAAATCGATTGGGGGCGCAGGGCCTTGCCCCACCGGCACCCACCCATGTTGAGATCTCCCCAGGGGTTTCGCAGCTCCAAGTCCGATGATGGCTGGGGCCAGTCCCCCGTGCACTGGTCGTGTAAGTCGTACCGCAGCATAGCTCTTCCCCTGTCTGCAGAGTCCCCACTGGGACAAAGCCCGCTGCTACATAACTCTCCGTACTCCACCCAGTAAGCACTCTCAGGCTCTGCCTCAGGCCCGCTGTCCCTGCATGATGCTGGATCTTCGCTTGAGACTCCCTCCTCCTCCCCTCCAGGCGTTTTCTGGGTCTACCCAAGACCAGGGCTGAGTGTGTTGCCTGGATCCCGCTGAGTGCGTCTCGCTCCCCTTCCACAGTCTCCTGGCACTGTTTTGACCCCATCACTGAGGGCCTTCGGTGGCAGAAGTTGCCATTAGAAGGATTCCACAATTGGAGTTTAGCATGATGATGAAGGATATTGCAGGGCAGCGTGGAGCTTAGTTATCTTGCATCCGCCACTTTAGCGGATTGGCCATGCTGCCACCAATGGATGGTTTATTAGGACAGACAGAGTCACCATGCTTGTGTTCTAACTGAAAACAATCAAAACTCCAGGGCATGGAAATGTGATACCATGGGCCACCACCCACCAACACACCTCCACTCATGTCTCAGAAGGTTCTTGGGAACACTTTCCACCACCTTAATCTAGGATCTTTCTGTGTCACCTTGGACATCCCTATCACTGTGCTGGGGGACCTAAACCACCCTTCTTGCAATCACTCACAGGTACCTTCTTGAGGCCCCCAGTGCTAATCGAGAGGTCCACCTACTTGGCATGCTCTCTGGGTGAAGTGAGCTTGCTATCAATCAGGTGTTGGCACAACTCTGTAAGCAAGTACTAAGGATGTGCTGTAGGAGAGTAGGATCTGCTTCACATGGGTCCCCCCACTTTTTGCTGATGCTTCACTGTTTTTCGACCTTAGTCTGGCTGGGGCCCTGCTAATCAGAACCCCAGCCTAGCTGCTTCCTCTTTAAAATGGTTTCCATGTGCCTTAGGCACATCTCTGATTGGAATCTGGAGTGCCCTTATAAGTCCCTAGTATATGGTATAATATGTACCCAGGGCATAGGTACCTCAGAGGCCTACCAGGGGCTGCAGCATGTATTGTGCCACCCCTGGAAGGCCATCCAAAATGACACCACAGGTCTGCTACTGCAGCCAGGGTAAGGTGGTGCATGCACCCCTTATACACACATATAAACCTATAAGTCACTCCTATGGCAGGCCTTATCAATCCTGAAGGCAGAGTGCGTGGTTCCTATGTGAGAGGGTGACCCTGCATGAGCAGGGCCCCTCTGCAGCGTTCGGAGACCCTTCTCTGATGCTGTTTGTAGTGCAGCTTGACCATATACTCTTAAGCGCATTATAACCTCGCGTTAAATGCTAACTTTGGGATGGCTGCACGGAAACATGTCGTGTTTGGTGTCAAACATCTTGGAATACTACCCCCGCCAGTTCTGGCGGTGGGGATAGCATTCCACCCTTCTAGAGGGAGAGACATGTACACACCGGTATACCCGGTACTGACTTTCCAGAGCCCTGGCATCACAAAATGGATGCCGCTGCCACAGACATGAGTCTGGCCTCCTGCTGCTGACCGAAACTCCGGCAGGGGAGGCCTGGACAATAGGTTTCCTGTCCCAGGGAGGTGTAACCACCTCCCCAGACAGGATAGTGTGTATTGGGGCTGGGCGGGAGCACTCTCTGGTGCTTTGAAGTCCTGCACTGGGGGCACATTTTGTGTCCCCGTGCATACCCCAGTTCAAACCGGCTCAGGGTCTTCCAGCCCCTGCTCTGGCGTGAAACTGGACAAAGGGAAAGGGGTGTAACCACCCCTCTGCCCTGACCCTCCCATAGGTGGGGCCACAGAGTATGTCCAACCCCCTACCTTAGTATAAGTATGGGACCCCAGTCCTTAGGACTTTAGATTTACCTGGACGAAACTCTGATACAGAATCCTGGACCTTCGACGCTCTACTTTAAGATTAGAGGACTGAAGAATCTCCTTGGGGTCAAGGAGTGACTCCCTGCTTGGCAGGCACCAACAAAGCAATTGTCCAGTCTGCATCGCTGAAGCTCCCGCCGGACGCCAAAGTCTTTGCATCACCAGAGGTGGATTTCCAGACTTGCCCGAGGCTACCCTGAGTCCCCAGCAGAGCTGAGGCCCGTGGCTATCGTGGATAACGTGGAACCGTGACTCCTGGACACCACGTACTTTTGTAAGTGCATCCTCTTCTGGGTCTCCCATGAAGTTGTACTTTGGGCTCCGAGTAGCCCCAGCCTCCAGCACCGACTGCACTGAAGATCACTGGCCTCCACTCCACGAGTGTCCTGTGAGCCAGCTCCAAGTGTGTCCACTCGAGGCTCCTTTGCGGTCGCTAGTCCGTTGGCTAGTAGGCCCTCCCGAAGGCCAATCTTCTTCTGCTTGGGCTCCCTGGTTGCTCCAGGAGTGCCCTGACTTACCCTCGCTGGGTGAGTCCCACAGAACTTGCTGGTCTGCAACATCGTCCTTCTTCCATTTCCACGAGACTTGCCGTTGCCAAGGCTTGTTGGGTCCAATCCGGTCGCCGATACCCCTGCAATCGACAGACGTCATGGGACAGCTCGAATCCAGCTCCTGGTTGTCGTCGACGACTCCTGGACCTCGTGACTGAAGAGTTAAGATGACCATCAACCTACCTGAAGCACTCGACATTGGTGGGCATCTGCTCATCGCCTTCCTGGTCACTGGCTAGTGACCCAGACTCTGTCCCCTCTGCTTTCAGGTTCTTCAGATCTTCGATCCACCTTTGGATCCACCCGAACACTTTCGACTTGGCCGCCAGCAGCACTTTGCAGCAGATCGCCATTGAAAGCGACGACGAAACCCAACCCTGAAAGACACCTATGCACCCGGCTCCCCTGGGTGAGGTAACTCGAGTACTCCGGTGCTCCCGTGGGTATTGACACTAGAACAGCCTAGTTCTCAAAGGGTTTGCTCCAAGTCCTCCTCTAAGTGTCCCTTTTCTTTTAAATTCAAACCGCGACTTTCCCCATAGAAGTTAACGGCGATTCGCGGCTGTGTTCATACACTGCACGCGTCCCCCGTGGGTCCCCTGTGTCACTACCTTGGGTGGTTCCTTGTGGTCCAAGCACTTCTACAGGCTCTAGGCCCTGTGTCTAGCTCAGTCGTGGTTCTTATACCACTTTATTGGTATATGGTTTGGTACGCCCTAGGACTCAAACGTGTATTTGTGCTATTACTGTAGATAACTAACTTATAATTTATGTATTTCGAACTCTAGCCTCATAAAGAGACTAGAGGGGTGTGTTTAGTAATAAATACATATATTTTGAATATATACCTGGTGTGGTCCTCTTTCATTTGGTCACTCAAGAGATTATAGACTGGTAAAACAAGCTGCTTTACATTCCTTCAAGACTTAGCCTGAAGGCTGCTCTCCATAGCTACCACTAGGATAGCTTTCAATAAAGGTTGTCTTTAACCTATCTCCAATAAGGGGTTGTTTGGACTGGTGCAAGGTGCCCACTATAATTAGTGGACAGCATATGCCAGGCCAACTTCTCACATTGGTGTGCAGCGTGTGGGATTCCAGCTTGCTATTGTTTTACCAGATAATCTCAATTGAATTGATCAACTGAAAACCACTAAGGGTACCTAAGGTACATATAAATCAAGCTTAGTAATACAGTAAGTTCTACTGAACTTAGAGTTGTGTGTTAAGGGATAGCACACCCTTTCTACAACTCAAGAGAGTTTAGTAGGCTACACTTGAGTAGGTAGTGCATACACCACACCTCACTAGTAATGTCTTCAAAGCCAGGACCCAGTGACTCCTCGCCAGAAGCCAGTGGGCTTCTTCCTCCAAGTATGATAAACTCCCATTCTTGGAATTGAGAGCATTATGCAATACTAGGAAGTTGAAGGCAGGCAAAAGTGCTAGCACCCAACACCTCAGGGAGGTGTTACTAGCTGATGATCTCAGCAGGCCCGTAGGGTCTGAAGGGGTAGGCAAAGAGGGTGGGGCAGAAGATGAGGAAGGGGCCAGGGGTGAAGAAACCCAGGCCCCCCCTCTGAAACTGGCCAGGAAGGTGAAAATGACCTTGTCCTGGAAAACCCAATTCCTCCTGTGGAGGAGGAGGAGGAGGATCAGAATGACCTCCCCTTTGTCCCCCAGGAAGAGTACTGAGTGTGCCCAGAAGGTCTAGGTCTCCTTCTCAGGAGTCCAACCACTCTGACACCTCAATAGGGACCTCTGTCTCCTCTCAAAGGAGGGAATCCTCTCATGAAAGGAGAAAGAGACTGATTCAGTATGAGCAAGCCCAGCTTGAACTCAGAAAACAGCAATTGGCTATAGACAGGGAGTCCCTAGATCTCTATAGAGAGAGACAAAAGACGGGACTAGAGTCCCATGGTGGCAGCAGTTTCCCCAAAAATAGGGAAAGGTCTTATGACCATAGAAACCTGAGCAAGATTGTCCCTCCCTACCAGAGTGGGGATGACGAACACAAATGGATAACTGCTCTAGAGAGAGCCTGTAAAGTACAGAGGGTCCCTCAGGAGCAGTGGGCAGCAATCTTGTGGCTCTCCTTTGCAGACAAAGGTAGAGACAAGCTCCTCACTGTTAGAGAGGAGGATGCTGATAATTACAAAGTCTTGAAGAGTGCTCTAATTGATGGGTTTGGCCTAACCACTGAACAATACAGGTTAAAGTTCAGGGATACCCAAAAAGCACAGACTCAAGACTGGGTGGACTTTGTTGATTGTTCTGCCAAGGCTCTGGAAGGTTGGTTATTGGGCAGTAAGGTGTGTGACTTCACAGGATTGTACAATCTGATCATGAGGGAGCAGATTCTTAATAACTGTCAAAATCAGCTGTTGCATCAGCACCTGGTGGACTCTGATCTGACCTCTCCCCAAGAATTGGGAAAGAAGGCAGACAAATGGGTCAGAACCAGGGTGAGGCAGAAGGTACAGAACCAAGGTGGTGACCCTAAGAAGCAAGATTCGAAAAACTCTGATAAGGGTGGGGAGAAGGGTAAAGATCAAAAGTCTTCACAAGGCCCCCAAAAATCTTCTTCAGGTGGGGATTCACAGTCTAACAAAGGGAAAGGCCAAAGGAAACCATGGTGCAAGGTCTGTAAGCAAAAGACCCACTGGACCAGTGATTGCACCAAGTCCAAAGACTCTACTCCAGCCCCCACCAATGCCCCTAAGGCACCTGCTCCCCCTAGTGCAGTTACAGTTGGTGGTGGGACTACACAAGCCAAGGGTTTAGTAGGGTTGACCCTGGGTAAGGAGATGAGCTCTGACCTAGTCAGAGAACTCACTCAGGCTGTCCTAGTCTGTGATGGAGGCATGGATGTGACCTCCTCTGTGAGTCCCAGTAATCTGGGCAAGTACAGGCAACATCCCTTAATCA
Source organism: Calotriton arnoldi (assembly GCA_963921515.1). NCBI lineage: Eukaryota > Metazoa > Chordata > Amphibia > Caudata > Salamandridae > Calotriton > Calotriton arnoldi. Next base: position 316,825 of record CAWUFW010016043.1, on the reverse strand, counting down.
ATGGAAAAGAGGCTTTGGCATTTAGGGACACAGGGGCAAGTGTCACCATGGTGACACAAGACCTTGTGAATCCTGGGCAGATTATACTTGGTGAAATGTACCAAGTGACCAATGCTAGCAACGTCAGAACAGACCATACTCTGGCAGTTGTTAACTTCTCGTGGGGAGGGGTAACTGGCCTTAAGAAGGTTGTGGTAAGTGCAGACCTACCAGTTGAATGCTTGCTTGGCAATGACTTAGAAACTTCAGCTTGGGCAGAAGTGGAGCTCAGGACCCATGCAGAAATGCTGGGCATCCCTGCAGATGTGTTTGCTGTGACCAGGTCACAAGCCAAAATGTCTAACACTGAACAGGCCTTGGATTCTGGAATAATGGACCAAGTGCCCTCCAAGAAGAGGAGTAGTAGGGTAAAGGCAGTGCCTTCCCCTTGGCTCAGAAGGAAGATAAGTCTCTTGAGGGGGATGATCTCAGTCCTGAGGAAGGAACTGTCCCAGGGGAGCTTGAACCTGACCAGGTTGAGTTCTTGGGGACAGGGGCCCTTCCAGGGCAGATCTGAGCCAGGAGCAGCAGAGCTGCCCCTCTCTTGAACCCCTCAGACAGCAAGCTGCTGCTGAGGCTGCTGGGAAAGCTAGTGGTCCCCATACTGTGTATTGGGATGATGGACTCTTGTACTCAGAGTGTAGAGACCCCAAGCCTGGTGCCACCAGGAGGTTGGTTATACCTCTGAAGTTCAGGGGCTTCCTATTGACCCTAGCCCAAGACATTCCCTTAGCAGGTCACCTGGGCCAGAACAAGACTTGGGACAGAATTGTCCCTCACTTTCTCTGGCCCCACATGTCTGAAGACACCAAGGAGTTTTGTCGCTCCTGTGTAACCTGCCAGGCCAGTGGCAAGGCAGGTGGCACTGCAAAGGCCCCCCTGATACCACTACCTGTGGTGGGGGTTCCCTTTGAAAGGGTGGGGATTGACATTGTTGGTCCCATGGATCCCCAAACAGCATCTGGGCACAGGTTTATCCTGGTGGTAGTGGATCATGCCACCAGGTACCCAGAGGCTATTCCCCTTAGGACCACTACAGCACCTGTGGTGGCAAGGGCCCTCCTGGGAATTTTCTCAAGAGTGGGCTTCCCTAAGGAGGTTGTATCAGACAGGGGTGCTAACTTTATGTCTGGATACTTAAAAGCAATGTGGAAGGAGTGTGGAGTGACTTACAAATTCACCACACCCTATCACCCACAATGCAATGGTTTAGTTGAGAGATTCAACAAAACCTTGAAGGGCATGATTAAAGGGCTCCCAGAAAAGCTTAGGCGAAGATGGGACATACTCTTGCCCTGCCTTTTATTTGCATACAGGGAGGTGCCTCAAAAGGGGTTGGCTACAGCCCTTTTGAACTTTTGTTTGGTCACCCTGTCAGGGGTCCATTGTGCTTGGTGAAGGAAGGATGGGAGTTACCTCTCAAGCTCCCAAAGCAAGACATAGTGGACTATGTACTTGGTCTCTGCTCCCGGATGGCTGAGTATATGAAAAAGGCAACTAAAAACCTTGAGGCTAGCCAGGAACTTCAAAAAGCCTGGCATGACTAAAGGCTGTACTGACTGTTTACCAGCCAGGACAGAAGGTGTGGGTGTTGGAGCCAGTGGCCCCAGCAGCTCTCCAAGACAAATGGAGTGGACCCCATACCATTGTTGAACAGAAGGGTGAGGTTACCTATTTGGTGGACCTAGGAACACCCAGGAGTCCCCACAGGGTTCTCCATGTCAACAGGTTAAAACCATATGTGAACAGGGCAGACATGGGCTTCCTCATGGCTACTGATGAGGGACAGGAGGAAGAGAGTGACTCACTCCCTGACCTGCTCTCACAGAACCCTGATGATGGGTCAGTGGATGGTGTAGCCTTGGCAGGCAGCCTCACTACCCAGCAGCAGACTGATTGCATACAGGTGCTCAATCAGTTCAGACACATATTCTTACTGACCCCCAGTCAGACTGCCTGGTGCACTCATGAAATGGACACTGGGGACAGTCTGCCTATTAAAAATAAGATTTATAGGCAACCTGACCATGTCAGGGACTGTATCAGGACAGAAGTCCAGAAGATGTTGGATTTGGGAGTTATTAAACCCTCAGATAGCCCTTGGGCTAGTCCAGTGGTCCTTGTGCCAAAACCTCACACCAATGGTGGGAAAAGAGAGATGAGGTTTTGTGTGGACTACAGGGGTCTCAATGCAGTCACTAGGACTGATGCCCATCCAATACCAAGGGCAGATGAGCTAATAGACACTCTGGCCTCAGCCAAGTATCTAAGCACATTTGACCTGACAGCTGGCTACTGGCAGATCAGACTAGCTGATGATGCAAAGCCAAAGACAGCATTCTCAACCCCTAGTGGGCATTATCAATTTGTGGTGATGCCCTTTGGTCTGAAGAATGCACCTGCCACTTTTCAGAGGTTGGTGAATACAGTCCTTACAGGTCTGGAAGCTTATAGTGCAGCATATCTAGATGATATTGCTGTCTTTAGCTCCACCTGGGAGGATCACCTGGTCCACCTCAGAAATGTTTTGCAGGCCCTGCAGAAAGCAGGCCTGACTATCAAGGCCACAAAGTGCCAGATAGGGCAGAGTCAGGTTGTGTACCTGGGCCACCTTGTGGGTGGAGGCCAGGTTCAACCACTGCAGAGCAAGATCCAGACCATCATGGACTGGACTGCTCCAACTACCCAGACTCAGGTGAGAGCCTTCTTAGGCCTGACTGGGTACTATAGGAGATTTGTCAAGGGGTATGGATCAATAGTGACACCCCTGAATGACTTAACTTCCAAGAAAATGCCCAAAAAGGTTCAGTGGACAGTTAGCTGTCAAAAGGCATTTGATGACCTAAAGCAGGCCATGTGCACTGCTCCCATTCTACAGAGTCCTGATTACTCCAAGAAGTTCATTGTCCAAACAGATGCATCTGAATTGGGGGTAGGGGCTGTACTGTCACAATTGAATGATGAAGGTCAGGATCAGCCAGTAGCTTTTATTAGCAGAAGGCTGACCCCTAGAGAGAAACGTTGGTCAGCCATTGAGAGGGAGGCCTTTGCTGTGGTCTGGGCTCTGAAGAAGTTGAGGCCATACTTGTTTGGTACTCACTTCCTTGTTCAAACAGACCATAAGCCCCTCTTATGGCTAAAACAAATGAAGGGTGAAAACCCCAAACTGCTTAGGTGGTCCATTTCTCTACAGGGAATGGACTTCACAGTGGAACATAGACCTGGGAGTAACCATGCCAATGCAGATGGACTCTCTAGGTACTTCCACTTAGAACATGAAGACTTAACTGGGCAAGGTTAGTTTAATGCCCCTACGTTTGGGGGGGGGGGTTGTGTAGGAGAGTAGGATCTGCTTCACATGGGTACCCCCACTTTTTGCTGATGCTTCACTGTTTTTCGACCTTAGTCTGGCTGGGGCCCTGCTAATCAGAACCCCAGCCTAGCTGCTTCCTCTTTAAAATGGTTTCCATGTGCCTTAGGCACATCTCTGATTGGAATCTGGAGTGCCCTTATAAGTCCCTAGTATATGGTATACTATGTACCCAGGGCATAGGTACCTCAGAGGCCTACCAGGGGCTGCAGCATGTATTGTGCCACCCCTGGAAGGCCATCCAAAATGACACCACAGGTCTGCTACTGCAGCCTGGGTAAGGTGGTGCATGCACCCTTTACTGTGATATAGGTTACCTATATCACTACATACATACACACATATAAACCTATAAGTCACTCCTATGGCAGGCCTTATCAATCCTGAAGGCAGAGTGCGTGGTTCCTATGTGAGAGGGTGCCCCTGCATGAGCAGGGCCCCTCTGCAGCGTTCGGAGACCCTTCGCTGATGCTGTTTGTAGTGCAGCCTGACCATATACTCTTAAGCGCATTTTAACCTTGCGTTAAATGTTAACTTTGGGATGGCTGCACGGAAACATGTCGTGTTTGGTGTCAAACATCTTGGAATACTACCCCCCCCGCCAGTTCTGGTGGCGGGGGAAGCATTCCACCCTTCTAGAGGGAGAGACATGTACACACCAGTATACCCGGTACTGACTTTCCAGAGCACTGGCATCACCAAATGGATGCCGCTGCCATAGACACGAGTCTGGCCTCCTGCTGCTGACCGTAACTCCGGAAGGGGAGGCCTGGAAAATAGGTTTCCTGTCCCAGGGAGGTGTTACCACCTCCCCAGACAGGATAGTGTGTATTGGGGCTGGGCGGGAGCACTCTCTGGTGCTTTGAAGTCCTGCACTGGGGGCACATTTGGTGTCCCCGTGCATACCCCAGTTCAAACCGGCTCAGGGTCTTCCAGCCCCTGCTCTGGCGTGAAACTGGACAAAGGGAAAGGGGTGTAACCACCCCTCTGCCCTGACCCTCCCATAGGTGGGGCCACAGAGTATGTCCAACCCCCTACCTTAGTATAAGTATGGGACCCCAGTCCTTAGGACTTTAGATTTACCTGGACGAAACTCTGATACAGAATCCAGGACCTTCGACGCTCTACTTTAAGATTAGAGGACTGAAGAATCTCCCTTGGGGTCAAGGAGTGACTCCCTGCTTGGCAGGCACCAACAAAGCAATTGTCCGGTCTGCATCGCTGAAGCTCCCGCCGGACGCCGAAGTCTTTGCATCACCAGAGGTGGATTTCCAGACTTCCCCGAGGCTACCCTGAGTCCCCAGCAGAGCTGAGGCCCGTGGCTATCGTGGGTAACGTGGAACCGTGACCCCTGGACACCGAGTACTTTTGTAAGTGTATCCTCTTCTGGGTCTCCCATGAAGTTGTGCTTTGGGCTCCGAGTAGCCCCAGCCTCCAGCACCGACTGCACTGAAGATCACTGGCTTCCACTCCATGAGTGTCCTGTGAGCCAGCTCCAAGTGCGTCCACTCGAGGCTCCTTCGCAGTTGCTAGTCTGTTGGCTAGTAGGCCCTCCCGAAGGCCAATCTTCTTTTGCTTGGGCTCCCTGGTTGCTCCAGGCGTGCCCTGACTTACCCTCGCTGGTTGAGTCCCACAGAACTTGCTGGTCTGCAACATCGTCCTTCTTCCATTTCCACGAGACTTGCCGTTGCCAAGGCTTGTTGGATCCAATCCGGTCGCCGACACCCCTGCAATCGACAGACGTCGTGGGACAGCTCGAATCCAGCTCCTGCTTGTCGTCGACAACTCCTGGACCTCGTGGCTGAAGAGTTAAGATGACTGTCAACCTACCTGAAGCACTCGACATTGGTGGGCATCTGCTCATCGCCTTCCTGGTCACTGGCTAGTGACCCAGACTCTGTCCCCTCTGCTTTCAGGTTCTTCAGATCTTCGATCCACCTTTGGATCCACCCGAACACTTTCGACTTGGCCGCCAGCAGCACTTTGCAGCAGATCGCCATTGAAAGCGACGACGAAACCCGATCCCGAAAGACACCTATGCACCCGGCTCCCCTGGGTGAGTTAACTCGAGTACTCCGGTGCTCCCGTGGGTATTGACACTAGAACAGCCTAGTTCTCAAAGGGTTTGCTCCAAGTCCTCCTCTAAGTGTCCCTTTTCTTTTAAATTCAAACCGCGACTTTCCCCATAGAAGTTAACGGCGATTCGCGGCTGTGTTCATACACTGCACGCGTTCCCCGTGGGTCCCCTGTGTCACTACCTTGGGTGGTTCCTTGTGGTCCAAGCACTTCTACAGGCTCTAGGCCCTGTGTCTAGCTCAGTCGTGGTTCTTATACCACTTTATTGGTATTTGGTTTGGTACGCCCCTAGGGCTCAAACGTGTATTTGTGCTATTACTGTAGATAACTAACTTATAATTTATGTATTTCGAACTCTAGCCTCATAAAGAGACTAGAGGGGTGTGTTTAGTAATAAATACATATATTTTGAATATATACCTGGTGTGGTCCTCTTTCATTTGTTCACTCAAGAGATTATAGACTGGTAAAACAAGCTGCTTTACATTCCTTCAAGACTTAGCCTGAAGGCTGCTCTCCATAGCTACCACTAGGATAACTTTCAATAAAGGTTGTCTTTAACCTATCTCCAATAAGGGGTTGTTTGGACTGGTGCAAGGTCCCCACTATAATTAGTGGACAGCATATGCCAGGCCAACTTCTCACATGTGCTCCCTTAGAATCATATCACACAGCCCATAAAATAATTCACTTGACTGCCCCACAGCCAACCACTCAATGCCTTACTGGAATAAAAAAGGAAATTTGCCCACGACTGGTTTGTCAGTTTCTCTCTGTCCCTAAATCTCATACGGTACTTCTCTGGGGTGAGCCCAACTGTTTTCCTGGAGGCATAACTTATCTGGTCTTCAACCTCTAGTGTAAGCAAAGTATCCCTCCTCACTGTAGGTATATGTTTCCAGCGACTGCTCCAGTCCTCTTCTGGGACCCTGTACATCCTTAGGGCTACCTCATAGGCTTAAAACCATTTATCAATATCATCCCCCACAAAAAAACTAGGCACCAGATTTTGGGGAAAATGTGCATTCATGTCTTCTCTGGGCACTGTATTTGCTGCCACCATAACTACTGCACTCTGAGGCCTGCTTTGGTTTTATGCACAGCTTCTTAAGACTCACTTCATGATCCAATACCAGTTTCCTTTCAGTCAATACCCTTTCAGCCGCAGCTTTTTACTTCTCCAAGGTCGACTTTTCATTCTCTATCGCCCTGTCAGCCTCAGTCATTCTCTCCTTTAAGAGCCTCTGTACAGCAGCCTCCTCCATTTTGAGCTGACCAGCTGTAGCTGGAACTCCCTCTCAACTTTCCTGTCTGCTGGCACCTGAGGGGAGAGGCTGTGGGAGGACATACTGCTCTCTGCCCTGACAAGGGGCCTTACACCTGTGGGCAAGTGGCCCTCCTACTCCTGCGTCTGCAGCTCAGGGCTTGTGGTCAATCCATTTTCCTCCTCATCTTCAAGGTTATCCTCATTTTGTTCCTCTAGTGTAGCTTTCATACTCTTGACCTCTTCAAAGGGCTTGAGGGCCACCTGAAGATCCTCTTTGGTGGCCTTCCTCCCCATATTCAGCCCCCTCTCCTTGCAGAGGCTCTGTAGCTCCACCTTGATGAGGCAGTCAATATTGCACAGATTCAACATGATTGTAGAAAAAAAGGTTGTGAGGCAAGATTTAAAATTTGGAAAACGAAAAAAAGTAGCTAAATCAAATACTAAGAATAATTTAGAAAAGAGAGGTCAAATCTGATGTCAGATTATTTATGAGGGATTTTAGTGTTACTCAAAATCACGGAGTGACACCGCATAAACACAAGTACTAGATCCCACCACTGAGCAGCAATGTAAGATATCGTGTCACTGGTCGAGGTGGGTGGAAGCCCCACTCAAACAACAACCACAATCCTTGTCAGGGTGAACCAACAAAATCACTAAATTAACCTGTGCTTAACCCTCTTGTATCTCGACACAATGCTGTAAGGCTTAAATCCCAAACCAATTTAGAAAAATAGAGAGCATTTTAATAAATAAAAATGATACCAGAACAACAAATGTCCAATAAGTAGAACAGGATATATGACATTTCAAAATTTTAGGTAGATATTGCCCCTAAAAGCAGAAAGAGCCAAGTGCAGTTTTCTGGTTGCACTGGACTGGGACAAAGTCACAATGATGACGATGAAGCACAGGCCAGATACAGGGACCAAGTTAGTCCTGCTGAGAATTGTAATTTATGCCCTTGATGCAACGCTTTGTGTTGAGCTTCATCAGTTCCGAAAAGGAGCTTTGAGGGTTTTGATTAGGCGTTCTGTATTGAGTTGCACCACACTGCGTCACTTACAATGAGGCCACTGATCAGTGGCTGCAATGCTGGTGCTGTGTTGAGTTGCATTGCACCACGCGCATTCCGATTAACTCACAATTAGGCTGGAGGGAGTACACTCTGTTGATAGCCAGCAGTCTAGGGCCTAGGAAGGCACCTCTTGGGGATCAGGAACTCACTCCAGCAGAAGCCAGCAACAGGCCTCAGGAAGGTCCAGTTGCTGATTCCAGAAGATCTGGTTGTAGTAGGTCAGCAGGGCAGTTACAGGGAGGCCTCTGAGTCTTGTTCTATCCCTGTAGCCCCTTTGTCCCACTGTCTGGGATGAATATATGTGGGCCAGGACATTGGTAGAGGCACAAAACTGGTTAGGGCAATAAAATGCCACCTTTCTAAATGTGTCATTTTCAAAATTGTGACTTAAAATTCAACTTTGCCATTAAAGAGAAGTATAAATTACAATTAATTGGAGTCCAACCATGACAGGCGCGATTCACAAAGGTAAACTTGCACCTGTGTGTAAGTTTACTATTTTCAGCATTCACAAAGGTAAACCTAGACCAAAGTCTAACTTTACTACTTTTCGGTATTCACAAGGTTAAGTTACTACTAGTAAAGTTAGACTTTTGGTCTAAGTTAACCTTTGTGAATACTGAAAAGTAGCAAAGTTAGACTTTGGTAGTAGTAAACGTACACAAAAGTGTGCGTTTACCTTTGTGAATTGGACCCAACATTTCTACCTGCTCCCAATAAAACATTAGCTCTTATTAAATGTAATAAGGTATCCTAATGTCATTCAATTGGAGAAATAGGCCTTAAAGTAGTGAAAAATAAATGTAGGAGTTTTTCACTACCAAGACATGTAAAACGTAAACCCACATGCCCTACGCTTTAAATACAATGCACCCTTCCCTATGGGCTTTTAGCACCTACATTAGGAATAGCTTATATGTATTAAAAAGAAAGGTTTAGGCCTGGCAAATGGTGTATTTTGTCATGTTGAATTGGCAGCTTAAACTTCACTAAAAGTTGCAATGAAAGGCCTACGACATGTTTTAAAGTGTCCCTCTAGTGGGTGGCACAATGAGTGCTGCAGGCACACTAGTATGTTTAATTTGCAGGGACTGCGTGCCAGATAGTACCTTATACTAGGGACTTATAATTAAATTAAAAGTGGCAATCAGGTGTTGGCAAATGTTACCATATTTTAGGGAGGGAGCACTTTAGCACTGGTCAGCAGTGGGAAAGTCCTAATGCCAATAAAAACAAATTCAACAAAACAGGAGGGGTGAAGGCAAAATGTTTGAGTGGGACTCTGCAAAAGGGCCAGCTCCAACAACCTTGTCACATGAAGAGAGACCCATTGTATATTTTTGCACTTGTGGTTATCAATTCAATTCCCATCACTTTTCTTATTCTTGTTAAGCATTCAGTAGCAGGAAGCAACAAAGAATATATGGAATCAGAAAATGAGTAGGAGTAATTTAAACTGACATTATTATATCAGTTGTCCCTGTATAGCTGCAGTGACATTGCTAAGAAGATTGACATCATTTTGTGTTTGTTAAGAGTAGTTGTATTGATTTATGAATTGTTGTCATTCTCTCTCTCTACATTTGAAAAACATGGACAGTTCATCTAGATCTGCCCCCAGAAAAATGCTAAAATATGGCACCCAGCAGTTGTCACCAGAAAGCAGGCCCCACCCAATAAGTACATGCCTGAGGTTAAAGCCTCATATCACAATCCACTTTTTCCTATGGAAACAGCTCAGCTCAAAATGAACCTGGAAACTTGCTACCAGACATCAGCCTATGTGCTCATTCTACTGTTTAAAAGTTATGGTTCTCTTTCACTCATACACTCCTTCCAGCACTGATATCTGCTTGCAAACACATTGGAATTGCACATGCTCATAACCAGTACTCAAAGTGATGTTCTCATTGCCAGTCTCTAAATCTTTTGATTCAAAAGTCACAAGTAAAGGCTGCAGTTAAAATGTCACCATCAATTACTTTAATGCCAAGAAGTAAAATGAGAAATGATGGGTAGTCATAGTCTATAAGCAGGGAGTGCTACAATGGAAAATATATATCTAGTTATACCAGTGGAAGAGAAAGTGTGCATTTGGGTCAGTAACAGCTTAATTATGATGAAAAAGCTGGGGACTTATGTAGAGTTGGGCAGATGTTGGACATTCTCCAAAATGTAGTGGATGTGTCATCCCCTGAACTCACTTTACATTGATGTCAATAACACACCAGATGTGCTGGACAGGACATCTCCTACTGTGAGGCGGACATCCCTCTCCACCAAAATCTAAATTAGGCCTTGAATCAAATGAAATCTTCAAAGGACACTTTCATATTCACTACAGAACTACTTAAATCCCACCTCCAGAGTAATATAGACATTGAATAAATGCTTGATACACGGTATTTAGAAACAATAAAATCAGAATTAGATCTTATCCCCTCAGCTGCTGAGGCTTTTCTACCCTCCTTGTTGAGCCCTTTTTCATATCTGGGGAACCTTGAGCATAAATTTCCATAACTTTTCCCCCAAAAGGTATCTGTTAGAAATGGGGTCTCTAGTTGGCAGAGAAATGCACCCTGTCCAAGTAGGGACCACCATTCTAGTCAGAGTAAGCTAGATACACACTAAAATATAACATGTGCTCACCCTCGGTAGCTTGTCACAGACCGGTCAGGCTCATCTAAACAGGCAATTTGTAACGTATTTGTGCAACACACACACAGTAACACAATGAAAACACCACAAAATTACTCCACATAGGTTTGGTACAACAGATTCTATGGTTATGAGTAAAACAAGACCAAAAGGACAAACATCCAATAAGTAGAACCGGAGATATGAATTTTTAAAGAATAAAGTAAAAAAGTAGTGCTTAGAGATTGCTTTACGGCACGTTCAACCGGGGTAAATCCAAAGCTGAGGCAGACCACAATGGAGGGCAGGCAGGCTACAGGACTCATGCATGTCCCGCTGAAAAAGTACCTTGGATGGAGTCGACTTTGAATACTTGATGCATCGGTCCTGATCCGCACAGGCGATGAAGGCTTCGTCAACAAACCTCTTTATGATGCAGACACTGTGTCATCGTCGAGCTGCGATGTCTGTCTTCGTCGAGCTGCGCAGTCCGTCAAAGCAATGTCGTTGATTTATTTATTTTTGAATTTATAAAGCGCAAAACTGTCACCCTACGGGTATCCTGGCGCTGTGACTTGCCCAGATGACGTTGTGCATAAAAAGTCTGTACGATATGCTTTGTGACACTAATTCTTAGGAAAGAGCCACGTTTTAGGCTCTTTCTGAATGGAAGTAAAGATTTCAATTGCCTGCTATTCAAAGGAAGGTCATTCCAAAGTCGGGAGGCTGCTACCCCAAAGGCTCTGCCACCTGTCCTAGTTTTCTTAAATCTGGTGGTGGTTACCAAATGCATACCTGATGATCGTAAGTTTCTCCCTGGAGTATACCAGGTAAATCTCTCCTGCATAGATATTGGACCTAAGTCATGTAATGCTTTGAACACTATGCATAGAGATTTAAAATGAATTCTCTCCTTTAAGGGCAGCCAATGGAGATCTCTTAGGGCTAGAGATGTAGAGGACCTGCGTTGCCTATTTAATGCCAATTTAGCTGCTATAGACTGAATCCTCTGTAATTTCCGCAATGCTGATTGTGGTGCTCCCAGATACAGGGAGTTACAGTAATCCAACCTGCTCAATATAAGACTCCTCAACACTAAGGGTCTGGAGGTAGCAGGCAGGAGCGGGAGGATCTGACGCAGTGCTCTTAACACAGAGAAGCAAGTACTGACTGTCTTGTTAATCTGTGATTCCAGCTGGAGATTGTCATCCATTAAAACCCCCAGATTACGTACTGTACTGGCGGGAGTCAGTGGTTTATCCATAGGGGTAAGTCTGAATTCGGCAGGGTAGGGCCGAGCTATTTTGGCCGCAGAGCAGTATACTATCTCAGTTTTTTCTCCATTAAATTGTAAGGAGTTTTTCCTGAGCTCCGAGTAGCCCCAGCCTCCAGCACCGACTGCACTGAAGATCACTGGCCTCCACTCCATGAGTGTCCTGTGAGCCAGCTCCAAGTGCGTCCACTCGAGGCTCCTTCGCGGTTGCAAGTCTGTTGGCTAGTAGGCCCTCCCGAAGGCCAATCTTCTTTGCTTGGGCTCCTGGTTGCTCCAGGCGTGCCCTGACTTACCTTCGCTGGTTGAGTCCCACAGAACTTGCTGGTCTGCAACATCGTCCTTCTTCCATTTCCACGAGACTTGCCGTTGCCAAGGCTTGTTGGATCCAATCCGGTCGCCGACACCCCTGCAATCGACAGACGTCGTGGGACAGCTCGAATCCAGCTCCTGGTTGTCGTCGACGACTCCTGGACCTCGTGGCTGAAGAGTTAAGATGACCGTCAACCTACCTGAAGCACTCGACATTGGTGGGCATCTGCTCATCGCCTTCCTGGTCACTGGCTAGTGACCCAGACTCTGTCCCCTCTGCTTTCAGGTTCTTCAGATCTTCGATCCACCTTTGGATCCACCCGAACACTTTCGACTTGGCCGCCAGCAGCACTTTGCAGCAGATCGCCATTGAAAGCGACGACGAAACCCGATCCCGAAAGACACCTATGCACCCGGCTCCCCTGGGTGAGTTAACTCGAGTACTCCGGTGCTCCCGTGGGTATTGACACTAGAACAGCCTAGTTCTCAAAGGGTTTGCTCCAAGTCCTCCTCTAAGTGTCCCTTTTCTTTTAAATTCAAACCGCGACTTTCCCCATAGAAGTTAACGGCGATTCGCGGCTGTGTTCATACACTGCACGCGTTCCCCGTGGGTCCCCTGTGTCACTACCTTGGGTGGTTCCTTGTGGTCCAAGCACTTCTACAGGCTCTAGGCCCTGTGTCTAGCTCAGTCGTGGTTCTTATACCACTTTATTGGTATATGGTTTGGTACGCCCCTAGGTCTCAAACGTGTATTTGTGCTATTACTGTAGATAACTAACTTATAATTTATGTACTTCGAACTCTAGCATCATAAAGAGACTAGAGGGGTGTGTTTAGTAATAAATACATATATTTTGAATATATACCTGGTGTGGTCCTCTTTCATTTGTTCACTCAAGAGATTATAGACTGGTAAAACAAGCTGCTTTACATTCCTTCAAGACTTAGCCTGAAGGCTGCTCTCCATAGCTACCACTAGGATAACTTTCAATAAAGGTTGTCTTTAACCTATCTCCAATAAGGGGTTGTTTGGACTGGTGCAAGGTGCCCACTATAATTAGTGGACAGCATATGCCAGGCCAACTTCTCACATGTGCTCCCTTAGAATCATATCACACAGCCCATAAAATAATTCACTTGACTGCCCCACAGCCAACCACTCAATGCCTTACTGGAATAAAAAAGGAAATTTGCCCACGACTGGTTTGTCAGTTTCTCTCTGTCCCTAAATCTCATGCGGTACTTCTCTGGGGTGAGCCCAACTGTTTTCCTGGGGGCATAACTTATCTGGTCTTCAACCTCTAGTGTAAGCAAAGTATCCCTCCTCACTGTAGGTATATGTTTCCAGCGACTGCTCCAGTCCTCTTCTGGGACCCTGTACATCCTTAGGGCTACCTCATAGGCTTAAAACCATTTATCAATATCATCCCCCACAAAAAAACTAGGCACCAGATTTTGGGGAAAATGTGCATTCATGTCTTCTCTGGGCACTGTATTTGCTGCCACCATAACTACTGCACTCTGAGGCCTGCTTTGGTTTTATGCACAGCTTCTTAAGACTCACTTCATGATCCAATACCAGTTTCCTTTCAGTCAATACCCTTTCAGCCGCAGCTTTTTACTTCTCCAAGGTCGACTTTTCATTCTCTATCGCCCTGTCAGCCTCAGTCATTCTCTCCTTTAAGAGCCTCTGTACAGCAGCCTCCTCCATTTTGAGCTGACCAGCTGTAGCTGGAACTCCCTCTCAACTTTCCTGTCTGCTGGCACCTGAGGGGAGAGGCTGTGGGAGGACATACTGCTCTCTGCCCTGACAAGGGGCCTTACACCTGTGGGCAAGTGGCCCTCCTACTCCTGCGTCTGCAGCTCAGGGCTTGTGGTCAATCCATTTTCCTCCTCATCTTCAAGGTTATCCTCATTTTGTTCCTCTAGTGTAGCTTTCATACTCTAGACCTCTTCAAAGGGCTTGAGGGCCACCTGAAGATCCTCTTTGGTGGCCTTCCTCCCCATATTCAGCCCCCTCTCCTTGCAGAGGCTCTGTAGCTCCACCTTGATGAGGCAGTCAATATTGCGCAGATTCAACATGATTGTAGAAAAAAAGGTTGTGAGGCAAGATTTAAAATTTGGAAAACGAAAAAAAGTAGCTAAATCAAATACTAAGAATAATTTAGAAAAAGAGAGGTCAAATCTGATGTCAGATTATTTATGAGGGATTTTAGTGTTACTCAAAATCACGGAGTGACACCGCATAAACACAAGTACTAGATCCCACCACTGAGCAGCAATGTAAGATATTGTGTCACTGGTCGAGGTGGGTGGAAGCCCCACTCAAACAACAACCACAATCCTTGTCAGGGTGAACCAACAAAATCACTAAATTAACCTGTGCTTAACCCTCTTGTATCTCGACACAATGCTGTAAGGCTTAAATCCCAAACCAATTTAGAAAAATAGAGAGCATTTTAATAAATAAAAATGATACCAGAACAACAAATGTCCAATAAGTAGAACAGGATATATGACATTTCAAAATTTTAGGTAGATATTGCCCCTAAAAGCAGAAAGAGCCAAGTGCAGTTTTCTGGTTGCACTGGACTGGGACAAAGTCACAATGATGACGATGAAGCACAGGCCAGATACAGGGACCAAGTTAGTCCTGCTGAGAATTGTAATTTATGCCCTTGATGCAACGCTTTGTGTTGAGCTTCATCAGTTCCGAAAAGGAGCTTTGAGGGTTTTGATTAGGCGTTCTGTATTGAGTTGCACCACACTGCGTCACTTACAATGAGGCCACTGATCAGTGGCTGCAATGCTGGTGCTGTGTTGAGTTGCATTGCACCACGCGCATTCCGATTAACTCACAATTAGGCTGGAGGGAGTACACTCTGTTGATAGCCAGCAGTCTAGGGCCTAGGAAGGCACCTCTTGGGGATCAGGAACTCACTCCAGCAGAAGCCAGCAACAGGCCTCAGGAAGGTCCAGTTGCTGATTCCAGAAGATCTGGTTGTAGTAGGTCAGCAGGGCAGTTACAGGGAGGCCTCTGAGTCTTGTTCTATCCCTGTAGCCCCTTTGTCCCACTGTCTGGGATGAATACATGTGGGCCAGGACATTGGTAGAGGCACAAAACTGGTTAGGGCAATAAAATGTCACCTTTCTAAATGTGTCATTTTCAAAATTGTGACTTAAAATTCAACTTTGCCATTAAAGAGAAGTATAAATTACAATTAATTGGAGTCCAACCATGACAGGCGCGATTCACAAAGGTAAACTTGCACCTGTGTGTAAGTTTACTACTTTTCAGCATTCACAAAGGTAAACCTAGACCAAAAGTCTAACTTTACTACTTTTCGGTATTCACAAGGTTAAGTTACTACTAGTAAAGTTAGACTTTTGGTCTAAGTTAACCTTTGTGAATACTGAAAAGTAGCAAAGTTAGACTTTGGTAGTAGTAAACGTACACAAAAGTGTGCGTTTACCTTTGTGAATTGGACCCAACATTTCTACCTGCTCCCAATAAAACATTAGCTCTTATTAAATGTAATAAGGTATCCTAATGTCATTCAATTGGAGAAATAGGCCTTAAAGTAGTGAAAAATAAATGTAGGAGTTTTTCACTACCAAGACATGTAAAACGTAAACCCACATGCCCTACGCTTTAAATACAATGCACCCTTCCCTATGGGCTTTTAGCACCTACATTAGGAATAGCTTATATGTATTAAAAAGAAAGGTTTAGGCCTGGCAAATGGTGTATTTTGTCATGTTGAATTGGCAGCTTAAACTTCACTAAAAGTTGCAATGAAAGGCCTACGACATGTTTTAAAGTGTCCCTCTAGTGGGTGGCACAATGAGTGCTGCAGGCACACTAGTATGTTTAATTTGCAGGGACTGCGTGCCAGATAGTACCTTATACTAGGGACTTATAATTAAATTAAAAGTGGCAATCAGGTGTTGGCAAATGTTACCATATTTTAGGGAGGGAGCACTTTAGCACTGGTCAGCAGTGGGAAAGTCCTAATGCCAATAAAAACAAATTCAACAAAACAGGAGGGGTGAAGGCAAAATGTTTGAGTGGGACTCTGCAAAAGGGCCAGCTCCAACAACCTTGTCACATGAAGAGAGACCCATTGTATACTTTTGCACTTGTGGTTATCAATTCAATTCCCATCACTTTTCTTATTCTTGTTAAGCATTCAGTAGCAGGAAGCAACAAAGAATATATGGAATCAGAAAATGAGTAGGAGTAATTTAAACTGACATTATTATATCAGTTGTCCCTGTATAGCTGCAGTGACATTGCTAAGAAGATTGACATCATTTTGTGTTTGTTAAGAGTAGTTGTATTGATTTATGAATTGTTGTCATTCTCTCTCTCTACATTTGAAAAACATGGACAGTTCATCTAGATCTGCCCCCAGAAAAATGCTAAAATATGGCACCCAGCAGTTGTCACCAGAAAGCAGGCCCCACCCAATAAGTACATGCCTGAGGTTAAAGCCTCATATCACAATCCACTTTTTCCTATGGAAACAGCTCAGCTCAAAATGAACCTGGAAACTTGCTACCAGACATCAGCCTATGTGCTCATTCTACTGTTTAAAAGTTATGGTTCTCTTTCACTCATACACTCCTTCCAGCACTGATATCTGCTTGCAAACACATTGGAATTGCACATGCTCATAACCAGTACTCAAAGTGATGTTCTCATTGCCAGTCTCTAAATCTTTTGATTCAAAAGTCACAAGTAAAGGCTGCAGTTAAAATGTCACCATCAATTACTTTAATGCCAAGAAGTAAAATTAGAAATGATGGGTAGTCATAGTCTATAAGCAGGGAGTGCTACAATGGAAAATATATATCTAGTTATACCAGTGGAAGAGAAAGTGTGCATTTGGGTCAGTAACAGCTTAATTATGATGAAAAAGCTGGGGACTTATGTAGAGTTGGGCAGATGTTGGACATTCTCCAAAATGTAGTGGATGTGTCATCCCCTGAACTCACTTTACATTGATGTCAATAACACACCAGATGTGCTGGACAGGACATCTCCTACTGTGTGGCGGACATCCCTCTCCACCAAAATCTAAATTAGGCCTTGAATCAAATGAAATCTTCAAAGGACACTTTCATATTCACTACAGAACTACTTAAATCCCACCTCCAGAGTAATATAGACATTGAATAAATGCTTGATACACGGTATTTAGAAACAATAAAATCAGAATTAGATCTTATCCCCTCAGCTGCTGAGGCTTTTCTACCCTCCTTGTTGAGCCCTTTTTCATATCTGGGGAACCTTGAGCATAAATTTCCATAACTTTTCCCCCAAAAGGTATCTGTTAGAAATGGGGTCTCTAGTTGGCAGAGAAATGCACCCTGTCCAAGTAGGGACCACCATTCTAGTCAGAGTAAGCTAGATACACACTAAAATATAACATGTGCTCACCCTCGGTAGCTTGTCACAGACCGGTCAGGCTCATCTAAACAGGCAATTTGTAACGTATTTGTGCAACACACACACAGTAACACAATGAAAACACCACAAAATTACTCCACATAGGTTTGGTACAACAGATTCTATGGTTATGAGTAAAACAAGACCAAAAGGACAAACATCCAATAAGTAGAACCGGAGATATGAATTTTTAAAGAATAAAGTAAAAAAGTAGTGCTTAGAGATTGCTTTACGGCACGTTCAACCGGGGTAAATCCAAAGCTGAGGCAGACCACAATGGAGGGCAGGCAGGCTACAGGACTCATGCATGTCCCGCTGAAAAAGTACCTTGGATGGAGTCGACTTTGAATACTTGATGCATCGGTCCTGATCCGCACAGGCGATGAAGGCTTCGTCAACAAACCTCTTTATGATGCAGACACTGTGTCATCGTCGAGCTGCGATGTCTGTCTTCGTCGAGCTGCGCAGTCCGTCAAAGCAATGTCGTTGATTTATTTATTTTTGAATTTATAAAGCGCAAAACTGTCACCCTACGGGTATCCTGGCGCTGTGACTTGCCCAGATGACGTTGTGCATAAAAAAGTCTGTACGATATGCTTTGTGACACTAATTCTTAGGAAAGAGCCACGTTTTTAGGCTCTTTCTGAATGGAAGTAAAGATTTCAATTGCCTGCTATTCAAAGGAAGGTCATTCCAAAGTCGGGAGGCTGCTACCCCAAAGGCTCTGCCACCTGTCCTAGTTTTCTTAAATCTGGTGGTGGTTACCAAATGCATACCTGATGATCGTAAGTTTCTCCCTGGAGTATACCAGGTAAATCTCTCCTGCATAGATATTGGACCTAAGTCATGTAATGCTTTGAACACTATGCATAGAGATTTAAAATGAATTCTCTCCTTTAAGGGCAGCCAATGGAGATCTCTTAGGGCTAGAGATGTAGAGGACCTGCGTTGCCTATTTAATGCCAATTTAGCTGCTATAGACTGAATCCTCTGTAATTTCCGCAATGCTGATTGTGGTGCTCCCAGATACAGGGAGTTACAGTAATCCAACCTGCTCAATATAAGACTCCTCAACACTAAGGGTCTGGAGGTAGCAGGCAGGAGCGGGAGGATCTGACGCAGTGCTCTTAACACAGAGAAGCAAGTACTGACTGTCTTGTTAATCTGTGATTCCAGCTGGAGATTGTCATCCATTAAAACCCCCAGATTACGTACTGTACTGGCGGGAGTCAGTGGTTTATCCATAGGGGTAAGTCTGAATTCGGCAGGGTAGGGCCGAGCTATTTTGGCCGCAGAGCAGTATACTATCTCAGTTTTTTCTCCATTAAATTGTAAGGAGTTTTTCCTGAGCTCCGAGTAGCCCCAGCCTCCAGCACCGACTGCACTGAAGATCACTGGCCTCCACTCCATGAGTGTCCTGTGAGCCAGCTCCAAGTGCGTCCACTCGAGGCTCCTTCGCGGTTGCTAGTCTGTTGGCTAGTAGGCCCTCCCGAAGGCCAATCTTCTTTTGCTTGGGCTCCCTGGTTGCTCCAGGCGTGCCCTGACTTACCTTCGCTGGTTGAGTCCCACAGAACTTGCTGGTCTGCAACATCGTCCTTCTTCCATTTCCACGAGACTTGCCGTTGCCAAGGCTTGTTGGATCCAATCCGGTCGCCGACACCCCTGCAATCGACAGACGTCGTGGGACAGCTCGAATCCAGCTCCTGGTTGTCGTCGACGACTCCTGGACCTCGTGGCTGAAGAGTTAAGATGACCGTCAACCTACCTGAAGCACTCGACATTGGTGGGCATCTGCTCATCGCCTTCCTGGTCACTGGCTAGTGACCCAGACTCTGTCCCCTCTGCTTTCAGGTTCTTCAGATCTTCGATCCACCTTTGGATCCACCCGAACACTTTCGACTTGGCCGCCAGCAGCACTTTGCAGCAGATCGCCATTGAAAGCGACGACGAAACCCGATCCCGAAAGACACCTATGCACCCGGCTCCCCTGGGTGAGTTAACTCGAGTACTCCGGTGCTCCCGTGGGTATTGACACTAGAACAGCCTAGTTCTCAAAGGGTTTGCTCCAAGTCCTCCTCTAAGTGTCCCTTTTCTTTTAAATTCAAACCGCGACTTTCCCCATAGAAGTTAACGGCGATTCGCGGCTGTGTTCATACACTGCACGCGTTCCCCGTGGGTCCCCTGTGTCACTACCTTGGGTGGTTCCTTGTGGTCCAAGCACTTCTACAGGCTCTAGGCCCTGTGTCTAGCTCAGTCGTGGTTCTTATACCACTTTATTGGTATATGGTTTGGTACGCCCCTAGGTCTCAAACGTGTATTTGTGCTATTACTGTAGATAACTAACTTATAATTTATGTACTTCGAACTCTAGCATCATAAAGAGACTAGAGGGGTGTGTTTAGTAATAAATACATATATTTTGAATATATACCTGGTGTGGTCCTCTTTCATTTGTTCACTCAAGAGATTATAGACTGGTAAAACAAGCTGCTTTACATTCCTTCAAGACTTAGCCTGAAGGCTGCTCTCCATAGTTACCACTAGGATAACTTTCAATAAAGGTTGTCTTTAACCTATCTCCAATAAGGGGTTGTTTGGACTGGTGCAAGGTGCCCACTATAATTAGTGGACAGCATATGCCAGGCCAACTTCTCACATGTGCTCCCTTAGAATCATATCACACAGCCCATAAAATAATTCACTTGACTGCCCCACAGCCAACCACTCAATGCCTTACTGGAATAAAAAAGGAAATTTGCCCACGACTGGTTTGTCAGTTTCTCTCTGTCCCTAAATCTCATGCGGTACTTCTCTGGGGTGAGCCCAACTGTTTTCCTGGGGGCATAACTTATCTGGTCTTCAACCTCTAGTGTAAGCAAAGTATCCCTCCTCACTGTAGGTATATGTTTCCAGCGACTGCTCCAGTCCTCTTCTGGGACCCTGTACATCCTTAGGGCTACCTCATAGGCTTAAAACCATTTATCAATATCATCCCCCACAAAAAAACTAGGCACCAGATTTTGGGGAAAATGTGCATTCATGTCTTCTCTGGGCACTGTATTTGCTGCCACCATAACTACTGCACTCTGAGGCCTGCTTTGGTTTTATGCACAGCTTCTTAAGACTCACTTCATGATCCAATACCAGTTTCCTTTCAGTCAATACCCTTTCAGCCGCAGCTTTTTACTTCTCCAAGGTCGACTTTTCATTCTCTATCGCCCTGTCAGCCTCAGTCATTCTCTCCTTTAAGAGCCTCTGTACAGCAGCCTCCTCCATTTTGAGCTGACCAGCTGTAGCTGGAACTCCCTCTCAACTTTCCTGTCTGCTGGCACCTGAGGGGAGAGGCTGTGGGAGGACATACTGCTCTCTGCCCTGACAAGGGGCCTTACACCTGTGGGCAAGTGGCCCTCCTACTCCTGCGTCTGCAGCTCAGGGCTTGTGGTCAATCCATTTTCCTCCTCATCTTCAAGGTTATCCTCATTTTGTTCCTCTAGTGTAGCTTTCATACTCTAGACCTCTTCAAAGGGCTTGAGGGCCACCTGAAGATCCTCTTTGGTGGCCTTCCTCCCCATATTCAGCCCCCTCTCCTTGCAGAGGCTCTGTAGCTCCACCTTGATGAGGCAGTCAATATTGCGCAGATTCAACATGATTGTAGAAAAAAAGGTTGTGAGGCAAGATTTAAAATTTGGAAAACGAAAAAAGTAGCTAAATCAAATACTAAGAATAATTTAGAAAAAGAGAGGTCAAATCTGATGTCAGATTATTTATGAGGGATTTTAGTGTTACTCAAAATCACGGAGTGACACCGCATAAACACAAGTACTAGATCCCACCACTGAGCAGCAATGTAAGATATTGTGTCACTGGTCGAGGTGGGTGGAAGCCCCACTCAAACAACAACCACAATCCTTGTCAGGGTGAACCAACAAAATCACTAAATTAACCTGTGCTTAACCCTCTTGTATCTCGACACAATGCTGTAAGGCTTAAATCCCAAACCAATTTAGAAAAATAGAGAGCATTTTAATAAATAAAAATGATACCAGAACAACAAATGTCCAATAAGTAGAACAGGATATATGACATTTCAAAATTTTAGGTAGATATTGCCCCTAAAAGCAGAAAGAGCCAAGTGCAGTTTTCTGGTTGCACTGGACTGGGACAAAGTCACAATGATGACGATGAAGCACAGGCCAGATACAGGGACCAAGTTAGTCCTGCTGAGAATTGTAATTTATGCCCTTGATGCAACGCTTTGTGTTGAGCTTCATCAGTTCCGAAAAGGAGCTTTGAGGGTTTTGATTAGGCGTTCTGTATTGAGTTGCACCACACTGCGTCACTTACAATGAGGCCACTGATCAGTGGCTGCAATGCTGGTGCTGTGTTGAGTTGCATTGCACCACGCGCATTCCGATTAACTCACAATTAGGCTGGAGGGAGTACACTCTGTTGATAGCCAGCAGTCTAGGGCCTAGGAAGGCACCTCTTGGGGATCAGGAACTCACTCCAGCAGAAGCCAGCAACAGGCCTCAGGAAGGTCCAGTTGCTGATTCCAGAAGATCTGGTTGTAGTAGGTCAGCAGGGCAGTTACAGGGAGGCCTCTGAGTCTTGTTCTATCCCTGTAGCCCCTTTGTCCCACTGTCTGGGATGAATACATGTGGGCCAGGACATTGGTAGAGGCACAAAACTGGTTAGGGCAATAAAATGTCACCTTTCTAAATGTGTCATTTTCAAAATTGTGACTTAAAATTCAACTTTGCCATTAAAGAGAAGTATAAATTACAATTAATTGGAGTCCAACCATGACAGGCGCGATTCACAAAGGTAAACTTGCACCTGTGTGTAAGTTTACTACTTTTCAGCATTCACAAAGGTAAACCTAGACCAAAAGTCTAACTTTACTACTTTTCGGTATTCACAAGGTTAAGTTACTACTAGTAAAGTTAGACTTTTGGTCTAAGTTAACCTTTGTGAATACTGAAAAGTAGCAAAGTTAGACTTTGGTAGTAGTAAACGTACACAAAAGTGTGCGTTTACCTTTGTGAATTGGACCCAACATTTCTACCTGCTCCCAATAAAACATTAGCTCTTATTAAATGTAATAAGGTATCCTAATGTCATTCAATTGGAGAAATAGGCCTTAAAGTAGTGAAAAATAAATGTAGGAGTTTTTCACTACCAAGACATGTAAAACGTAAACCCACATGCCCTACGCTTTAAATACAATGCACCCTTCCCTATGGGCTTTTAGCACCTACATTAGGAATAGCTTATATGTATTAAAAAGAAAGGTTTAGGCCTGGCAAATGGTGTATTTTGTCATGTTGAATTGGCAGCTTAAACTTCACTAAAAGTTGCAATGAAAGGCCTACGACATGTTTTAAAGTGTCCCTCTAGTGGGTGGCACAATGAGTGCTGCAGGCACACTAGTATGGTTAATTTGCAGGGACTGCGTGCCAGATAGTACCTTATACTAGGGACTTATAATTAAATTAAAAGTGGCAATCAGGTGTTGGCAAATGTTACCATATTTTAGGGAGGGAGCACTTTAGCACTGGTCAGCAGTGGGAAAGTCCTAATGCCAATAAAAACAAATTCAACAAAACAGGAGGGGTGAAGGCAAAATGTTTGAGTGGGACTCTGCAAAAGGGCCAGCTCCAACAACCTTGTCACATGAAGAGAGACCCATTGTATACTTTTGCACTTGTGGTTATCAATTCAATTCCCATCACTTTTCTTATTCTTGTTAAGCATTCAGTAGCAGGAAGCAACAAAGAATATATGGAATCAGAAAATGAGTAGGAGTAATTTAAACTGACATTATTATATCAGTTGTCCCTGTATAGCTGCAGTGACATTGCTAAGAAGATTGACATCATTTTGTGTTTGTTAAGAGTAGTTGTATTGATTTATGAATTGTTGTCATTCTCTCTCTCTACATTTGAAAAACATGGACAGTTCATCTAGATCTGCCCCCAGAAAAATGCTAAAATATGGCACCCAGCAGTTGTCACCAGAAAGCAGGCCCCACCCAATAAGTACATGCCTGAGGTTAAAGCCTCATATCACAATCCACTTTTTCCTATGGAAACAGCTCAGCTCAAAATGAACCTGGAAACTTGCTACCAGACATCAGCCTATGTGCTCATTCTACTGTTTAAAAGTTATGGTTCTCTTTCACTCATACACTCCTTCCAGCACTGATATCTGCTTGCAAACACATTGGAATTGCACATGCTCATAACCAGTACTCAAAGTGATGTTCTCATTGCCAGTCTCTAAATCTTTTGATTCAAAAGTCACAAGTAAAGGCTGCAGTTAAAATGTCACCATCAATTACTTTAATGCCAAGAAGTAAAATTAGAAATGATGGGTAGTCATAGTCTATAAGCAGGGAGTGCTACAATGGAAAATATATATCTAGTTATACCAGTGGAAGAGAAAGTGTGCATTTGGGTCAGTAACAGCTTAATTATGATGAAAAAGCTGGGGACTTATGTAGAGTTGGGCAGATGTTGGACATTCTCCAAAATGTAGTGGCTGTGTCATCCCCTGAACTCACTTTACATTGATGTCAATAACACACCAGATGTGCTGGACAGGACATCTCCTACTGTGTGGCGGACATCCCTCTCCACCAAAATCTAAATTAGGCCTTGAATCAAATGAAATCTTCAAAGGACACTTTCATATTCACTACAGAACTACTTAAATCCCACCTCCAGAGTAATATAGACATTGAATAAATGCTTGATACACGGTATTTAGAAACAATAAAATCAGAATTAGATCTTATCCCCTCAGCTGCTGAGGCTTTTCTACCCTCCTTGTTGAGCCCTTTTTCATATCTGGGGAACCTTGAGCATAAATTTCCATAACTTTTCCCCCAAAAGGTATCTGTTAGAAATGGGGTCTCTAGTTGGCAGAGAAATGCACCCTGTCCAAGTAGGGACCACCATTCTAGTCAGAGTAAGCTAGATACACACTAAAATATAACATGTGCTCACCCTCGGTAGCTTGTCACAGACCGGTCAGGCTCATCTAAACAGGCAATTTGTAACGTATTTGTGCAACACACACACAGTAACACAATGAAAACACCACAAAATGACTCCACATAGGTTTGGTACAACAGATTCTATGGTTATGAGTAAAACAAGACCAAAAGGACAAACATCCAATAAGTAGAACCGGAGATATGAATTTTTAAAGAATAAAGTAAAAAAGTAGTGCTTAGAGATTGCTTTACGGCACGTTCAACCGGGGTAAATCCAAAGCTGAGGCAGACCACAATGGAGGGCAGGCAGGCTACAGGACTCATGCATGTCCCGCTGAAAAAGTACCTTGGATGGAGTCGACTTTGAATACTTGATGCATCGGTCCTGATCCGCACAGGCGATGAAGGCTTCGTCAACAAACCTCTTTATGATGCAGACACTGTGTCATCGTCGAGCTGCGATGTCTGTCTTCGTCGAGCTGCGCAGTCCGTCAAAGCAATGTCGTTGATTTATTTATTTTTGAATTTATAAAGCGCAAAACTGTCACCCTACGGGTATCCTGGCGCTGTGACTTGCCCAGATGACGTTGTGCATAAAAAAGTCTGTACGATATGCTTTGTGACACTAATTCTTAGGAAAGAGCCACGTTTTTAGGCTCTTTCTGAATGGAAGTAAAGATTTCAATTGCCTGCTATTCAAAGGAAGGTCATTCCAAAGTCGGGAGGCTGCTACCCCAAAGGCTCTGCCACCTGTCCTAGTTTTCTTAAATCTGGTGGTGGTTACCAAATGCATACCTGATGATCGTAAGTTTCTCCCTGGAGTATACCAGGTAAATCTCTCCTGCATAGATATTGGACCTAAGTCATGTAATGCTTTGAACACTATGCATAGAGATTTAAAATGAATTCTCTCCTTTAAGGGCAGCCAATGGAGATCTCTTAGGGCTAGAGATGTAGAGGACCTGCGTTGCCTATTTAATGCCAATTTAGCTGCTATAGACTGAATCCTCTGTAATTTCCGCAATGCTGATTGTGGTGCTCCCAGATACAGGGAGTTACAGTAATCCAACCTGCTCAATATAAGACTCCTCAACACTAAGGGTCTGGAGGTAGCAGGCAGGAGCGGGAGGATCTGACGCAGTGCTCTTAACACAGAGAAGCAAGTACTGACTGTCTTGTTAATCTGTGATTCCAGCTGGAGATTGTCATCCATTAAAACCCCCAGATTACGTACTGTACTGGCGGGAGTCAGTGGTTTATCCATAGGGGTAAGTCTGAATTCGGCAGGGTAGGGCCGAGCTATTTTGGCCGCAGAGCAGTATACTATCTCAGTTTTTTCTCCATTAAATTGTAAGGAGTTTTTCCTGAGCTCCGAGTAGCCCCAGCCTCCAGCACCGACTGCACTGAAGATCACTGGCCTCCACTCCATGAGTGTCCTGTGAGCCAGCTCCAAGTGCGTCCACTCGAGGCTCCTTCGCGGTTGCTAGTCTGTTGGCTAGTAGGCCCTCCCGAAGGCCAATCTTCTTTTGCTTGGGCTCCCTGGTTGCTCCAGGCGTGCCCTGACTTACCCTCGCTGGTTGAGTCCCACAGAACTTGCTGGCCTGCAACATCGTCCTTCTTCCATTTCCACGAGACTTGCCGTTGCCAAGGCTTGTTGGATCCAATCCGGTCGCCGACACCCCTGCAATCGACAGACGTCGTGGGACAGCTCGAATCCAGCTCCTGGTTGTCGTCGACGACTCCTGGACCTCGTGGCTGAAGAGTTAAGATGACCGTCAACCTACCTGAAGCACTCGACATTGGTGGGCATCTGCTCATCGCCTTCCTGGTCACTGGCTAGTGACCCAGACTCTGTCCCCTCTGCTTTCAGGTTCTTCAGATCTTCGATCCACCTTTGGATCCACCCGAACACTTTCGACTTGGCCGCCAGCAGCACTTTGCAGCAGATCGCCATTGAAAGCGACGACGAAACCCGATCCCGAAAGACACCTATGCACCCGGCTCCCCTGGGTGAGTTAACTCGAGTACTCCGGTGCTCCCGTGGGTATTGACACTAGAACAGCCTAGTTCTCAAAGGGTTTGCTCCAAGTCCTCCTCTAAGTGTCCCTTTTCTTTTAAATTCAAACCGCGACTTTCCCCATAGAAGTTAACGGCGATTCGCGGCTGTGTTCATACACTGCACGCGTTCCCCGTGGGTCCCCTGTGTCACTACCTTGGGTGGTTCCTTGTGGTCCAAGCACTTCTACAGGCTCTAGGCCCTGTGTCTAGCTCAGTCGTGGTTCTTATACCACTTTATTGGTATATGGTTTGGTACGCCCCTAGGTCTCAAACGTGTATTTGTGCTATTACTGTAGATAACTAACTTATAATTTATGTACTTCGAACTCTAGCATCATAAAGAGACTAGAGGGGTGTGTTTAGTAATAAATACATATATTTTGAATATATACCTGGTGTGGTCCTCTTTCATTTGTTCACTCAAGAGATTATAGACTGGTAAAACAAGCTGCTTTACATTCCTTCAAGACTTAGCCTGAAGGCTGCTCTCCATAGCTACCACTAGGATAACTTTCAATAAAGGTTGTCTTTAACCTATCTCCAATAAGGGGTTGTTTGGACTGGTGCAAGGTGCCCACTATAATTAGTGGACAGCATATGCCAGGCCAACTTCTCACATGTGCTCCCTTAGAATCATATCACACAGCCCATAAAATAATTCACTTGACTGCCCCACAGCCAACCACTCAATGCCTTACTGGAATAAAAAGGAAATTTGCCCACGACTGGTTTGTCAGTTTCTCTCTGTCCCTAAATCTCATGCGGTACTTCTCTGGGGTGAGCCCAACTGTTTTCCTGGGGGCATAACTTATCTGGTCTTCAACCTCTAGTGTAAGCAAAGTATCCCTCCTCACTGTAGGTATATGTTTCCAGCGACTGCTCCAGTCCTCTTCTGGGACCCTGTACATCCTTAGGGCTACCTCATAGGCTTAAAACCATTTATCAATATCATCCCCCACAAAAAAACTAGGCACCAGATTTTGGGGAAAATGTGCATTCATGTCTTCTCTGGGCACTGTATTTGCTGCCACCATAACTACTGCACTCTGAGGCCTGCTTTGGTTTTATGCACAGCTTCTTAAGACTCACTTCATGATCCAATACCAGTTTCCTTTCAGTCAATACCCTTTCAGCCGCAGCTTTTTACTTCTCCAAGGTCGACTTTTCATTCTCTATCGCCCTGTCAGCCTCAGTCATTCTCTCCTTTAAGAGCCTCTGTACAGCAGCCTCCTCCATTTTGAGCTGACCAGCTGTAGCTGGAACTCCCTCTCAACTTTCCTGTCTGCTGGCACCTGAGGGGAGAGGCTGTGGGAGGACATACTGCTCTCTGCCCTGACAAGGGGCCTTACACCTGTGGGCAAGTGGCCCTCCTACTCCTGCGTCTGCAGCTCAGGGCTTGTGGTCAATCCATTTTCCTCCTCATCTTCAAGGTTATCCTCATTTTGTTCCTCTAGTGTAGCTTTCATACTCTAGACCTCTTCAAAGGGCTTGAGGGCCACCTGAAGATCCTCTTTGGTGGCCTTCCTCCCCATATTCAGCCCCCTCTCCTTGCAGAGGCTCTGTAGCTCCACCTTGATGAGGCAGTCAATATTGCGCAGATTCAACATGATTGTAGAAAAAAAGGTTGTGAGGCAAGATTTAAAATTTGGAAAACGAAAAAAGTAGCTAAATCAAATACTAAGAATAATTTAGAAAAAGAGAGGTCAAATCTGATGTCAGATTATTTATGAGGGATTTTAGTGTTACTCAAAATCACGGAGTGACACCGCATAAACACAAGTACTAGATCCCACCACTGAGCAGCAATGTAAGATATTGTGTCACTGGTCGAGGTGGGTGGAAGCCCCACTCAAACAACAACCACAATCCTTGTCAGGGTGAACCAACAAAATCACTAAATTAACCTGTGCTTAACCCTCTTGTATCTCGACACAATGCTGTAAGGCTTAAATCCCAAACCAATTTAGAAAAATAGAGAGCATTTTAATAAATAAAAATGATACCAGAACAACAAATGTCCAATAAGTAGAACAGGATATATGACATTTCAAAATTTTAGGTAGATATTGCCCCTAAAAGCAGAAAGAGCCAAGTGCAGTTTTCTGGTTGCACTGGACTGGGACAAAGTCACAATGATGACGATGAAGCACAGGCCAGATACAGGGACCAAGTTAGTCCTGCTGAGAATTGTAATTTATGCCCTTGATGCAACGCTTTGTGTTGAGCTTCATCAGTTCCGAAAAGGAGCTTTGAGGGTTTTGATTAGGCGTTCTGTATTGAGTTGCACCACACTGCGTCACTTACAATGAGGCCACTGATCAGTGGCTGCAATGCTGGTGCTGTGTTGAGTTGCATTGCACCACGCGCATTCCGATTAACTCACAATTAGGCTGGAGGGAGTACACTCTGTTGATAGCCAGCAGTCTAGGGCCTAGGAAGGCACCTCTTGGGGATCAGGAACTCACTCCAGCAGAAGCCAGCAACAGGCCTCAGGAAGGTCCAGTTGCTGATTCCAGAAGATCTGGTTGTAGTAGGTCAGCAGGGCAGTTACAGGGAGGCCTCTGAGTCTTGTTCTATCCCTGTAGCCCCTTTGTCCCACTGTCTGGGATGAATACATGTGGGCCAGGACATTGGTAGAGGCACAAAACTGGTTAGGGCAATAAAATGTCACCTTTCTAAATGTGTCATTTTCAAAATTGTGACTTAAAATTCAACTTTGCCATTAAAGAGAAGTATAAATTACAATTAATTGGAGTCCAACCATGACAGGCGCGATTCACAAAGGTAAACTTGCACCTGTGTGTAAGTTTACTACTTTTCAGCATTCACAAAGGTAAACCTAGACCAAAAGTCTAACTTTACTACTTTTCGGTATTCACAAGGTTAAGTTACTACTAGTAAAGTTAGACTTTTGGTCTAAGTTAACCTTTGTGAATACTGAAAAGTAGCAAAGTTAGACTTTGGTAGTAGTAAACGTACACAAAAGTGTGCGTTTACCTTTGTGAATTGGACCCAACATTTCTACCTGCTCCCAATAAAACATTAGCTCTTATTAAATGTAATAAGGTATCCTAATGTCATTCAATTGGAGAAATAGGCCTTAAAGTAGTGAAAAATAAATGTAGGAGTTTTTCACTACCAAGACATGTAAAACGTAAACCCACATGCCCTACGCTTTAAATACAATGCACCCTTCCCTATGGGCTTTTAGCACCTACATTAGGAATAGCTTATATGTATTAAAAAGAAAGGTTTAGGCCTGGCAAATGGTGTATTTTGTCATGTTGAATTGGCAGCTTAAACTTCACTAAAAGTTGCAATGAAAGGCCTACGACATGTTTTAAAGTGTCCCTCTAGTGGGTGGCACAATGAGTGCTGCAGGCACACTAGTATGGTTAATTTGCAGGGACTGCGTGCCAGATAGTACCTTATACTAGGGACTTATAATTAAATTAAAAGTGGCAATCAGGTGTTGGCAAATGTTACCATATTTTAGGGAGGGAGCACTTTAGCACTGGTCAGCAGTGGGAAAGTCCTAATGCCAATAAAAACAAATTCAACAAAACAGGAGGGGTGAAGGCAAAATGTTTGAGTGGGACTCTGCAAAAAGGGCCAGCTCCAACAACCTTGTCACATGAAGAGAGACCCATTGTATACTTTTGCACTTGTGGTTATCAATTCAATTCCCATCACTTTTCTTATTCTTGTTAAGCATTCAGTAGCAGGAAGCAACAAAGAATATATGGAATCAGAAAATGAGTAGGAGTAATTTAAACTGACATTATTATATCAGTTGTCCCTGTATAGCTGCAGTGACATTGCTAAGAAGATTGACATCATTTTGTGTTTGTTAAGAGTAGTTGTATTGATTTATGAATTGTTGTCATTCTCTCTCTCTACATTTGAAAAACATGGACAGTTCATCTAGATCTGCCCCCAGAAAAATGCTAAAATATGGCACCCAGCAGTTGTCACCAGAAAGCAGGCCCCACCCAATAAGTACATGCCTGAGGTTAAAGCCTCATATCACAATCCACTTTTTCCTATGGAAACAGCTCAGCTCAAAATGAACCTGGAAACTTGCTACCAGACATCAGCCTATGTGCTCATTCTACTGTTTAAAAGTTATGGTTCTCTTTCACTCATACACTCCTTCCAGCACTGATATCTGCTTGCAAACACATTGGAATTGCACATGCTCATAACCAGTACTCAAAGTGATGTTCTCATTGCCAGTCTCTAAATCTTTTGATTCAAAAGTCACAAGTAAAGGCTGCAGTTAAAATGTCACCATCAATTACTTTAATGCCAAGAAGTAAAATTAGAAATGATGGGTAGTCATAGTCTATAAGCAGGGAGTGCTACAATGGAAAATATATATCTAGTTATACCAGTGGAAGAGAAAGTGTGCATTTGGGTCAGTAACAGCTTAATTATGATGAAAAAGCTGGGGACTTATGTAGAGTTGGGCAGATGTTGGACATTCTCCAAAATGTAGTGGATGTGTCATCCCCTGAACTCACTTTACATTGATGTCAATAACACACCAGATGTGCTGGACAGGACATCTCCTACTGTGTGGCGGACATCCCTCTCCACCA
Organism: Calotriton arnoldi; assembly: GCA_963921515.1. NCBI lineage: Eukaryota > Metazoa > Chordata > Amphibia > Caudata > Salamandridae > Calotriton > Calotriton arnoldi. Next base: position 285,668 of record CAWUFW010016043.1, on the reverse strand, counting down.
AAATCTAAATTAGGCCTTGAATCAAATGAAATCTTCAAAGGACACTTTCATATTCACTACAGAACTACTTAAATCCCACCTCCAGAGTAATATAGACATTGAATAAATGCTTGATACACGGTATTTAGAAACAATAAAATCAGAATTAGATCTTATCCCCTCAGCTGCTGAGGCTTTTCTACCCTCCTTGTTGAGCCCTTTTTCATATCTGGGGAACCTTGAGCATAAATTTCCATAACTTTTCCCCCAAAAGGTATCTGTTAGAAATGGGGTCTCTAGTTGGCAGAGAAATGCACCCTGTCCAAGTAGGGACCACCATTCTAGTCAGAGTAAGCTAGATACACACTAAAATATAACATGTGCTCACCCTCGGTAGCTTGTCACAGACCGGTCAGGCTCATCTAAACAGGCAATTTGTAACGTATTTGTGCAACACACACACAGTAACACAATGAAAACACCACAAAATTACTCCACATAGGTTTGGTACAACAGATTCTATGGTTATGAGTAAAACAAGACCAAAAGGACAAACATCCAATAAGTAGAACCGGAGATATGAATTTTTAAAGAATAAAGTAAAAAAGTAGTGCTTAGAGATTGCTTTACGGCACGTTCAACCGGGGTAAATCCAAAGCTGAGGCAGACCACAATGGAGGGCAGGCAGGCTACAGGACTCATGCATGTCCCGCTGAAAAAGTACCTTGGATGGAGTCGACTTTGAATACTTGATGCATCGGTCCTGATCCGCACAGGCGATGAAGGCTTCGTCAACAAACCTCTTTATGATGCAGACACTGTGTCATCGTCGAGCTGCGATGTCTGTCTTCGTCGAGCTGCGCAGTCCGTCAAAGCAATGTCGTTGATTTATTTATTTATTTATTTATTTTTGAATTTATAAAGCGCAAAACTGTCACCCTACGGGTATCCTGGCGCTGTGACTTGCCCAGATGACGTTGTGCATAAAAAAGTCTGTACGATATGCTTTGTGACACTAATTCTTAGGAAAGAGCCACGTTTTTAGGCTCTTTCTGAATGGAAGTAAAGATTTCAATTGCCTGCTATTCAAAGGAAGGTCATTCCAAAGTCGGGAGGCTGCTACCCCAAAGGCTCTGCCACCTGTCCTAGTTTTCTTAAATCTGGTGGTGGTTACCAAATGCATACCTGATGATCGTAAGTTTCTCCCTGGAGTATACCAGGTAAATCTTTCCTGCATAGATATTGGACCTAAGTCATGTAATGCTTTGAACACTATGCATAGAGATTTAAAATGAATTCTCTCCTTTAAGGGCAGCCAATGGAGATCTCTTAGGGCTAGAGATGTAGAGGACCTGCGTTGCCTATTTAATGCCAATTTAGCTGCTATAGACTGAATCCTCTGTAATTTCCGCAATGCTGATTGTGGTGCTCCCAGATACAGGGAGTTACAGTAATCCAACCTGCTCAATATAAGACTCCTCAACACTAAGGGTCTGGAGGTAGCAGGCAGGAGCGGGAGGATCTGACGCAGTGCTCTTAACACAGAGAAGCAAGTACTGACTGTCTTGTTAATCTGTGATTCCAGCTGGAGATTGTCATCCATTAAAACCCCCAGATTACGTACTGTACTGGCGGGAGTCAGTGGTTTATCCATAGGGGTAAGTCTGAATTCGGCAGGGTAGGGCCGAGCTATTTTGGCCGCAGAGCAGTATACTATCTCAGTTTTTTCTCCATTAAATTGTAAGGAGTTTTTCCTGAGCCAGCTAGAGGTCTTAAGCATGCACTCCTGAAATTTCTCAATGGATACTGCCTGGTTTTCTTCCAGCGAGAACACGAGTTGCGTATCGTCTGCATAATTAACTAGGTCGATGCCAAAGGACTTAATGATTGGGAATAAAGGGCGCAAATAGATATTAAATAGAATAGGGCTTATTGCTGAGCTCCTGTGGTACCCCGTGTCGCACGGGGGTCTTAGGAGAGGCAAACGGTGGGATAGTTACCACCTGTTGCCTGTCCGTCAGATACGATTGCAGCCACTTTAAAGCCTGTCCTTTCACTCCGATATTCTCTAGTCTTCTCAGCAGGATACTGTGATTTACTGTGTCGAATGCGGCCGACATGTCCAGTAGTACCAATACGGACATATTACCATTGTCGGCTCGCATTCTTAGGTTGTCCAGGACCGTTGCTAAGGCTGTTTCCGTTCCGTGCCCTGGTCGGAAGCCGAATTGATCCTTGTCCAGTAATTTATTTTCTTCCAGATAGAGGGACAGAGATTTACTGACAAAACGTTCCAGAATTTTCACTGGATACGGAAGAAGAGATATCGGTCTAAAGCTTGATGGACACTTGGGGTCAAGTGACGGCTTTTGAGCAGCGGGGTTACCACTGCCTGCTTCCAACTTTCCGGGACTGTTCCCTTTTCTAGTGACTGACAGCAAATCTGCCATAACCATGGAAATAGTTCCAACTGGAACTCTTTCCAGATTGCTCATGGAAGAGGGTCCAGAGGGGACCCGGAAGAAACGCTTTGAGCTAAGCTGTTAAATATATCCACAGTGGGAATTTCAAAGCGCTCTAAAGCAGGTGACGAATGGTCCTTGAGTACCTCTTTCTGTTGCTCTGTTGCTGGTTTTATAGGGGTTCCTCATTGATGATACTGTCATTACTGAAATTTAAACCACTGACTATCTTATTGATTTTTTCGTCGAAGTGGGTGGCGATATTATTGCAAAGTTCTTGTGTCGCAGTAACTTTATTGCCCGTACACGTTGGGTTTGATAGATCTTTTATGATGGTGAAGAGCATTTTTGTGCTATTGGGTGCCTGCAGAATTGTTTTGGCATAATATTCTGCTTTGGCCCTCACAATTGCTTCCTTGTATATGGCCTGTAATGACTTCAGCTTAACTTTGTCTGCTTCCTCATATGCCCTTCTCCACTTCCTTTCGGCTTGTTTACGTGTTTTCCTCAATGATTTTAGCTCTTCGTTATACCAGGGAGCTGAGGGTTTTTTTCTATTCTTCATTCTTTTTTCTGGGACAATCTCGTCTAGTGTACCCTTAATATAGTCACAGTAAGTCTGGTAATTTTCATCTACTGTTTTTCTGGGCAAAAATAAATTGTGTTCTGGGAATGTTGGATGTTTCCTGTTTTTTAATAGCTTAGCCCATTCTCTTCCCTTCCGGAAGGTTACTGGCTGATTTAAGTTATTGGCCAGACTGGGCAACCTGATCCTAAAATCGATTAAGGAGTGATCAGTCCAGCATTGAGGCAACACTTCTATTACTTCTGTCTCATTCTGATTTGCAAATAGGAGGTCTAAGGTGTGCCCTCCTTGATGGGTTGACTGATGTACTAGTTGGTGCAGATTAAGACTTTCACAGGCTTGCTCCAGATCTCTCAGTGCGGGACCAAGGGTCCCATTATCCCAGAGATTAAAATCGCCCAGAATAATCATTCTTGAGTGTGTCAGGGTCATATTGACCAAGGTATCAATTAGATCTTGGTATTGGGTGTGTTGTCCGGGGGGCCTATAGCATACTATTCCTGTCAGCACTTTCCCTCTTGCCTCTTGTAGTGAGAAACCTAGGAGTTCACCTCCTGCATCGGCTTCGAAGGGCAATTGGTCAGTTCCGATCAACGCAAATTCATCACTGCATAGATTTTGATGTTCTTTACAGCAGAAGTCACCTTTCAAGGGCCCAAGACTAGTTTGACACCACTTAGCAGGGTGGGACTCAAGGATTGCAGAGTCCAGGGGCTGTTGCAGGTTTGAAGGAAGTCGTTGATTAGCCCTGAGACTTCAGAATATGGGACAAGCCAGCACGCATTTGGAGTTACTCTGGGTTTAAGTGAGAAGGATCCAGTCCTTGCCTGCAGCAGGGCAGAGATCAACAGGTTTTATGGCAGCACAGCAAAGCAGAAAAGCAGTTCTTCCAGAGTAGCAGTCAAGAAGAGTGGCAATCCTTGTAGCACAGTAGTCTCTACTTCTGGAAGAGTTCTACACAGGTCCTGAAGTATACTGTATTGGTAGGGTCAGAGGACTAGTATGTATACCCAGTGTCTCCTTTGAAGTGGGGTGACTTCCAAGCAGGCCCTTGAAGTGCACAGGTCCTCCTTTCTTCCCCACCCTGGCTCCAAACTATCAGCGAGGGGTGATCAGCCCTTTGTGTGTGAAACAGGATACTACCTATTCAGATATAAATGCCAGCTCCACCTCTCTTCCTGCCCAGGAAGAGCTATCAGAATGCAGATGAGTTTTCTGTCACAACCACCCTTGCTGTGTTTGTGGCTGTCTAGAGGGAATGCACAAAGTGTAGCTGTCACCCACCCCAGACGTGCATTGGAGACAGGCTGCATGGCATACAGAGGTTCAAGAGCAGAGAAATGTCTGCTTTCTAAAAGTTGCATTTTTAAAAGAGTAATGTTAAATCCAACCTTACCAGTAAAGAAGATTTATCATTACCATTTCATGAAACACGATGCAGCTACTCCTTTCTAATCAGGAATTACAGCTTAAAAGAGAATTAATGAATGTTTAATGCTAGCCTATGAGAGTGGAAGGCCTCACAGTAGTGAAAAATCAATTTGGATGTATGTCACTACCAGGACATGTGAAACCTAACAGTACATGTCCTACCTTTTTCTTACACAGCGCCTTGCGCTTAGGGCTACCTAGGACCTTCCTGAGGGGTGATGTATGTGTAATAAAAAGGGAGTTTAAGGCTTGGCAAGTGTTTTTAAATTCTATCTCAAAGTGGCAGTAAAATGGCAGGCCTGATACACGTTTGAAAAACTACTTGTGTGGGTGGCACAATCAGTGCTTAGGGCCCTTTAGTAGCATGTAGGTTACAGGTGCTGGGTATATGGCATACCACTCTACAAGTGGCTTACAAGTAAACTAAATATGTCAATTGTGTAAACAGCAATGTCACCATGTTTAGGGAGAAGCACATGCACTTTAGCACCAGTCAGCAGTGGTAACGTGTCAGAGTCCTAAGGCTAACAAAAAGATACAGGAAAATGAGGAGGTAAGTGTAGGAAGCTGGCTCTCTATAAAGTGTACTGCAAAGAGAGTACCCTGTGCAGAGAGTCCAGTGGGTCGTCAATTGGTTTTTGGAGGCTAAAGTCGATAATACTAAGCTCTCATTTGTGGCAGTGTAGGCGAGCATTAGGCTTATCAGAGGATAGGGCTAAGCATTTGTTGCACTCAGAGGCAATAAATGAGTCTCACACTCAAGGAATAAATCTGAGACCAAATTAGAAAAAGGACACTTCTTTTTATATATGTTTAAAACTAAGAATTATTTTCAGGTAAGTACTGTTTTTGATAGCAATATTCACAGGTGAGTAAAGCGTTCAAACCTGTGTGCTTTTACGCACAATGCAATCTTATGGGCGGTGAGGCTGGTAGCTGGCGTACTCTGGTGACGGAGGGGCCACCCAAAAACAGGCTGCACAGGGAGACATGCGAACAAGTCTGAGAGCTCACATATCGCAGCTTAGGTCACAAGGGATCTTGGAGCATGGGGGCACAGCCGGTTCTTCGGACCTGGGCTGGGCGGCTCGGGTGTAGAGTGGTTAGGTCAGCTGGGCTTGGTGCACAAAGATGCCCCTCGTGGTCAGGGACAAACAGCTGGCAGAGGAGAAATCGAGGCAGCTGGCCACTCTCAAAGTGGGTCTCAGTGATGCTGATGTTCCTCGACAGCTGCTTGGTCCTGGTACAGTGAGGATCCGGTCTGGACTCTTACTGTTGGTGTTTGGTGGAGGGCATCTGGTAACCCGGGACTTGGTACACCACAAATCCAGTTGGTCCTGGCGTCTTCACACTGAGTGGGGAGACAGATCTGACCTTCCAGAGTAGGAGTATACCTTCTTCTGGTTGTATGCAGCATTGGTCGGGCCGGGGAGCTGCAAGGCGGTAGACCAGACTCAGGTTGTCGGTGCCTGCAGACCGCAGGGGATTAGCTTCTCTACTCCATGGGAGACTGTAGGTGATTTTCAAAGTGCTGGCAGGCAACCCAAGGCTTTCGTAGTTCTCCAACTCACAGGATGATGATGACACTGTCGCGATTGTCGAGAGAGGGCTGAGGACAGGCAGAGTTTTGCTCCTAACTCAACAGGTCTGCTGCAGTTCTCACCAGGCAGTGACTCTGCTTCGACCTTCTTCTCATGATTGGTCAAATCTGAGTTCTCGAGTTCAGGGGTGCCACCTAAATAATCAATTTACGGGCACTAAGAGGAGTGAGAGGTAGTAGCAAATGGACCACCTACCGTTAGGGTGTCTGCACCCTCTATACGACCACTTCCTGTAGCAAGTGGAAATAACCCTGACCCTAGAATGCCAATTCCATCCAAAATAAGATGGACAAATTTGAAAAGTGGGGTCCACATCAGCTGGCCCGTCCTAGGAGTGGTGCTGGCTGGATGTGGGTACACCTCCTAATCTTACTAATTTTCCCACCTGTCTTGCCACCAAAACATGGGATCAGGACAGCTAAGGTGGACATCTCCGCTATCTGGAGAGGCCTGGGTCACATAACAAAGATGGCAGTGCCGTTGAAGCTTCCAGCCTTGGACTGCACATCCTGCTTGGAAGAGGTGTGAACACCTCCGACCAGTGCAGGCTTTGTTCCTGGAGGTCAGAAACCTGTCTATGGTGGCTGGCTGGTCGAGATCGGTCTGTCAACACACAAGAAGTTGCTAGGTTTTCAAGGGGCACCTCTAAGGTGCTCTCTGGGTGCATCTATTAATAAATCCAGCACTGATATCAGTGTGGGTTTATAAATACAAGGTGTTTGGTACCAACACCTTGGGGTACAGTAAAGCCATCATGTAGCAGAGGTATTCATAATCACGAGTGTCCAACCCATGTGCTTGTCATAGCTTCCCTGTGTACTCGTAATATCTACGGGTGAACCTAGATTTCATGTGACACATCCATTCAGGCAGATATGCCCACACCTGGTTAAAGTGCACCCTGCCTTTGGGCTATAAGGCCTGCCGTAGGGATGACTTACCTTTACCACATGCGGGGCCGATTCCGATTCGGGCTGGAAATCTCTCCGACCGAGCCGGACCCGGAGAGAATTCCGACCGAATCGGACTCTGGCAGTCCGACCGAACGAGTACGATGCGCACGCATGCACCCGGACTCGATTTGGTCGGACTCCCCTTGAAGTCAATGGGAGCCGGTCGTACAACGCGTACGCGGGCTCCCATTGACTCAATGGGTGCGAGGCGAACAAGGGCGCCCCCTACAGCGGGTACGCGTCGAAGCGCATTGTGCCGTACAAGCACAGGTAGGGGGGACCCATGGGTCCCCCCTGTGTGCGACTCACGCGGCTACGCGTACAGGGGGGTCTGACGCGGACCCCCAAAGTCCGGCTCCGACAGCTCTTTCGAGCCGGACGGCGCGAGTCGGTCGGACTGCTCGCGGTGCGCATCGTACTTACCCGGCCGGGGAACGTCTCCATTGCGCGGTGCGAGTTGTGTCCGTGCGAGTCGGTCGGAGCGTGTTGTAGCCGCGTTCGAGTCGGTCGGCGATTTCGCGGGCGCTTGCATCGTACTCGCTCGGCCGGACCCGCGTACGATTTGGTCGGGAAACAGGGCTCCGAATCGGATCCGGTAATGCCGAATCCGATTCGGAGCCCTACCGGCCGAGATCGGAATCGGCCCCGCAGTGTTTTGCTGACATGGCGCACAGAGATGTGTGCCATGTCGACTCTTCGTTTTTTCTGCACCAAGACACGCAGGCTGCAATAACAGTTTGGATGAACTTGGTGATGGGTTCCTTAGGTTGGCACAATTTGTGCTGCAGCCCTTGAGTGCCCTCTTCAGTTCCAAGGCCCTAGGTACCGGGAGACCACTTACGAGGGACTTACAAGGATCCTAAACGGTTGCCAATTGTGAAACAATCATACCGTTTAAGGAAAGAACACTAGTACTAGGGACCTGTTTAGCAGGAACCCAGTACACTTTCAGTCAAAGTTACACAAGAAACCAGGCAAAAAGTGGTGGGTAACCATGGCAAAAGGCTCTTTCCTACACAACCCCCAAATGAAAGAGGATGAGACTAACCTTTCCAAAGTCCAACATTTCCCCTACTGTTTTTTACTTTGAAATAGAAATAGTTAATCCAACCCTTCCAAAGTCCAACACTTTCCCTACTGTTTTTTTACATTGAAGTACAAATGGTTAATCCAACCCTTTCACAGTCCAACACTTTCCCTACTGTTGCTTACGTTGGAGTGGCAATACTAAATCTGACTTCGCCAAAGTCCAGAGCTTTACCAACTGTTGCTTATTTTGCAGTGGGAATAATAAATCTTATTCCTCCAAAGTCCAGTACTTTCCCAACTATTGTTCATATTGGAGTGAGAATAGTGAATCTGACCCCTTCACATTCCAACACTTTCCCTATTGTTGTTCAGGTTAGCGTAGGAATACCAAACCTCAGTCCTCAAAAGTCTAACACTTTTCCTGCTGTTGTTTATGTTGGAATGGGAATAGAAAATCTAACACCTCCAAAGTCCAGCGCCTTCACTACTGTTACTTTCATTGGAATGAGAACAGTAAATTTGACCCCTACACATTCCAACACATTTGTTGTTCAGGTTGAAGTGGAAAAAGTAAACCCAACCCCTCTATATTCCAAGACATTTCTTCTATTTTTTACATTGGAGTGGGAATAGTAAATCTGACCCCTCCAAAGTCCACACTTTCCCTACTTTTGTCTACATTGGGGCAGAAAAGGTACACCTGATCACTCCAAATCAAATTTTTGGGCTGACTTTTTAAGTTGTTCTAATGTATACATTATTTCTTTCAATTAAAATTAGTTAAATGTACATTTTTTTATTATTGTTTAATTGATTTTTTAATTCATTATTTTTTTACAATGTTTTTATTACTTTTCAGTAAACATAAACAGTTAGCACAATAAATACATTGCATGTCAGGATGGCCATCAACAATGGGCCTCGGCCGCAGCTTGGAAACTGTGGCTCAAGCTCAGCTTCCATGCCTTTCAATTGTTTACACCTCACTTACCACCGATGTTAGATAATTAATCAGTATTGTCCAACAAAACTAGTGGGCAAAAGAGGATACCTGTACATAATGCATTTGGTAAAGCTGTGTTTATTAGCTGCTAATCCAAACATGTGCCTAACGAAAATGGATAAAATGTAGTCTAGTCAAATTTTGTCTTAATGCAATGAGTTAAAAGCTCATAGTACATGGAAGAGAACCCTCATTTGACTGCTAGCTACAATGTCATAAGCAAAATAAAAACTAATTATAACTAAACAAAGAAAAAGTAGCCCATTCACACATTTCAGCCTCAATTAGTAATTATCGACCTCGATATAGTGCAACAGCATGACCAAATGTTTCATTCTTTGCATTGCACTGGTTACAGTTTCTCTCATGCCCCTCCCAGGGGGTTGCAAAAACTAGATGTCCTATGTTCTTCACCTTCTGTTCCATCTCCTGCAAAGCTCTAGACCGTCACTTCGAAATTTTCTCCGTCAGAAGCAAAAAAATCTTTTTTTAATCTTTTTTGTATTCTCTTGTTATGAAAGTAGCAAAGTCATTGCAAAATATGACAGTATATCATAAGACGGTCGCTCTAGGAAAGGGTGCAAAGAAGCGTCAACACCCATTAACCTAGGGCCTGTACTACGGTGTACCACCCCTCCCCAAAATTGGATGATGCATTCTGAATATGCTGGCATCATCCTGTCAAATGGACACTAAATAATAAAGAACGAAAATTGTCTTGTAGACAGGTCCACCCACACTGGTGTACTGTTCTCAGCATCATCTCAGCCAGTGGTTATTGCAAATTGTGATATTGTGTTTCCCAATTGTTTATCTTCGAATTTTCCCTCTCTCACTCACTTCACACATGAGTACTTTTTCTTTGCACCCTTTACTAGAGCGACCAACTTTTGATATTCTGTCATATGTTGCGATGACTTTGCTACTTGCATAATAAGAGAATACAAAAAAGATTTTTTCTTCCAAAAACAGTTGTTGTTTCTTTCTCTCTGGTGCATTCTTAAGAGTATTTAGTTCTCTCTTGTACAACTATTATGTGAAAACACTTTGAGTGACTCAGCTAACTTAGTTATAAGAGTCACAACCTCTTTGGCTTGTCCGAGGGGGAACGTTAGGACCACTTGTTGTCCTTATTGCTGTGTACTCAGGTCCTTTGACATTTATCGGGTTACCCCATTAGTTCGTAATAGTTGCAAGGTCAACATTTTTGTTAACAGCCCCACGAACAGCAGATGAATAAGGGCCTTTAGAAGATTTCAAAAGGAAAAGAGCAAGTGGGATCAGAGGTTGCACAAAGATATCTGTGATAAAAGTTTTAATCCCTAAGCTAAGCTACTTTAAGAGGACTACAACTGTGACCTTTTATCTGTTCAGTATTTTCATGCCAATGGAAGTAAAACAAATCATGAACATCATCATAATACAATATTTTCCCTCTTTGAAATAAAAACATAAAACAGCAATAACAAGTATTTTAGAATTGTCTAGACTATTCTTGAATATTTTTCATGAAAACAAGGTTAGAATTCCTGTGTTAAAGAAAAATAATACAGATAATTGTACACAAACTGCCATTTAAGTATCATCGTCTGACCCTTCCATAACTTCAGCATACACAGAAATATTCTGCATATTTCTATGAGGAAGGTGACAACCTTTCCTATAGGTCTTCAAAGAAGAGGGGGACACCCACTGTATGCTCACAATCATGATTAGAATCCATGGCCTGATGCACACCATGACACCAACAAAGAAGTACACAACAATGGGTATGAGTGATGCTTCATAAATATGGGAGGGCCAGCTTCAGTACAAGCTTCCCTCCCTCAGAGAATAAGTACAGCACAGCATCAGCAGTGTAAAAATGTATATGGATGTATGTATACATGGATGGATTTTGTGTGCAATTGTGTATTTGTCTCCAGATGTATGTATATGTGGATGGATGTGTGTAAATTACCTTGGTGCTGGTGTTTTGAGCTCCTCCCCTTGGACACATACTGAGCAGTAAAAATAGTCCACTGACTTTGAAAGGCATATGCATCTACCTGCTTGGCAATAAAGCATGATAAAACTCTGTGATGAGGGAGCACTGCTACCAAATCCCACAACAAATCCTGATACTGCGCAGTGTACTTAGGAATTATACCCCAATAGCAAAAGATTCTATAATGACAACCATGATATCTTTGACATTTCACTTTGACTTGGTAGTATATATGAAACCACCACAAACAATGACCCGTGACTTACTTTAACACTGCTGAGTCAGATGAGGGACAGTCCACACAGAGCCTAAGGGAAGTAAGTGGTGCAGTGTAGGGGGCTTTGAAGATCCGTCTTGGCAGGCTGATTCTATGTTTAATACTTCTCATATACACAAGGGGACTCATATAGAGGACAACTGATGCTGTGGAGGGGAACACATAATTTAAGAACTGACCTAATTAGCTGAAGCATTGTGTCCCAGGTATCCAAGCGCCACACCCACAGCTTTAGATGGGAGTGAAGGGCCAATTATATGCATTGATCAGATCACTCTGGTCATCACTCAGGCAGCTTGTGCTTTAGGTGGGAGAAAAAAGCTGGGGGGTCACTAAAAGGGGCATTGGCAAAGAAGTGTATACACAAATTGTGAGAAGTTGGCCTGGTATATGCTGTTCACTAATTAAAGTGGACACCTTGCACCAGGGCAAATCGACTCTTATGGTAGATAGGTTTAAGACAACCTTTTAAAGAAAGCTATCCTAGTGGTAGCTGTGGAGAGCAGCCTTCAGGCTAAGTCTCGGAGGAATGTAAAGCAGCTTGTTTTACCATATAATCTCTTGAATCACCAAATGAAAAGACACCACACAGGTATATATATCAAATATATATGTATTTATTTCTAAATAACTCTCTACTAATCTCTTTATGAGATTAGAAGACAAACATATGCACAAATCAACGTTTCACAATAAGTTAAGCACAAAATATGGCTGGGGCCCTAGGGGCGTACTCAGACCATATACTAAGTAAGAGACTTAGAAACAACGACTTGCAAGGAGACAAGGCCTAGGGCCTTCAGAAGTGCTGGGGCCTCACGAAACCACCCAAGGCAGGTAAGTAAAGGACCCACGGGGGACGCGTGCAGTGTGGATACACAGGCGCGAATCGCCGTTAACTTCAATGGGGCAAGTCGCGGTTGGAAATAAAGAGTTTTAGGATACTTCGGGAGAACCTACAAGCAAGTCACTTACAGGGTAAGTAGTTCTAGGGCCCACACCCACAGGAGCACCGTAGTGCTGGAGTTACCTCACCCAGGGAAGCCGGGTGCACAGGTGTCCTTTGGTGTCGGGTCGCGGCGTCGTTTTCAATGGCGAACAAAGAAGACTTGCTGCTTGCGGGAGCTGAAGAAGTGTCCGGTGGAATCCAAGCCTGGATTCTGAAGAAGGATGACCTGAAAGCAGAGGGGACAGTGTTCAAAGTCACTTGGCAGTGACCCGGGGCAAGGAAGATGGTTGCCCACCGTCGTCGGTCGCTTCAGGTCGGTTGCGGGTGCCTTGACTCTTCAGCCACGTGGTCCAGGAGGCGTCGACGACGACCAGGAGCTGGATTCGGTGTGTCCCTCGACGTCTGCAGCTGACTGCGGTGTCGGCAACTCGATAGGAGCCAACAAGCCTTGGCAGCCGCAAGTCTCGGGGAGATGAAGAAAAGTCGATGGCACAGACCAGGAAGGTCTGAGGGACTCACCCAGCGAGGGTAAGTCAGGGCAGGCCTGGAGCAACCAGGGGAGCCCTTTGGTTTGGTTAAGAAGTCTTCTGGGGACCCACAAGCCAGCGGGCAAGGGTTCGCGAAGACGCCTCAGGCGGAATCACTCAACAGGGGCCCACGGTCACTCGGGACGGTGTAGGCCTCTGATCTTCGGAGGGATTCCTGTTGGAGGTCGGGACCACACGTGGTCCAAAGCACAAGTTCGTAGAACGTTGTGAAGGGGTTGCACTCGACAATAGTGCACGGTACCCAGGGGTCGCGGTTCCTCGTTACTCGTGGGGTCCACTTGCCTCAGCTTCGCTGGGGACTCACGATGGCCTGGGAGAGGTCAGGAAATCCACTTCTTGGGCTGCAGGGACTTCGGACTCCGGCGGGAGCGGCGTAGTTTGCGACCGTCGTTGTCGTTTTTGGTGCCTGCCAAGCAGGGGAGTCACTCCTTGACTCCAAGGGAGATTCTTCTGTCTTCCAAAGGTAGTGGAACGTCGAAGGGCCAGGATTCTTCTGTAGAGCGTCGTCCAGGGGTTATCTGCTTTGCAATGGCAAGGTTCCCCCTCTTAAACTAAAAAGAGGGGATGGACTAGCTCTATGACCCCACCTATGGGAGGGTCAAGGGAGGGGTGGCTACACCCACTTCCCTTTGTCCAGTTTCGTGCCAGAGCAGGGGCAGGTAGCCCCTGAGCTGGTTTGAACTGGCATATGCACAGAGGAGCCTTCTGCTCCCCCAGTGCAGGACTTCAAAGCACTCTAAGAGTGCACCCACCCAGCCCCAATACACTAAACCCTGTCTGGAAGGTGGTTACACCTCCCTGTGACAGGATGCCTATTGTTGGGCTTCCTCCACTGCGAGTTTCGGTCATCAGCAGGAGGGCAGCCCAGTGTTCTGTGACTGGTGGCATCCATTTTGTGATGCCAGGGCTCTTTAGGATTCTACCGCGTTTCCACAGCAGGTACATGTCTTATCCCTCTAGAAGGGTGGAATGTTACCCCCGCCGCCAAGATTGGCGGGGGGGTAGTATTCCAAGATGTTTGACACCAAACACGACATGTTTTGATGCAGCCATTCCAAAGTTAGCATTTACCGCGAGGATATAATGCACTTAAGAGTATATGGTTTAACCGCATCCACAAACAGCACCAGAGAATGGACTCTGAGAACTGCAGAGGGGCCCTGCTCATGCAGAGGCACCCCCTCACATAGAAGCCAAGCACCCTGCCCTCAGGATTGATAGGGCCTGCCTTAGGGGTGACTGATAGGTTTATATGTGTGTGCAGGAGAGATATAGGAAACCTATATCTCAGTGAGGGGTGCTAGCACCACCTCACCCAGGCTGCAGTAGCAGGCCTGTGGTGTCAGATTTAGACTGCTTCCCAGGGGTGGCATAACATATGCTGCAGCCCCTGGGAGGCCTGTGAAGTACCTATGCCCTTGGCACCTAAGGTACCATATACTAGGGACTCATAAGGCACCACAGTATCCAATCACTAGTGCACCTAGAGTGCACTCCATGTCATTTAGAGAGAGAGCAGATAGACTGGGGCCCTGAATAGCAGGGTCCCAGTCCAACTAAGTCATAAACCAGCAAAACACCATAAAAAAAGTGGGGGCAACCATATAGTCAGATTCCACCTTCCTACATAACCCCCCCCAAACGAAAGGAGATAAGGCTAACCTTGACCAGTTGAGCCTATATTGACTAAGTGGCCATATAAGGAAGCACCTGCACTAGCATGGTTGCCCCTATGTTATGGTCCACTAAGCAATCCCTCGCCCTAAGGGTATGAGAGGGTCTCCACCATGGGGAATCACTACCTCTGGTGTGCTTAGGTAAAGTACAAGGCTGGTGAGGTGTCTGAGTAGGGAAGTGAGGCCCTAGGAATGTTGGCCTCAGCTTCCTCAGATCACTGGTCACCATGTATGCCTGTCTTTCCATGACTGAGTTGCACTTTGCTCTAAGGGTCAACCTTTGGCTGCCTACAGCTGGGGGTTGGGTCCCTTTGGATGGAACACTGGAGGGACATGGCAGGTTTGGAACCTTCTGGTCCCAGGTTTGCCCTTGCCTACCAGAGTCCTTCTGGGGGAGGTCCCTACATAAAGGTATGGGGGATCCCTCAGTGTGTAGAGGAATTTTCACCTGGCTAGGGCTACTAGACTGGGTGCCCCTAATCTGCTGATGGGGGCTTCTCTGGACAGGGGGCCCGGGGGTCCACTGACCTCCTGACCTCTGCAGCCCTGGGCTGACTGAGGCAGGGTAGAGAGGGGCAGGTTACCTGCTCCAGACTGGGTACCACCTTGGAAGGGTCCTCTGCCATCAGGGGTGTGGCCAGGCCAGGCCTGACTACCTCTGTGGCAGTTCCTTCACTAGGGGTAGGGTCAGTTCCCTGAGGAGGCTGACCCTTACCTACTGTCTGGGGGAAGAAGACTTTTCTTCAACCCTTGTGCTCTCTTTCGGGGAGAGGGGCCATTCTTTCAGGCTCCATCTCTCCAAATTCTGGGCTGGGGCTGTGGCCATCACAGCCCCACTAACCTTGCAGGGACGCCCAACATCCTAAGATGGGTTTGGTGTTCAACTTCAGCCCAGGCTGAAATTTCCAAATCATTGCCCATCAGGCAATCTACAGGTAGGGTTGGGGACACTGCCACTCTTTTTGGGCCTGTGACCCCCTCCCAGCTGAGATTGACTATGGCCATGGGGTGATCTGTTCTGACACCATCAATGTTGGTCACCTGGTATTTAAACTCAGGTAAAAGCTGGTTAGGGGGACTAGTTTCCCTGCCACCATGGTGACACTAGCCCCTGTGTCCCTAAATGCCACAGCTTTCTGACCATTAATCATTGGCTCCAGTCTGTACCTGCCCAATGCTATGGGACCCATGGTAAAGGTGGCATATCCTACACCACCATCAGAATCTGAGGAGTCTGTTGAGGGGGTCCTGTCTAAACTAGGGCCCACCTCTGTTCCTCTTGCAAAAGCACCTAACTTTTTGGGTGCACTACTCCCAACTGGAGGATTACTACTGGTAGTACCAGGAGGGGTGGTAGTAGTTGTTGGAGGAACATTTTCTTTATTGCCATTCCTGGGACAACTGGGATCAGATTTCCAGTGCCCAGGCTTTTTACAGACATGGCAATAGGGTTTCTTTTCAGGAGAGGAAGGAGTTTGGGACCCACCCCCAGAAGAGGAATTTTGGGGCCCTGTAGTGGACTTATCCTTGGATTTATCCCCACCTTTCTCTTGGGACTTGGTAGAATCTTTCTTGTGGTCACCACCCTGATTCTTAGGCCTTACTCTGGTTCTGACCCATTTGTCTGCCTTCTTTCCCAATTCTTGGGGAGAGGTCAGATCAGAGTCCACCAGGTACTGGTGTAAAAGCTGGTTTTGACAATTATTAAGGATCTGTTCTCTCATCATTAGATTATAAAATCCTTTGAAATCAGTAACCCTACTGCCAACCAGCCAACCCTCCAGAGCCTTGGATGCACAATCTACAAAGTCTGTCCAGTCCTGAGTCTGTGCCTTCTGGGTATCTCTGAACTTCAACCTGTACTCTTCAGTGGTTAAGCCAAACCCATCTATCAGTGCACTCTTCAGGACCTCATAATTATCAGCATCCTCTTCTCTAACAGTGAGGAGCTTGTCTCTACCTTTATCTGAAAAGGAGAGCCACAAGATTGCTGCCCACTGCTTTTGGGGGACCTGCTGTACTCTACAGGCCCTCTCCATAGCAGTTATCCACTTGTGGATATCATCCCCACTCTGGTAGGGAGGAACAACCTTGCTCAGGTTCCTATGGTCAGGGACATATTCTCTGCCTCTAGGGACACTGTTGCTGCCACCAGGGGGTTCTAACCCCTCTTTTCTAGAAGCTCTCTGGATCTCCAGGGCTTCCTATCCAGTGCCAACTGCTTGGTTCTGAGGGCCACTCTGGCTTCCTCATACTGGAGCAGTTTGCACCTTCTCTCAGAGGAGGTCTCTCTAAGGGAAAGTATGAGTTCCTCTGCTGGACAAATTCTCTGCCAGAGTGATAAGAGTGGTCAGATTCCCTGGAAGGGGATCTGTGCCTCTCCTCCTCTCTGTCAGTTCTCTTATGGAGAATTCCTCTGTCCTTTTCAGGCCCCTTGGAGCCTGGCCCTTCAATCACAGAGTCTTGGTCATTCTGATTTTCATCATCTGACCCAGATACTATGACTGACCCACCCACTGATTCAAACCCTTTAGCTCCTAGAGCCAATCTAAGGTCATCTGCTGTCAGCAGATCTATCAGGTGGGGTGTTGAGGGACTCTGTCCTATCCTCAGGTGTCTGTCAACACACATGGCTCTCAAGTCAGAGAAAGCCATGTCCTTATACTGAGGCTGAGTGGATCCACTGGGTCCACCCTTTAAGGACATTCTAGTGTTGTGCAGTGTTGTACTACCTACACTAGTTTGTGGCCTACTGATCCTAGCTTGAGCTGTGGAAAGGGTGTGCTATCCCTTGGCACACAGCTCTAAGTTCAGTAGAACTTATTGATACTAAGCTTGACTTTATATGTACCTTGAGTACCTATAATGGTTTTCAGTTAGTAATTCAAATAGAGATTTTCTGGTAAAACAATGGCAAGCTGGAATCCCACACGCTGCCCACCAATGTGAGAAGTTGGCCTGGTATATGCTGTTCACTAATTAAAGTGGACACCTTGCACCAGGGCAAATCGACTCTTATGGTAGATAGGTTTAAGACAACCTTTTAAAGAAAGCTATCCTAGTGGTAGCTGTGGAGAGCAGCCTTCAGGCTAAGTCTCGGAGGAATGTAAAGCAGCTTGTTTTACCATATAATCTCTTGAATCACCAAATGAAAAGACACCACACAGGTATATATATCAAATATATATGTATTTATTTCTAAATAACTCTCTACTAATCTCTTTATGAGATTAGAAGACAAACATATGCACAAATCAACGTTTCACAATAAGTTAAGCACAAAATATGGCTGGGGCCCTAGGGGCGTACCAGACCATATACTAAGTAAGAGACTTAGAAACAACGACTTGCAAGGAGACAAGGCCTAGGGCCTTCAGAAGTGCTGGGGCCTCACGAAACCACCCAAGGCAGGTAAGCAAAGGACCCACGGGGGACGCGTGCAGTGTGGATACACAGGCGCGAATCGCCGTTAACTTCAATGGGGCAAGTCGCGGTTGGAAATAAAGAGTTTTAGGATACTTCGGGAGAACCTACAAGCAAGTCACTTACAGGGTAAGTAGTTCTAGGGCCCACACCCACAGGAGCACCGTAGTGCTGGAGTTACCTCACCCAGGGAAGCCGGGTGCACAGGTGTCCTTTGGTGTCGGGTCGCGGCGTCGTTTTCAATGGCGAACAAAGAAGACTTGCTGCTTGCGGGAGCTGAAGAAGTGTCCGGTGGAATCCAAGCCTGGATTCTGAAGAAGGATGACCTGAAAGCAGAGGGGACAGTGTTCAAAGTCACTTGGCAGTGACCCGGGGCAAGGAAGATGGTTGCCCACCGTCGTCGGTCGCTTCAGGTCGGTTGCGGGTGCCTTGACTCTTCAGCCACGTGGTCCAGGAGGCGTCGACGACGACCAGGAGCTGGATTCGGTGTGTCCTCGACGTCTGCAGCTGACTGCGGTGTCGGCAACTCGATAGGAGCCAACAAGCCTTGGCAGCCGCAAGTCTCGGGGAGATGAAGAAAAGTCGATGGCACAGACCAGGAAGGTCTGAGGGACTCACCCAGCGAGGGTAAGTCAGGGCAGGCCTGGAGCAACCAGGGGAGCCCTTTGGTTTGGTTAAGAAGTCTTCTGGGGACCCACAAGCCAGCGGGCAAGGGTTCGCGAAGACGCCTCAGGCGGAATCACTCAACAGGGGCCCACGGTCACTCGGGACGGTGTAGGCCTCTGATCTTCGGAGGGATTCCTGTTGGAGGTCGGGACCACACGTGGTCCAAAGCACAAGTTCGTAGAACGTTGTGAAGGGGTTGCACTCGACAATAGTGCACGGTACCCAGGGGTCGCGGTTCCTCGTTACTCGTGGGGTCCACTTGCCTCAGCTTCGCTGGGGACTCACGATGGCCTGGGAGAGGTCAGGAAATCCACTTCTTGGGCTGCAGGGACTTCGGACTCCGGCGGGAGCGGCGTAGTTTGCGACCGTCGTTGTCGTTTTTGGTGCCTGCCAAGCAGGGGAGTCACTCCTTGACTCCAAGGGAGATTCTTCTGTCTTCCAAAGGTAGTGGAACGTCGAAGGGCCAGGATTCTTCTGTAGAGCGTCGTCCAGGGGTTATCTGCTTTGCAATGGCAAGGTTCCCCCTCTTAAACTAAAAAGAGGGGATGGACTAGCTCTATGACCCCACCTATGGGAGGGTCAAGGGAGGGGTGGCTACACCCACTTCCCTTTGTCCAGTTTCGTGCCAGAGCAGGGGCAGGTAGCCCCTGAGCTGGTTTGAACTGGCATATGCACAGAGGAGCCTTCTGCTCCCCCAGTGCAGGACTTCAAAGCACTCTAAGAGTGCACCCACCCAGCCCCAATACACTAAACCCTGTCTGGAAGGTGGTTACACCTCCCTGTGACAGGATGCCTATTGTTGGGCTTCCTCCACTGCGAGTTTCGGTCATCAGCAGGAGGGCAGCCCAGTGTCTGTGACTGGTGGCATCCATTTTGTGATGCCAGGGCTCTTTAGGATTCTACCGCGTTTCCACAGCAGGTACATGTCTTATCCTCTAGAAGGGTGGAATGCTACCCCCGCCGCCAAGATTGGCGGGGGTAGTATTCCAAGATGTTTGACACCAAACACGACATGTTTTGATGCAGCCATTCCAAAGTTAGCATTTACCGCGAGGATATAATGCACTTAAGAGTATATGGTTTAACCGCATCCACAAACAGCACCAGAGAATGGACTCTGAGAACTGCAGAGGGGCCCTGCTCATGCAGAGGCACCCCCTCACATAGAAGCCAAGCACCCTGCCCTCAGGATTGATAGGGCCTGCCTTAGGGGTGACTGATAGGTTTATATGTGTGTGCAGGAGAGATATAGGAAACCTATATCTCAGTGAGGGGTGCTAGCACCACCTCACCCAGGCTGCAGTAGCAGGCCTGTGGTGTCAGATTTAGACTGCTTCCCAGGGTGGCATAACATATGCTGCAGCCCCTGGGAGGCCTGTGAAGTACCTATGCCCTTGGCACCTAAGGTACCATATACTAGGGACTCATAAGGCACCACAGTATCCAATCACTAGTGCACCTAGAGTGCACTCCATGTCATTTAGAGAGAGAGCAGATAGACTGGGGCCCTGAATAGCAGGGTCCCAGTCCAACTAAGTCATAAACCAGCAAAACACCATAAAAAAAGTGGGGGCAACCATATAGTCAGATTCCACCTTCCTACACAAATCCTTTCCAAGAAGGGCGGTCTACATAATTAAGGGTGGGGCTTGAAAATAAAATCCAATACTTTACAAAGCATGCCTCCTAGCCAGTATTTGGTTGTCTCTCTGTGAGTTTTATATTCCAGCATTTAGACATGTAACACAACACTGATCATTTACCTAAAATCAAGCCTCATTTATTCGCATTCCCAATGCCTGTGAAGGGAACCAACATGATAATTTGTTGTGAGCAATTGGAATTGAAAATGTTTCCGTTCTGAAAATTTTAGACTGAATAAACATTGCTAAGATCTTTGGAAGGGGAGTTGTCTCTATCACTTCTGTTCTGCTTTATGCCACTTTCTTCAGTTGTCTCTCACTATATTAGACGCTTACTTCCTTTTCCTCCCTACATCTTTCTGAAATTGTCCATCTACATATCCCACAAATCATAGTTTTCCTCTTCACATCATCTTGTCACTTTCTTCCTTTGCATGTACTTCTATTCATCTCCTCACTTATCAAAATGTCTCCACAAAAACAACTCACCAACTCAGCTCTAAGCAGTTCATTTAATTTCCCTTTGGCACAGTCAATATTTTGACAGCTCTGTACTGCCTTCTCTCACTTTCCTATAAAATCACAAATGAAATTGGCACATATATGACCATTTCTTTGTGGGATCTACAGAGAGGCCAAGGATTGCATGTGCATGAAATCTGAAAACCTCTAAAACCACTACCTGCATTGTGAGAAATTTACACTACCTTCAGATCCATCTACAGAGCTCTCACTCATGCCCTGTCAAGAACACTCACCCACAACTGGAACTCACGTGGATGTCTAAAGGACACTCCGTTCACATGAAACCTCTACAGAAACACAAAAGATGGAAAAAAACAAATAATTTTAGAGAATGCAAGATGGAGTTAAAATGATATGCAAACATTGCTGTATGGATTACCTGAAGGCTTTGTAGGTTAGTTGGGAATTCAAGCATTTTTTTCCCTTCAAATTTAAAGATTTGGGGCATATTATCAAGAACGGCGATAAAATATTGCCGCTTTAGCGGCAGAAAACTGTCGCTAAAGCGGCGATAATGGGCTTGATAATATGTCCTGGAGAATTCCAATAGAAGCCCATGTTGACACCAGAACATGGACTTCTATTGGAATTCTCAAGGGCATATTATCAAGCCCATTATCGCCGCTTTAGCGGCAGTTTTCTGCCGCTAAAGCGGCGATAATTTTTAACGGCGTTCTTGATAATATGCCCCTTGATTTTAGAACCCCACAGGGACAGTTTTTAATTACATCTGAGACCCTTCACACTTAAAGCTGTACAGGCATCATACAGACATCGAGCGAGTAAACAGGCATAAGCCCAAAAAGGTCCATGCCTGAGGCCTTGCTTGCACATTACACACATCTGAGTAGGCCATTCTACCTTGCCAGACCTCGTTTTAGAGGTGGGCGTGCCCCTGAAAGCTCAAGGCAGGCTCAAGCCAGGTGCCTGGCTTTGACTCATAATGAGGTCCTCTTGGATACTCAAACTTATGTGGCTTTTGCCTGTCCCCATGTTTTGACCTCACACAGCAAGAATTAAAGACAAAGCAGTGACCCTCGATGTAAGGAGGGGTGAAAAAAAAAGATGCCCATGTAGTGGCTGACTTGCACAATGTGAAACCAGGAAATATGGGATCAATCTCGGCTTCCTCACTTGATCAATTTGAGAGAATCTAGCCAATTATTGTTCTTCACCAAGCCTCCTTTTTCTTATTACACAAGAGAGTAGCTTCAAATATGTGAATTCAGGAAGAGTGCTATACAAAACCCTTGTCTTTGATTTAACAGACTACGATGTTACTCTATTATAAGAATCAAGGCCACAAATGGGTTGCACAGCACAACTGACTTGCTTCTGAATTTACTAGGGGCATTGTCATCAGGGCGGGGAGGTGGGCATGAATGTTTTCAATTTCATGTTTTAAAATCATCACTTTCAATAAATGCCACTCAATGCAGTGATATAATCTGATGTGTTAAGGTGAAACGATTCAGGATGTTAAAGAAATACACTTTTAAAAAAAAAATTGGAAGCAACTTTAGCATATTTTTACCTAATGTTTATTGCATGATTTAGATGTCAAATATTTTCAAGGCATGCTTTGTGAACAGGCTTTCAGAGCAATGCCAGAACCTTGCTCAGTTCTGGTTCAGCTCTCCCTGTTAGTTTGTCTGCTCGTCCACCTCTACAAAGTTTGTAGCAACAATGAATGTATATCACTGTTGCTGCAGACAATCAATCTGATATGTAGCAGGCCACGAACCTACTCTGACATTTTTAGAGGGGTGTCCCATCCCATCACCTGCCCCGAAACTATATTCCTGGGTGTTCTTGCTGCTGCTGGCCTGCTGGCAAGTTGTTTACATTGCAGAGTTTGCTGAGGCTTTCTGTTTCAATGTATAAGTTGTCAGGAATCCAAGAGTTCTGATGATGTAGGTGGTCTTATACCTGACTCTAATACAGGCTCTAAATGCTGCATTCAACTGATAACAACTTTATGTCTTTTCAAATAATATTTAAGGTGCAAATGATTGTACTTCACCATAGTGAAGAGATGTCCTAAACCCAGGCTGTCTTATGCCTATGGTCAAACAATTTCTCTCACGTACATTAAAATTGATAGCATATGCTCAAAAATTGGCATCAGGTCTCTCCAATGTCCCATCCTGTACTCCAGAAGTATGTTCATATATCCAAGGGCTGAAATCATATGCTCATCAAATGCTATCATATCACTGGAAAGTGCCATTGTTAGACCTGTCAGCCTTAGGGTGGTCTTCCCCTAAACTTTTTGCATTCACCTCTCCTATTTTTGCTGAATTCGTTTTTGTTGGCCTCAGGACTCTGTGTGCTTTATGACTGCCAACCAGTGCTAAAGTGCTTATGCTCTCTCACCTAAACATGGTCAAATTGATTACGCCTGTTTGCCATATTTAATTTACTTATAAGTTCTGTTTAGAGACGTATACCATATACCCATGGCCTGTAAATTAAATAATACTAGTGGACTTGCAGCACTTATTGTGCCACCCACTTAAGTAGCACTCTAAAACATCTCTAGCCTGCCACTACAGACTGAAAGTAGTTTTAAACTGCCAATTTCACTTGGCATCATACCCCCTTACCAAGCTTTAAACTCCCCTTTAAATGCATATAAACCATCACTAAGGTAGGCCCTAGGTAGCCTATGGGGCAGGGTGCATTATAATTAAAAGGTGGGATATGTACTTTTAAGTTTGACATATTCTGGTAGTAAAAAACCTTTTCATTCATTTTTCACTACTTTGAGGCCTACCTCTCCAATAGGATAGCATTGGGTTCCCTTATTACATTTAATAAGTGCTGACGTTTAATTGGGAACAGGCAAGCATTTCAGGTCTTATGTCTGAGAAATTTTAATTAAAAATCCTCTTTAAGGGTAAAGTTGGATTTTAAGTTGCAATTTTGAAAATGTCACTTTTAGAAAGTTCACATTTTCCTGCCCCAAACTATTTGGTGCCTATAGCCTATGCTGGGTCACTTGACTGGCTGTAGTTTGACTTTGTTTTTCCCTCCAGACAGCCACAATAGAGGGATTAGGCATGACTGGATGGGCCATAAACTGGCAGGATGGGGGCGAAACTTGGCACAGCCCCACTTACAACTGAATTGGCTGTGCTCTGCAGTTCACACAAAGGACTTGTCACCCTTGAATTGTTCATGCAGCCAGCTAGGAGCCAGGGTAGTGGAGTCATGAAACTCAAGCAATTCGAAGGGAATTATCTAGAAACTTTTCTCACTTCAAAGAAGGCGCCAGGTATAAAAAGGAACCCTCAGACCCACTCTTCAGTTCACTTTCTGGACTTGATAAAGGACTCAGAGGACTGCCTCCTGCTGTGATCTGCTGTGTGTTAGGGCCTGCTCCGCTTATGTGGTCTGCGTGAGACAACCACAAACCTCAACTTAGGCAGTCATGAAACATCTTCCATCAATCACACCAAGCAGTCTCATATGTTCCGCCACAAGCGATTGTCCGCCACTCCCTTAGCGTATACGAGATATACAAAATGCCCTCCTAGGCCCCACCTGCCACTCCACTAGTGAATACATTACTTCACATTTCCTCACATGGAACATTCTTTATTGTGGCCTCCTTCCTGCCACCTTGCCAATCGCTTTCCTGATATTTTAGCGAGCCTTGAGACTTTGTGAGCTGAGAGCACTCACAAGCTTTGACAGCCATCTTGGCTGCAAATGCGATTCCAAGTCTCCAAGCCTCTGCTTGGTTTACTCTTCTTTGCTGAGAGAGGAGTCTTGTGACCCGATTCAAGCGCAAATCAGTGCGTTGCCTTCCTCTGCATTAGTGAGGGGTTCTATGGGAATTGCATTGGGTGTTCCCACGCAACACCCATGGATTTTGACGCATCCCCTGAGTTACAAGACCATGTAAACCTGGGGATGCACCAAAATCTTATTCCTCCCCAGGGGAGACACGACAAGGAAAAATAACTTTATTTCTTCTAATTTTTCCTCTTTCTTTGTGTTCTGCATTCTGCAGCACACATGGAAAGAGGAAAATGCCTCCCAGGATTGTTTTTGTGCTGGAAGGTGGTCTTCCTGAACAAAAAACAATCCTGCATGCAACACAGGCAGCATTGCACCATGGTGCAAGGGTGCCTGCATTGGTGCTAGGCTGTTGAAATGGCTACAGAGGCAGGGGAAAAGGCAGAAATGCACCATATGCCGTAGATACAGTGCATTTCAGCCCTTTCACTTTGAGGCAGAGCAGCACAGCAAGGTGACTTGCTGTGCTGCCCTGCACAAAATCCCCATAGATAAGCCTCTTTGTGTCTACGGCACTTAATGGGTCAGATGTTGGTTTTATTTTTTAGTAGTTGAAGAAAAATTCAGTATCTAGCTCTCTGCACTCAATTATAGCTGACTAAATAATTATTTTGGGTTGTTTGATGCACATCTTTGAAATTGGGACAAAAGGTATACACTTCCCATAATTAAAGTCCATATTGATATGAGTTTGCAGGCATACAGATGGCGTTCACAATCTTGCCAATGTGCTACCAATATTTAGAAGGTAAAAATGCAGAGACAGTGTCTATCAGTCATAATTAGCTGGATAAATGATCAGCGCCTGGATTAGATTGGGAGCAGATATTGTTACCTTTAGTCGGAATATTTTATTGTGTTGCATCGCCTGCAAGAGTCACTGCAACCGCCAGGTTATTCTGGAGTATTTAAAGGCAGCCAACAAAAATGTTAAATAATGTATAGGGAAGAGCCGCTGCCTGACATTTGTAAAGTTCACTGGATATCTATTTCACAAACCAGATATTTTCTGCAAGCTCTCAAGACCTGAAATCTGATTCCTGTGTTGATGCCATCGGGAGGTAAGCACGATGAGTTTGCATTAATATTTTATCACCTAAATGTGCCATACTTTGAAACCAACAACTTAGAGTCCTTTTCACACGACTACAGATGACGATCATCTGTATTCAGATAGGTATATAAAACCTAATAGTCTTCAGCTTTCCGATTTTACATGACAAATATTAGCAAGTGATGAATTGATTTATTTTCTAAACACAAAACCCGCGTCTATTTTGAAAACTTTCCTGAACAGTACTGACACTAATATAAATTTAGAAAAGAGAGTATGCAAATGATTGCACTCTTGAAATACTGACAATATTAGAAAATCTAAATCACTAATGCTGATTTGAATTCATCTAATTGCTTGCAGATTGTGCATGCAAAGATTTCCATATATATAGTATTTTATTACATTTCAAGTTAACCATTAAATTAATGTATGTGAGCTATATATATATATATATATATGTATGCATGTATGTATGTATATATATATATATGTATGTATGTATATATATATATATATATATATATATATTCACTGAAAAAACCATAGGTCTCAGGGTCATTATAGTTAGAAATTAGCATTTAAAAAACCTTAGAAATTCACTGAAAAAATCACAGGTTTCAGGGACGTTATAGTTAGTTGGACATTTCACTCGTACAAAACCAGAGAAATTCGGCTGTTATAGTTAGTTGAGCTAACTATAACTCACGTCCCCGCAATGCACTGCTGATGACGTCACATATTACATCACTCATGACATGGTCAGTGACATCACTGATGACATCACTGATGACGTCTCAAATGACATCACTCTGCAAACGTGACTGCCAGTTAAAAACCTTACAAATTCACTGAAAAAAACACAGGTTTCAGGGACGTTATAGTTAGAAATTAGCATTTAAAAATCCTTAGATGTTTGAGATGGCATCGGTGATGTCATCAGTGATGTCAATGACCATGTCATGAGTGATGTAATATATGAGGTCATAAGCAGTGCATTGCGGGGGTGCGAGTTATAGTTAGCTCAGCTAACTATAACGGCTGAATTTTTCTGGTTTTGTACAAGTGAAATGTCAGCCTAACTATAACATCCCTGTAATCTTTTGTTTTTTCCGTGAATATCTAAGGTTTTTTAAATGCTAATTTCTAACAATAACGTCCCTGAATCCTTTTTTTCCAGTGATTTTCTAAGGTCTTTTAAATGCTAATTTTTAACTATGTTTCTGAAACCTGTTTTTTTCCAGTGAATATATATATATATATATATATGTTGGTTTCACCAAAGGCCCAAGAGCATTTTAAGGACGCACTCGACAACCACTGCAAGAACCATCCGGTTTATTGTAAAAAGGGAAACCCAGCTTCCTCATTCCAGGTTTTAAAGTTCATCATGCCTGACGCGTTTCGAGGCGCTCTGCCTCTTACTCATAGGCAGCTTGTAGCGTGAACGATGGCAGAAGACTCCAATTAGCAAGGCTAATTAACTGCATGCTTTTATACTGGCCCCCTAGTGGGCCTCGCTAAGTGCGTTTGTTTTCATTCCATTTTAATCGTGCATGCTGGCATTTGTAGTCCATTAGGAGTACATATTACCCTCAGTGGGTTCCGATGGTCATTCACTCTTTGCAGCAATATATTTACCCTACAGTAGGGCTCCAGATGGGGTGCTGGGTGTTGTTTTCCACAGTAGCTGTGCTGCAAAACTGGCGTGGAATAGTTCCCACCACGCAGCCTCTCTGTCAAATTGAAGATGGTGCAGTCCTTCACGGCAGGGCTGCCGTGTTGATATTTGTTTCACCAAAGGCCCAAGAGCATTTTAAGGACGCACTCGACAACCACTGCAAGAACCATCCGGTTTATTGTAAAAAGGGAAACCCAGCTTCCTCATTCCAGTTTTTAAAGTTCATCATGCCTGACGCTGCTTTCGAGGCGCTCTGCCTCTTACTCATAGGCAGCTTGTAGCGTGAACGATGGCAGAAGACTCCAATTAGCAAGGCTAATTAACTGCATGCTTTTATACTGGCCCCCTAGTGGGCCTCGCTAAGTGCGTTTGTTTTCATTCCATTTTAATCGTGCATGCTGGCATTTGTAGTCCATTAGGAGTACATATTACCCTCAGTGGGTTCCGATGGTCATTCACTCTTTGCAGCAATATATTTACCCTACAGTAGGGCTCCAGATGGGGTGCTGGGTGTTGTTTTCCACAGTAGCTGTGCTGCAAAACTGGCGTGGAATAGTTCCCACCACGCAGCCTCTCTGTCAAATTGAAGATGGTGCAGTCCTTCACGGCAGGGCTGCCGTGTTGATATTTGTTTCACCAAAGGCCCAAGAGCATTTTAAGGACGCACTCGACAATATATATATATGATACTCACTCCCAGCCACTGCCCACAATCCTTCCAACCATTCCACTACGGACAACATAGGAAGACGGCACACACGGAGGTAATTGGATTTCTTCAGCCATAATCTTTTATTTATTTTTTCACTTGTTTTTCCTCATTTTGAGAAGTGCTCGTGCATCAGAAATGAACAGACAGATATATGTGTGGGGCTTATAAAAAAAATCCATTGTGTAGTACATTTAGTAGCACTGCAGCACATGCAGTACATGAGAATGCTATTAACAAACCTACATGTGGAGGTCTACACCTCTATCTTTCCTATATTTTATTTGTGAAAATCTTCAACCCTACTAAGATCTCCACACACATACACCTAGGTGTTATTAGTGACTTGAAAATGGGAAATATTTACTGCAAAATGGGAGCGGAAAGAAAAGAGGAAGGAGGGGTTTAGGGATAGTTAATGATAGTCTGACAATCATCTACAGAAAAACTATTCTCTCTGTTCCTTTGCCTATAAAACACTAATCTCATTAATGCGATAGCTATAAAGAAAAGTAAAATGTTCTTGGACAATGGATAGTATGACATTTATAAAAAAAGGGAGCACGTTAAAATCAAGGAGTAGTGAAAGAAGTAGATTTTCTTTTTACTAAAGTAGTTTATTTTTAAAAACATACTTTTTGTTTTGTATTTTTCGTATTATTTACTTTGTGTGTTATGGGTATTTGTATTTCTATAAATAGGTGAGTTCTAAGTGACGACTACTACTGAAAAATATTAACTAAAAAATCGTCACGATTCTCCACCAAATACAAATGCTGAATACTATTTGCTGGTATGCTGTCTCATTGCTTTTGGTTTGACGGCACAGTTTTCTTCATCTTTAGCAATAGTTTGTTGTGCTTTAAGCAGTACAAAGAGTGTTATGAGCCAATCACTTTGGTCTTCTTGGTTCTTCAAATCTATTTTCTGTGATACCATTAGCCTTCACCTGCCTCAACACACTGCTTCATTTCTTACTTTAGAGTTAAGGCATTGAGAACTTATTAGGATGCCTTGTACTGAGTGTTTTTCATGCTGGAGATTCCAAACAAATGGAAATCTGAGTGGTCACATCTCAGCACCTGACCTCTGAATGAATCTGACCTCAAAAAGTGTAGCTTAACTTCTGCATAAAATATGTAAGTGAGTCGATAAGAGGAAATAAATGAGAGGTGAGTACTCCAATAGTGATTCAATGGAAGACAGAAATTATTAAAATTGTATATGCTTCCAGATGGCTGTATAACGAATATTCCTGAGGAGTCCTGGTATTTCAATGTAGGTGAAGGACTAGGAGTATGTTGCACTTTAGTTTTTCATAGTTGCTATCTTCTATATGAGAAGATTATGGGTAGACACACCGAATCAAGTGGTGCGAAATTTCATGCCATAATTTTTCTCCCTCTGACTCTCCATCGGGGCCATAGCGGTGGTGAGTAAAACTGGAGCTTGTGTAGGAAACTTGAAGTAAGTTTTGTACTGCTATTTCTGCATCATCTACAGAGGAAACAATAAATATTGTTAGATGCATTAGACTACTGCAGTTTTCTTGGAAGTATTGAGTTTATGTTTTAGCTATGTTGAATAGAATCACATATAGGTTTTTTGCATACTTGGCAGGTGCACTTGATATTTTATTCGTGTTATTTTCTTTAACTTATAGATTCAAGCAATTCTTTTAAAATTTTGAAATACATTCTAGAAATGTCAAGAAATTCAACAAAATATTAACCCATGAATCCCAATTTTGATTTAACTGTTTCAATAAATATTTTTAAAACAATTTTTTACACATGAACAACACTGTAAGAATATGTATCATTTTGTTTATCCCATTTTTAATCATTTTGGTTCTTGTGTATTGCATTTTAACCAAAATGAGTAATTATGGCAAAATACAATTATAAATCTGTTTAAAGCACTATACTCATTTCAAGTGTTTTCCTTTTAGTCATAGAACCATGGAGAAAGTCATGCATGAGGCACAACAACATTATAAATTAAGCAAGACAACATTTACGTTCAAAAGTAATTTATTGGATGTTACTGAAACAGCATAAATATTGTTTACATTTTGAAAACATAATTTTGAGAAAGCAAATTATTTTGGAATATCAAAAAGAATAATTGATAAAGTACACATATATTAAAAATAACTAATTCCTGTATATTTTTTGTAATGCTATGCTAGTTTGTAAATCACAACTCACACCCCAGTTATAATGCTTATGAAGCCACCAGTCAGATGAGAGAGTTGGCCGAATGTAGTTATTGGGTGACAGGACATGGCTGAGAGACATTAATTGGTTACGGGTTAATGGAAATGTCATTAAGGAATCAGTGTATTTACAATGATTTCTGCAAGCTTTTCTAGATTTCCACATGATTGCCTGTTTCCATCAGGTGGAAATCTCTGAATGCGCTCTGTTCTCATGTACCTTGTATCCACACTAGGGCCATAATTACTGTTACCTGTTACATTGGTACTAATGAAAAAGGTGTAATAAGGTCATAAGTGGTATGTCTAATTATACATTTTTCATAGTTCCTTGTCGGTTTGAAAGACATCCATTTTCCTTTTTCTTTTCTTTTTCATTTATTTTACACTCTTTCAGTCACTGTCATACTGTGAAAACATCACTCTTTTTACACAATCACACCGATTTCTTGCTGATTGTTACTTCTGATTTTTTAACTCTGCAGACTGGTGCACTGTTGTCCACTCCCCATTTTATATGCTCTGGCCCTTAAAATATGGTAAATTTGATTAATCCCCAATTGAAATATTCCAATCTCCATTAAGACCATAATATGCGGTACAGTAAATTACACTAATGGCATGAAAAATTAAATGCTACCTGTGGACTGCAGCACATATTGTGCCATCCACAGTCGTGGCTCCTGCAGGTAAGCGCGATGGGGTGGGGCGGGGCGGGTGGGATGTCGACGGAATAGAGAAAATT
This sequence comes from Calotriton arnoldi, assembly GCA_963921515.1. Classification (NCBI taxonomy): domain Eukaryota; kingdom Metazoa; phylum Chordata; class Amphibia; order Caudata; family Salamandridae; genus Calotriton; species Calotriton arnoldi. The sequence goes on along the minus strand of CAWUFW010016043.1, from coordinate 254,719 downwards.
AAATAAATAAATAAATCCTATTCCGTCGTCTGTCGACATCCCCCCGCCCCACCACCCCACCACGCTTACCTGCAGGAACCGCTACTTGCCATCCACTAGTAGACAAGAAAAATAATGACTTCAGGTCTATATGTGTAGCCTGCATGCTGCAACTTGTAGACTTGCATAAAATCCTGTCAGAATAGCACTGTTTGACAAAAAGGAACTCTACTTTTAAATATTAAGTAAGTCAGACCTAAGTTGGCCTTGTTGACCAGAAGGTAGGGTTCTTAGTATTTAAAAGTGGAATATGTCAGAATTGTAAGTTGGCAGTGACTAGCCACCAAGAACTAATTTGTCTGTAAATGTCTGTAGCTGATCCTATAAGAAAAACTAAGGTTTAAATACATTTTTATTTTGACTAACTTTTATTTAGGATAAGATACAGAAGTGGCTCAATCACTGTTTGTTAATATTGATTAAAAATGCAATGCAATTATAAAGTTGAATTTTTTATAAATATACATGGAAAGTCATGTTTAAAATGTTAGATTTTGTCTGCCTGAAGGTCAAGTTGGCTAATTAGCATTAGCCTTCCAGAAGCTGCCCCTGTCAGTGCTTTCCTCCCAAGGAGGTGTGAAAACTGCTCCCAGAACAGGAAGAACAGCTTAGGCCTTTGACCAAAAAGAACTAGGTGTGTGAAATGTGACTCATCTCAGCTTAGGAAGGGCAGTTGGGGAGGCTTCATGAACTTCGTTAGCTTGAAAGGGAGCAGGGTGATGCTTGGTCATTCATCGTTAAGTGTAAAGGGAGATGTGGGGCATTGTACTCCTTTCATTCCAGAGTAAAGTGTAACCAATTTGGAACTAAGTGAGTAGAAAGGGGAGCTGGTCACAGGAGCAGTTTAGTGTGATTGAGGAGAAAGGGACTGTTCATTTCTCTATACACACCACTGGCTTGGATACTAGCCATCTCTAAGGGGAACAGGCCATGTTGGATATTCCTCAGAAAACTGCACTGTTGAATAGTTTGCCATAAGACAAACAGGATGTAGTACAAAAGTGGAAAGGTTTGGCCTTGTGAACATTTTTCTCCATTGCTAAGCAGTGTCCAGGATTCACCCACACCATTGGACAGTGTATCCCACAAACGTTGCACCTCACTCCCAGCTTATCAGACACATCTGTAGGTGTAGATGAACAGAATAGTAGTGGGCCTGCTGCCTCTGACCACTGTGGGGACCTGAATACAAGGACTTTGCCTGATTAATAACCCTTTACTGAAAAAGGACTCAAAGGGTCAGGACCCTGCTGTTGGCCTCTGCTGGAGTGAGTGCTGGCCCCAAAGTGCTGTTCAATGTAGGTGTGGGTGATAAACTCTGCTCCGCTGGTGGAGTTTGCTGAGTTTTTCCTACTCCATGCTCTACTTGGAGCGCCGAGTTCAGCAAAAACTCCACCAACCGCCACGTAGCGGAGTTTACCGGCGCCCACTGCTTGAGAAGATTCACATTTTAGCCTATCTGCCTCCTTTTACTATTTTGACTGTCCTAGGCCTTATTTTCATGGGCGGTCGGGCTTCTTTTCATCCAGGAGTGCCCAGCCTTCCTCCTGGTGTCTAACACCGCTCTCTCCTCCTGTGCTGGGTCACTGAGAGACAGCAGCACCTGCGCCTACCTTCCCCCTCCTCCCGCTGCAGGAGGCACTGACTAGATAGCTCTCTGTGTCACTCTCCAGCCCCCTCTAGCACTGAATGCTTGGAGCTCCCTTTCACCCTCGTATAGAGTCACGGAGGCGCTATACAAGACGCACATTAAATAAATTGTGCATTAATATGGGCACAGCTGATGAGCCAACACCCCCTCCATGTTCTGGAAGGACATAGAGACCTGAGTATTAGAATTTGCTTTCCTCAGTTTGTAGTATTCCTTAGTTACCCCCAATATCATTTGGTCAGTTGATGCACCTCTTCATTGATATAACTAGAGCGGAGGGGAACTACGTGGAATTCCACTGAAGCTTTATGCAACGCCGCCGAATTCCATGTAGTGCAACTCCACAAGCTCCGCCCACCCCTAGTTCATGTGGTTCCAGGAGCATTAGAAGAGAGCAAGAGCAACTTCTCCAGAAAGTATGAGAAGTATAGACTAAGGACAGTTTTCAGAATTCCAAGACCTCTTGAGTTTGAGGCTGACGTTGGGGCAAACATGTTCAATTTTGAGAGGACTTTGTTAGATACAGCTTACAGGCTTGAACTGCTGGCACATTTTGTGATCCAAAAAGCATCTAATTGCTTTTTTTAGAGTTTGATGGCTACTATACTCCATCAAAGCGTGATGGATGGCCCGTCTGCACATTACAAGTGCCATAATCTATAATGCACTTGTAAAATGCCAGACAGGACAGCTGCCATGTTTGTGACAGAGTACCCGTTTTGCCAAACCATAAATAAGACCTTAAGTCTGAAAGTTGAAATCTTGACTGGGCAAAGGTGTGAAACGTATCCGACCAATGAGAGGACTTTGGCAGGCATGAAATTAGAATTTTCTTGCTTTGAGTTTTTCCTGCCAAAACCAACATCTTCAGTGGGACCTCATCCGAAGTTTATCTGACTTCAAGAGGATCTCAAAGGATACAGTTTTCACCCTTGCACCACTTTAAGACATTTTGTCAGAAGGTAATATCTGTAACCAGGAAGACATGCTTTGTATATCCAACCTCTGCTTCTTAGCGGTTGACTTTAATCATACCTATATCCCAGTCAAACACAAACAGTAACTTTTGATTAGCTCTCTACTTTTTCATGGTATGTTTTACCCTAAATCTTTTTTTTTTATCATATCTCTGGTTCCCCGTACTGGATTTTAATCATTTTTGTGTCTTTTTCTAATTAAAATGTTCTCTATTTTTAAGAATTGTTTATGTGACATTTAGTATTTTGTGTTTTGACTTTTTAATTGTTTTGGTTCTGCTAAATATTTAACACATTTTTCACATGTCTGCTTTGTACCATAGCTACCAGGTGTTGATCACAGGATTATTTAATAAACGTGTGTGATAGACCTGACAAGATTTTGGAGTTACTACTTAGGCATGATTCACATCCTCTCCAATTCATAACCAATTTTACTTGCACAGAGTATGTCTACTCCTTTATAAGAGCTGACATTCAAATGTGCATGCACCCCTTCCTCCAGTCTGATATGGAAGTCATGTAATCCTGGGAACTATGCCCTGATCCAGCACTTCTCACATGACAGTTTGTGGCTATGCTTGTATTTAAAATATACCAATAAAAAAAACATGGCCTTCAACTGAAAAAAAACCTGAAAATAAAATAACAAACTGACGATGTAAATACAAAAATCAAAATGGTCTAATAAAGTTACTGAAAAATAAATGGTGCTATTTTTTATGTACATTCAGAATCTTTAAATGTTAGTAGTATGCAGGAACCTCATGTTGTGTAACAATTGTGTTTCTGCATTTTCATGTATAAGTTACTCACAGTGGATGCATTAATACCATTTGATAGGTACTAATACATTCCCTTCAGGAGTCTTTGCTTCATCTTATGGTGACAAGTTCACTCAGTCTTTCATTCTTCCAAGATCTAAAGCAATTGGTACGATTGACAAGGTCAGTAAAAATCATCTGTTATTGGGCACCAAGATGGTTGTGATCAGTTGGCTTAAATTGCATGTTATGTTATGTATACTAGCTGTTAGAAATTTGGTTTCAGGTTGGTAGAGGTATGCACCTGGTCCAAGCAGGAACTACAGCCATAGTCAGAGTTAGTCAGATACACACCCTCAATTAGCATGTACCCACCCTCTGGAAGCATGGCACAGAGCAGGCTGGCTTAACTTAGGAGGTAATGGGTTAAGTATTTGTGCAACACTTCAAACAGTAACACAGTGAAAACACCACAAAAAGACTCCACACCAGGTTAGAAAAATAGATTATGATTTTATAAATAAAACACTTCAAAATGGAAAAAAATCCAATAAGTAAAAGTTTATATATGAATTTATAAAGATTAAAAGTAAAAATAGTGCTTAGAAACAGTACATGCATATGGGGTTATCTGAATGCGTTGGCCCGGGGCAAAGTCAAGAGTTCAGGCTGACTGCGATGGAGCGTGGACCGGATAAAGGAGCCATGCAAGGCCCACTGAACAAAGTACCTTGAACCTGGCTGCAACAGCAAGATACGGGTGCAGCCGAGAGCTGTGTCGGTGTCAAACCCTGCGGTCAAGATGATGCGTCGATTTTCTCCATGCAACAATGGCAATGTGCCGTTTCTGAAGATGAACCGCCAAAGCCGAGATGCGTTAGCTCCGAAGCCGATGTGCCGGGTTTCTCCACGAAGCATAGGGGATGTGTTGATCTTCTATCACCGCAGTGGCAGCGATACGGCGGTTCTTATGCATCGGTTCTTGGGGCAATACATTGGTTCAGAGTGCAGTGCGCTGGTTCTGCTAAGCCTTAAACTCCCCTTTTATTACATATAAGTCACCAGTAATGTAGGGCCTAGGTAGCCCATAGGGCAGGGTGCTGTGTAAGTAAAAGGTAGGGCATGTACTTTAAAGTTTTGCATGCCCTGGTAGTGACAAACACTTAAATTAATTTTCACTACTGTGAGGCCTACTCCATCGATTACAATGCATCACCTCCTCTGCTCCTCACATCGGGCCTTCGACGTCAACGCATCCTCCATTCAAGGTACTTTTCTCACTGGGCCAAGGCTGGTCCTTGTGTCCAACCCGTGCTCCATCGTGGTCAGCCTGAACTTTGGATTTGCCCCAGTCAAGCACAACCAGATGTCCCCGGATTGCGCTTTATGACTCTAAGCACTATATTTTCATTTAGTCTTTAAAAATTTATAACTGCAGTTTAACTTATGGAATTTTAGTTGTTTGGTCTTGATTTACTTATAGATTTATTGTCTATTTTTCTAGCCTGATGTGGAGTCTTTTTGTGGTATTTTAATTGTGTTACTGTGTGTGTGTGTGTTGCACAAATACTTTACACATTGCCTTTTTAGATAAGCCTGACTGCTCTGTGCCAACCTACCAGAGAGTGAGTACAGGTTATTCTTCAGTGTGTATCTAGCTTACCCTAATTAGGATTGTGGTTCCTGCTTGGACAGGGTGAATGCCTCTGTCAACCCTAAACCCAATTTCTGTAACTGGTGGTAGCTGTGGGTTAGGACTTGTGTTTGTGCAATACAATATAGTAATTCAGTGTTCACTACGACTCTATGCTAAAGGCCAATTCGAACCATTTACAATTCTCCCTTAATTGGCTTTTTGATTTTTTGCTAAAACCATGTCTCTCTCTGGAGAAGCAGCACCTGCATCTGCTGTAATTGATTTTGAGCTGGCCAAGTTAGAGTCCTACACTGTGGCCCAGCTAAAGGGCTTTGAAAGGAGGGGGACAAGCAGGACATATAGGAGGATGAACTGAACCTGGAGTCTGCTGTGTATCTAGGACTGCCTGTGGAGGTGGCCAGCAACTTGCCGGAAGCAGTGCTGATCCCCAGAACAGGGAGCAGTGTTTCCTGAAGGAACCTGTGCCAGAAGAGAAAACAGACCGGAGGAAGGAAAGAAAGCTAAAGCTGGAGCTCGCCAAGTAGAAATTGGAGAAGGAGCAAGCTCTATAGGAGGGAGGCTTGCTCTTGAGGAGAAGGAATTGGCTCAAGAGCTCAGTCTCAGAGAACTAGACATAGGAGCCCTACGAGATATGGTCCAGCAGCACTAATGTGGCAGCATACCTACAATGTCCACTAGTGATTCAAGAATCAGGATACCGAAGGATTTGGTGTCCTGTTAAGTGGTGGGGAATGACATAGATAAGTGGTTTGCAGCCTATGAAGTGGCTATGAAAAATCACAAGGTCCCAGCGGAGTCTTGGGGTGGTAGTCTATGGACGTATAGGCCCATAGAGGGAAGCAACACACTCCTTACACTACAGGTGTGGGACCAGACATGCTACACTACAATGAAGGCCATCTTAGTCAGTAAGTTTGAGTTGAACCCTGAAAAGTATAGACAATGGTTCAGGGTCAGCCACAAACTCTCCACACAGACCTGGGTGGATTTCTTGGATTATGCTAGCAAGGTACTCAAGGGCTGGGTGAGGGCCAGAAAGGATGATGATTATTCAGGGCTGTACAAATTATTTTTAAAGGAGCACATGCTTGATACTTGTTTTAAAGAGCTGCGCCAACACCTGGTTGATAGTAAGCTTTCTGATCCCAGGAAGCTTGCTGAGGAGGGCAGACATTTGGGTCAGCTCCAGAGTGTCCAAAAAGGTTTCGGGGGGGCGGGGGAATCCCAAAACTGTGCTCAGAAGGAGTTCTCTTCAGGCCACCAAAATAACTCACAGGGGAAAACGTCTCATTCCCAATGTGCTACCAGAAGAAAAACTACCCTGACAAACGTCAGGAGCCCAAAACTCCCAAGTGCTATGAGTATTTTGAGTATGGACACTACAAAGGGGATCCCAGGTGTCTAAAAAGAGCACAACCTCCGACTGAAGGAAAGGTTCCAGGGGTGGTGAGTGTAGTGCAAGTGGAGGAGTTTGTCCCAGTTAATGGGGTGGGAGGTTAGTGGGGTTACCCTAGTGTCCCTATATGAAAGTGCGATGGTTCCAAAAACCCATGTGCCCTCTAATACTACAAAGAATAGTCAATAGGTCACATCAACAGGCAAGATGTTGAGGCTCTGAAGGATCCAGATTCCAGCATTACAATGGTAAGTAGTCAGTTGGTGTCTCCAGAGCAAGTGATTCCCAATGCACTACACCTGGTTGTGCTTGCTGAAAACAGAGAGGGTCACTATCCAGTGGTTCTTGTTCCATTTGAATGTATGAATGTGGTTTCAGGTCTTCTGAAAGTTGCAGTGAGCCCTGCCATGATGATGGTCTGTTTACTTGGTAATGACCTTGAGCACACTATCTTGAAGGAAGTGGAGCTCAAAGCTCATGTGAAGATGTTGGTTTTACCTGATTAGATCTGTGCAACTACAAGGTCCATGGCTACCCAGGATGGGAGTAATAAATGGCTGGAGCCTAGAAAAATGGCCCACCCAGCTGCTAAGAAGGGGAAAGGTAGAGGGTGTGGGAAACCAGCCCCAAAAAGCTTTCCCAGTGAGATGGATGGGGCACTGGCAGTGGCTGCTCTGCAGCCCACTGAGGAGGGCACCGCTCCCCTTGGTGACCTGCCAGAGCTTGCAGGATGGCATGTGGAAAGAGGACCCATAAAGGAGGAGTGATGTAGGGCACAGAGGGATTGCCCAACCCTTGAGAATATGATACAACAGACTGGAATCCAAGCAGCAGGTATTGCCTCTGGAAGTTATCACATTTACTGGGAGGACAACCTCCTCTACAGTGAGCTTAAGGCTCCTATGCATAGGACAACAAGGTCCCTGGTGGACCCCAATGCTACAGGGGCTTCCTACTGGAGTTGGATCACAACATTCCCCTGGCAGGACATCTGGGCTAAAACAAAACCATTGCAAATTTTGTCCCCCACTTCTATTGGCCTAGGATCAAGGCTTCCTCAGATGGGTTCTGTAAGACTTGTGTAACTTGCCTGGCTTGTGGGAAGACAGGGTATGGGCTTAAAGCCCCCCTTAATCCCTTGCCTGTCATTAGCACATCCTATGAGAGGGTGAACATTGACATTGTTGGGCCTATGGTTCACCCAACTGCTTCAGGCAACAGGTTTATCCTGGTTCTGTGGATCATGCCACTAGGTACACAGAGGCATTCCCTCTGAAGACCACGACTACATCTGTGGTAGCAAAGACCCTGATGGGTATTTTTACCCAAATGGGTTTTCCTAAGGAAGTGGTGTTTGAGAGAGGCACCAGCTTCATTTTTCCTTATATGCAGTCAATGTGGAAGGAGTGTGGGATAACCTACAAGTTCTCCACTCCCTACAATCCACTAACAAATGGGCTTGGTGATAGATTTAACAAGACCCAGAAGGGCATGACTAGAGGCCTGCCTGAGGCCCAGAGGAGTAAAAGGGACATCCTCTTTACATGCCTTCTGTTTGCATACAGCGAGGTGCCACAGAAGGGAGTGGGCTTTAGCCCCTTCAGGCTTCTGTATGGATACCCAGTCAGAGGACCTTTGAGTTTGGTGAAGGAAGGGTGGGAGCAAGCTCCCAGGAAGATTCCCCAGGATGTAGTGGGCTACATGCTGGCATTCAGGAGCCAAATTGCTAAGTTGTGGAAGCAAGCTTCAGACAACTTAGAAGCCAGTTAGGATGTAAAGAAACAATAGTATTGCCAAACTTCTATCACCGTGGACTTGCAACCTGAGCAGAAAGTGTGGTTTATGGGACCTGTGGAGCCCAGAGCCCTCCAAGACCGTTGGACTGGACCCTATGAGGTGACTGAAAGGATGGGTGAGGCCACCTACCTGGTAGACCTTAAGCCCCCAAGGCAACCCTACGGGGTGCTCCATGACATTCTCCGCACAACCTACTTGGAGAAGTCTGAGTTCACCATGCTGTTGGTGACAGATGGAGAGGAGGAAGAGGAGAGCGAACTTTTCCCTGACCTCTTAGACTCCAAGGAGAAAGTTGGCTCTGTGGAGGGAGTAATTCTTTCCCGGGTCTAACTCCTGAACAGCAGAGGGACTGTCACCAAATGATGGGGCAATACTCCTCTCTGTTCTCCATCATCCCTGGGACTAACCACCTGTGTACCCATGATGTGGACATAGAAGACAACTTTCCTGTCAAGAACAAATCTTACAGGTTGCCTGATAAGGTGAGGGCTAGCATTAAGGAAGAGGCTTCCAAAATGCCAGAGATGGGAGTGATAAAACACTCCAGTAGTCCCTGGTCCAGTTCCGTGGTTCTGGTACCAAAAGCTGCCCCATTGGGCACCACACCTGAATTCAGGTTCTGTGTGGTCTATAGGGGGCTCAACTCAGTTACAAAGACAGAGGCCCATCCCATCCCCTGGGTTGATTAACCTATCGACAGGTTAGGGGACGCCCAGTACTTAAGTTCCTTTGATCTAACATCAGGGTACTAGTAGATTGATCTAAAAGAGGGAGCAAAGGAGATGTCAGCAATCTCCACTCCAGGGGGCCACTATCAGTTTAGGGCGATACCCTTTGGACTGAAGAATGCCCCTTCCACCTTCCAGAGGTTGGTGAACCAGGTCCTTTCTGGTATGTAGTCCTTCAGTGCTGCCTATCTGGATGACATAACTATCTTTAGTAGCGGATGAAAGGACCAGCTTTTTCACCTCCAGGAAGTGCCTCGGGCTCTGCAACAGGAAACTATGCACAAAAAGGAGCTCAGGGGGTGTGAAGAAACAGGTCGCCCCCCACTCACAATATCCAACACAACAACAGTCCTGTTCTATAAGTGAATGAACTGCTCAATGCGTCCACCCTGCATCTGTAGTCATACAGTTTTGTATGAAAGGACAGCGGATACATATATCCCGTCTGTTCTAAGGTGACATAAATCACTTGATATCCTTTAAAACTCGATGTGTCTGCAAGCTCTGTCTCTCACGGTATCTCCCACCCTATAGTGTAAGTGGTCAATAAAGGAAGAAAAAAGGTGAGGACAAGTTGGCAGTGCCTCACGGGAGTAACACCTTGGGAGTTTGCAGACTGGTTCTCGCCTACATCCTCAGGTTCTCATCATTAGCAACTGCCAACTTGTAAACCAAAATAGTGATGCAAAGAAAGGAAAAAAGCGAAGTGCTCAGTGTGGTGTGTGTGAACCCTATGAGGTGTACCGGGATCTAACTTAGAAACCCCCTACTCCTAGTCTAAAAATGAGCTGGACAGCCACTAGCTGTACTACTTTATTCTTTGCTGTGTGTCTGCTCAATTAAAAACCAACATGTTTCATTGCCAACATGATCTTACGGCAATTTCATCAGGGCAAGGGTCATTTTTCCACACTGCACCAATTTTCTTTGTTTTTTATACCTGCAGAAGACAGAGGCAACAAAACACATCCTGTCAACAGTGGCATAGGTTTAAACATGTAATTAAAAACGTGTGGGGGCCGACAACCACTTGAAGGATATATTTACCGGGGAGTTGCCCTTCATGGGCATACCTGCAGCCCCTTTAGATAACGCGTGTGTACTAGTCCACCTGCGCAGTATTCATCACACTTGCTGCTGTGCATCAGTCTGTGAAAGAAGGGAAGAACTTATCAGGCATTATGCTCCACTCATACATCTCCGATGAAGCGGAGATGTAGGATCCCAGCTACTACTGGACTTGTAATTTCACGGTGTAGGACTCGCCCACTGTCATATCGTGAGTCACTACTGCGTGTAAATCGCCATGGGTAGCTCACTAAAATCTTAACCCCTACCTCCTACTAGAGGTATTGCAGCTGCTTATTTGTACCCAAATCCGTTACCAAGAATATTATTTTCGAGGGCCATTAGTTATACTTGCTGCCGCCCATCAGTTTGTTCAACCGCCCCGGCAGTGCAATCCTTCCTCCCCGCCTGCCGATCTATTAGGACCCGCTTACCGTGTCAACGCGAGTGACTGGCGTGTGCTCAGCTCCTCAGCGTTTCAGTCTAGCGGTACTGAATTTCAAACACAAAGCGTGCTACGTCAGCGCGTGCAGGACCCACCCTTCTTCCGGTCCTCCTATCCCGTAGGATAATCTGGGTTAGTCCGGCGGCCATATTAAAATAACGTCACTGTCTTAATAGGGAACTGTGTGAAATGTAATCTATATATTCTCATATTTCCTCTCAATGTTTATTAAAATTGTACCAGAATTGTGAATAAACTGTCGCTCCTTCTTCAAGCACAGCTCTGAACCGGAGGTCCGATTATATATATATACCTTTCATGTCTATGCGTGAATTCCCTTCGCAGATATTTAGGTTCATACCAGTACTTCCCTCAGTTATATGGGTGTGGTTTCTGCCAACTATGTGTGTTTGCAACCTATAGATGATGATGACTGTATATATATGAAATGCATATTCCCAGTTTCATACCTGTACTATAAATATAAAATGCTGCAAGCCTGACTATCAAGGCCAGTAAGTGACAGATAGGGCAGGAGTCTGTGATGTACTTGGGACACTTGGCGGGTAGGGGTAAGGTGCAGCCCTCCAGGCAAGATATATACTATCATGGCCTAGTAGCCCCCAAAACTCAGACTGAGTTCAGAACATTCTTGGGACTCACCGGGTACCATAGGATGTTTGTCAAGGGATATGGCACCATGACTGCCCCCTTGACAAAGCTGATTTCTAAGAAGCTGCCCAGAAATGTGATTTGGACAGAGGCATGCCAAAATGCATTTGACTCCCTTAAGCAGTCCATCTGCACAGACCATGAGCTCAAGGGCCCTGACTTCTCCAAGGAGTTTATCATTCAGACAGATACCTCAGAGCATGGCATAGAGGCAGTATTATCACAACTTAATGAAGATTGTCTAGACCAACCTGTAGCATTCCTCTCCATGTGGTTACATCACATGGAACAAAGGCAGAGTGCTATAGAAAGAGAAGTTTTTGCTGTGGTCTCGGCACTGAAGAAGTTGAGACCATAGCTGTTTGGTACTTACTTCCTGATTCAGACTGGCCACAGGCCACTCTGGTAGCTCATGCAAATGAGGTGTTGAGGTGGTCCATTTCCCTACTGATGGTCTATCCAGGTCTATTCAGATTTTTCTGAGCTAGTGATGGGATCTCCCTAAAGGTTGGGTAGCTCTCCCCACTTTCAGCTGGGGGGAACACGTGTTAGACCTGCCATCCTTAGGGTGGTCTTCCCCCAAATCTTTTGGTTACTTACTTCCTCCTTTTCCTGATTCTTTTTGTTGGCTTTAGGTCTCTGAGCACTTTACCACTGCTGATCAGTGCTAAGGTGCATGTGCTTCTCCCCTAAACATGGTAACATTGATGTATACACAATTGACAGATTTAATTTACCTATAAGCCCCTTGCAAAGTGGTGTACCATATACCCAGCATCTATGAATTAAAGGCTACTAGTGGGCCTGCAGCACTGATTGTGACACCCACAAAAGTAGCCTTTCAAAACTGTCTCAGGCCCGCAACTGCAGGGCCTGTGTGTATTGTTTACTGACACTCCGACTTGGCATTAAAAACCCTTTGCCAAGCCTTAAACTCCTTTTATTATACATAAGTCACCCCGAATGGTAGGCCCTAGGTAGCCCATAGGGCAGGGTGCTGTGTAAGTAAATGGTAGGACATGTACTTGTTGAGATCAATAAATACAATAGCAATGCACACACTGATGTATGCACGCACAATTATGTCAGTACCAGTAAATGCAATACCGATGTATGCTGTAACCTATGCCTGTACAGTGATGTCAATACTAGTAAATCCACTGTCGATGAACACCATAACTTATGCACGCATAATGAAGTCAATCTCAGTGAATGCAATGTTAATGTATGATATAGCAACTGTACGTATAATAATGAGAATATCGGTAAATGTGATATCAATGACCTCCATGTTACACGTCCACGCACTCACAAACTTGTATCATTGCTGTAGGGTTCATCCCAGATGACCTCCCAATCAACTCCAAGTCAGAGATACATGGTCAGACAGGCCCTGCAACCCAAACTCAACCCTACCAATTGACAGGTCACAGGTAGGGTTACACTTACAAGAATTCATCAACCCCCCAGCGAATCCTCCGACGTCCCTTCCTCTCATGACCTCTGCAACAAACTCAGCTCCTACTTCCATCTCAAGATCAGAACTCTCTACAGCAACTACGATGAGCAGAACCTAGACACTGACCCTACACCTCCACCTGACAACACACCGCAGCCTACCATCACCGCCTGGACCCCTGTCACCATATAAGGCACTGCCAAGACCATGAGAAGTATACACTCAGGAGCACCTACCATCCCCTGCCCATCCAACATCTTCCACAGAGTCGCCTCCACCATCGCTCCTGAACTACGATGTACCATCAACTGCTCCCTCAAAACAGGCCCTTTCCCCGATGACTGGAAAAGTGCAGAAGTCAAGCCCCTCCTCAAGAAGCCCACCGCAGACCCCACGAACCTCATGAACTACAGAGCCATCTCTCTCCTCCCCTACGCAGCCAAAGTCACTGAAAAGATCATCAACAACCTGCTCACTAACTTCATAGAAGCCAACTTGATCCTTGATTCTTACCAATCCGGATTCCGCAGCAACCACAGCACCGAGACCTCCCTCCTAGCCACCACAGATGACATCCGCACTCTCCTCGACCAGGGCCACACGGCTGCCCTAACCCTACTGGACCTCTCAGAAGCTTTCAACACTGTCTCCTACCGTACACTAACCACCAGACTCCACGACGCTGGCATCTGGGGAACCGCCCTCGACTGGATTCAATCCTTCCTCAGCGGCCGAACCCAAAGAATCAGACTCCCACCTTTCCTCTCCGAACCCACAGAGATCAGCTGTTGAGTACCCCAAGGATCTTCACTCAGCCCCACGCTCTTCAATATCTACATGGCCCCTCTTGCCACCATCGTCAGAAAACACGGACTCAACATAGTATCCTATGCCAACGACACCCAGCTCATTCTCTCCCTCACCAATGAACCCGTCATCACCAGACACAGCTTCAAGGAAGGTATGAAAAACGTCGCTCCTTGGATAAGCAACAGATGCCCTAAGCTCAACTCAGAAAATGGAAGTCCTCATCCTCAGATCCACCCCCTCAGCATGGGACAACACATGGTGGCCCACCACCCTGGGCGCACCTCCCACACCAACCCACCGTGCTCCCAACCTCGGCATCATACTCAACTCCTCCCTCACCATGCACTGACAGATCAACACCGTATCCTCCACATGCTCCGCATCCTCCGCCAGACTTTCAAATGGATCCCCCCCGAATCCAGGAGGATCGTCACCCATGCACTCTTAACCTGCAGACTGGACTACGGGACCGCTCTATATGCCAGTATAAACAAATCTTTACTCCTCAAACTCCAGACAATCCAGAACGCCGCAACCAGACTTGTCCTTGGCATCCCACAACAACACCACATCACCCAACACCTACGAGAACTCCACTGGCTCCCCGTCGAAAAGAGAGTAACCTTTAAGCTCCTCACTCACGCCTACAAACCCCTCCACAACATCGGTCCCCAATACCTCAATGAAGGAATCTCCTTCTACGCACCCAAGAGAAGCCTCCGATCCGCCAATCTCACCCAAGCCGAAATCCCACGCATCTACAGAGCCAGAGCGGGGGGTGATTCTTCTCCTACATCACAGCCAAGACCTAGAACGAACTCCCACTCAGCATCAGACAAACCCCCACACTGCAAGCTTTCAGGAAGAGCCTCAAGACCTGGCTCTTCGGATGAGGCGAAGCTGCGCGAACCTCCCCCCCCTAGCGCCTTTAGACCGTCGCGGGTGAGTAGTGCGCATCACAAATCCCTGATTGATTGATTGACACTTAGCCCAAAGACAAATGCACAACCAGGGAAAACCCTGATCGATCCCACAGATAGGTAGTCACACCGCAAACAGGACTAAGGAAAATAGCCCCAATAAAACATGTTTGGCCAAAGGCGTGCGTTCCCAAAATACTGCAAAGTTAGATGCCACTTGTAGTTAGGAACACTCAACCAATCAGGACACGACATGTACACCTCATGGGGTGATCACGTGCTCACTGCACCAGACATCTGGACGATGATGGATTTTGCTGCTTTCTTAAAGCTTCTTCAACTGCCTGAATTCAGAACCGAGGCATGGCCTACATCCAAGGGATCGATGATGACGCATCACCTCCTCTGATTCTCACATCAGGTCTACGAAATTGATGCATCCTCCATCTTTAGTACTTTTCTCAGCAGGTTAATGCTTGTCACTGTATCTTACACGCATTCTATCTCGGTTGGTCTGAACTTTGTATTCCAGTCAAGTGCGACCAAATATCCCTGGTTGGCACTTTATGAATCTAAGCACTATATTTTAATTTACTCTTTAAAAATTAATTACTATGGTTCTTCTTATTGTATTTTTGTAGTTTTGGTCTCGGTTTACTCATAAAATTATTGTCTATTTTTCTAATTCGCTGTGGAGTCTTTTTGTGGTGAATTCATTGTGTTACTGTGTGTGTGTTGCACAAATACTAGGAGTGGGCTGTAAGCTCTGCTCTGTCTGTGGAGTTTGTGACGTTCTCTTGGAGCGTGGTGGTTGGCAAAAATTCCACCAACCACCGGCGGACCAGAGTTTGCCTGCGTGCTCACCCCTAATTCTTTCACCTATGGGCAACTCGTGCTCCCACAACCTCTAAAGAGCATCGCAAGCTACAGTAAGACAAGGAGCAAGTAGCAGGCTGGTGCTGCCCTCCAGAGAAAGTTAAGAATACTGCAACTCAATTAAGAAAAACTTGACTTTTACCGGTCACTAAGCTACCAGCTCTCAATCCTTAAGGTGCCCACCATCCCAGCACCCGCCATGGCTGTACCAGAAGCAGATGCGACAGGTCCCTGCTGCCTGACCAACCCTGGCACACGCTGTCATACAATAAAGAGGCCCCCACAGCAACAAAATTAGCCACCGGCGCAGCTGCGTAAGAATCCCATCTGAAATATTAATTTTGTCCCTAACTGCACACCTGTTACCAGTCTCTGTACCAGATGACATCTGGCGATCCGCTATGTGCCCGCTCCAATCTGTGCCCTCGTATCACTTCTTATGTGACTCTCTAAGTGCCAACAGCTTTATGTCCCCACTTACACTCCGATCGCGTTCATCTTCCACCATTTAAATCCAGTGAAAGGATCTGTAGGAGGTTCAGCTGTGCCAAGTATGCCAACTAAATTTCCAGTGCTTCCAGACCGGGTGTCTCCATGCACCATCCTGTACCAGGCATTACTTAAGTTTCAATATGTTGTAGCAGGCCAGCTTAGCTACCAGTTTGCTCATTATCAGCACTCATGTGCTTCATCTGTGCCAGGGTCTTCCTGATTTTGAGTACTTTGAAGTTTGCCTGGTGAGCTTGCGGTCTGCCTAGTGGCAGTGCTCCCATATAGCTCACCGATGCCAGGACTGACTTAAGTTCAAGTAACTGATATTATGTCTCCTTGGCTCCCATTTTGGCTGCTGTTGGTGCCCCATGTACTATACCAATGCCAAGATTTTGAAATTGTGAGAAGCACAAAATGCCAACATGGCACCAAAGGGACTGCATCATCTCAGTAATCTCCAATCAGTGACCATCTAGAGTTTGAGGTGCTTGAAATGCGCCATCGCTGCCAGGTGCATGCACGTTTCCATTTGGCACCCTACTGTAAAGGACCCAACCCTGAAGTCACACCCTGTGCAGAGGTACTAGTACTGCCCCCCAAAACTCAAGCTACCCCTCGGGTCCAAACACTCTACTGTAAAGGAATTAATCCTAAAGTCACCCACGAGCAGGGACACAACCTGGGGTCCCAGAGACTGACCAAAGGGGTGAAGGATAAAAGAGTTGAATATTTTGCAGCATGGCAGCCAAGTAACCTGAGCGCGCTTCATTGCCTCTTCAGTGCCCTACTGGTGTACCTCGACGGCCCTCGCCTCACTCAGTTACCATCATAAATGTGAACATCTTATAACGCATTAGGGTGGCACCATACTTAATTCAGAGGCTCTGAATATGCCCGATGCCAGTACCCACGTAACATGAAGGCTATTAAGTCTGTGCAGCTGGTAAGGTGTCAGCATGCCACAGGTGTCATCTCATGCATCACCAGCAGCCCTCAGTAACAGCTCTTTACTCAGTGACTTCTCTTAAACTGGTGGTCTTTTGCATGAGTGACTGGTAAGAAGGAGGGAGGGTACCACACAAATCCCAAAGTCTGCAGTGTGCCAAGTACCAGCTCTTTGGGACCACAGTTTCCCACTGGAGAGTTGGGTCCTGCCTACCGACTACCACCCTAGGTGCCCATGGAGGGCTGGGACTCATCAGCCGAGAATTGCAGTTGGACAGAGGTGCCATGGGTATGTGGGTGTGGGTTGGGGAATCAGACAGATGATGGGGTGCCCCCCTTCCTGACCTACACCTGGCTGGTACTCCACTTCTTTGCATTCATCATGCTGGTCGGGTTCATCGGCAACTCGATGGTTATCTACGTCATCTCCAAGCACCGGCAGATGAGGACAACCACCAACTTCTACATAGGTGAGGAGTGGTACAGGAGGTACAAGGGGTACGGTTACCAAGCACAGCGATTTAGGACAGCCACCACCTTCTACTCTGAGGAAGAGGGGTATGCGAGGCACGGGGAGGGGTATGGTATACCATGCATGGAAGATAAGGACAGCCACCAGCACTGCAGAGGGTACAGGAAGGGATACACAGGCAAGGGGATGAGGGCTGATACAAACAGCTATATATGAGAGGAGTAGTACCGGGGGTAGAGGAGGGGCTGAGAAGCACTGTGTACCAGCCAGTGAGGGATGACACCAGCTCTGCACAGGAGAGATGTAGTACCAGATGTAAAGGAGGGGCCGAGAGATATAGTGGACCAGCTGGTGAGCCCTCACTCCAGCTCTGCACAAGGCAGTAGTATTACAATGGTACAGATGGGCTGAGAGGCACTGGGTACAAGCCGGTGAGGGCTCACGACAGCTCTGCACAAGTTAGAAGTGGTACAGGGCTAAAGAGAGGAGCAATACAAGAGGTACAAAGGGGCCGAGAGGCACCTGCGTACCAGCCAGTGAGGGCTCATAGCAGCTCTGTACAGGTCTGAAGTGGTAAAGTGGTGTAAAGAGGAGTAGTACTGGGGGTAGAGAAAGGGCCTAGAGGCACCATGTACCAGCCTGTGAAGGGCTGCGCAGCTCTGCACAGGTGAGAAATGGTACAGGGGTATAGCGAGAGGTAGTGGGGTACAGTCACATGAGTACTGCTGCCAAGTTCTTATAGGTGAGGAATAGAACTGGTGGTATAGGGAGGGGCACAGGGTGCTACAGATAGCAAACAAGGACATCTGTTTCCAAATATGTTAGGAATTGAATCTGGGGTATTGGGAGGCATACAGAGTGCCATGCACTAACTGATGGTAGCAGCCTCCAAGTCCTATGTAGGTGAGGAAGATTGCTGGGTGGGGTACAATGGGGTACAATGGGGTACGATACATGTTCAGTGAGTACATTAACTGACTTCTACATCAATGAGGGTCATTATTGGAGGTAAAGGTAGGATGGCCGTGGTACCAGGCACTGGCTGAAAAAGACCAACACTACATCTGAAGGTTTGGGGGTTGGGAGTTTGGCGTTCTGGAAAAACAAAAGGCGGAAGGGGTAGCATGATAGTGGGCACACATTAGGGACAAGGAGATACACGAGGTGGCATGTGGATCAGTGAGATGTACCCAGGAGAAGAAAGGTGTACCAAGGAGATTCTATGAGATATACTGGGTTTGAGAGATACATCTAGGAGAACATACATGCAATGCCAGTACTAAGGAGTATTGCGGAGAAATTTGGTACTGAGGAGAAGCAGGAGTACTGCGAAGCTGCCAAGTGCACTGAGGACATGCCGGGAGAGATGAGGTGTGCTGCAGTTACAAGAGGTACAGTGGAGAGAAATGATGTGCACTCGGGGAAATGAGGTGCAATGGGAAACAAAGAAGTGCACTGCAAAGAGATGAGGTTCACAATGGAGAGATGAGGTGTGCTAGGGAGACACGAAGTGTAATGGTGAGAGATGAGGTGCGCCGTGGCGAGATGAGGTGCCCTAGGGAGAGATGAGGTGTCGTTTTGCTTCCCCGACTGCCAAAGTCTATATCTTGCTTTAGTGCCCCGGTAACGTATTCATTTGCCAATGACCTGAAAGTAAAACACACCCAAATGTATATACTGTCATTTGGTAGTTGACCATTGCAATTCTCTTGAAGTTCGGTTAATACATGTCTTGTGAATACGGATACAGGTGGCCAAGACATTCTCTGCCTGCTCGGGGAACTCTGAGGAATTTGGCGTAGTTTTCCAGTAACTCCATTGAATTCCGCAGAGTGAAACTCCTTCAGCTCCGCCCGGGTCTATCAAATACTGTATACATTGCCTCTTTAGATAAGCCTGACTCCTCTGTGCCAAGCTACCAGAGGGTTATCACAGGCTATCTTTTAGTGTGTATCTAGCTTTCTCTGACTAGCACTGTGGTTCCTGCTTGGACAGGGTGCATACCTCAGCCAACCAGAAACCCATTTTCTAAGATGGTGCATGAAAAAACGCAGGAACATTAGAAGCAAAATGAGAAAAAACACTATGTAAAGTCAGTAAGCACACATTTTATTTTTACCTAACTTCAGAGGTGAAAACAAAATACAGAAGCAGTAAAATATTTTACTTGCATAACCATGCACACTGAAAACATGAGATCGTTTCTCCCAGGTCACTTTCCAAATCCGTTGCTTCTGTTTACCACTTGGGCATCTGTATTTGTTACAAAACTATAGCATCCTAGGAAAGCTCTGACAGTGTGTAGGGGGTGGTGCGGTGCTGCCCATGAGGGGTCATATACCTGGGCCGAATGAGGACTCTAGCAGTTGCCCTCCAGCCCATCCAGTGACTCCTTAGTGTGCCCACAGCTGCTACTCATTGAGGGAATAATCGCTGTATTAGACTTTAACATAGGTAAATAAAGGAGTTTGTTAGGAGACGACTACTTTTGGTACCTATACACATCTCTTTTTTTTTATTTGAAAAAGCATGCATAAGCCATATCACAAAAGCAAAAAGAAACAAGTGAGCACTAAGTGAGCACTAACCGTAATGACGAGGCAAATCAAGAAGGTGGATTTGGCAAGAGATGCAACAGTCCAACCAACAAGACAGCAGCAAACTTCTGCGACAGCCCTTCGAATCAGGCTAGCACCAGTTACATATCAGCAGGGGGTAGGCACAACGCACTTATTGTAGGAGAGTAGGATCTGCTTCACATGGGTACCCCCACTTTTTGCTGATGCTTCACTGTTTTTCGACCTTAGTCTGGCTGGGGTCCTGCTAATCAGAACCCCAGCCTAGCTACTTCCTCTCTAAAATGGTTTCCATGTGCCTTAGGCACATCTCTGATTGGAATCTGGAGTGCCCTTATAAGTCCCTAGTATATGGTATACTATGTACCCAGGGCATAGGTACCTCAGAGGCCTACCAGGGGCTGCAGCATGTATTGTGCCACCCCTGGAAGGCCATCCAAAATGACACCACAGGTCTGCTACTGCAGCCTGGGTAAGGTGGTGCATGCACTCCTTACTGTGATATAGGCTACCTATATCACTACATACATACACACATATAAACCTATAAGTCACTCCTATGGCAGGCCTTATCAATCCTGAAGGCAGAGTGCGTGGTTCCTATGTGAGAGGGTGCCCATGCATGAGCAGGGCCCCTCTGCAGCGTTCGGAGACCCTTCTCTGATGCTGTTTGTAGTGCAGCCTGACCATACACTCTTAAGCGCATTATAACCTCGCGTTAAATGCTAACTTTGGGATGGCTGCACGGAAACATGTCGTGTTTGGTGTCAAACATCTTGGAATACTACCCCCCCGCCAGTTCTGGCGGCGGGGGTAGCATTCCACCCTTCTAGAGGGAGAGACATGTACACACCGGTATACCCAGTACTGACTTTCCAGAGCCCTGGCATCACAAAATGGATGCCGCTGCCACAGACACGAGTCTGGCCTCCTGCTGCTGACCGAAACTCCGGCATGGGAGGCCTGGACAATAGGTTTCCTGTCCCAGGGAGGTGTAACCACCTCCCCAGACAGGATAGTGTGTATTGGGGCTGGGCGGGAGCACTCTCTGGTGCTTTGAAGTCCTGCACTGGGGGCACATTTGGTGTCCCTGTGCATACCCCAGTTCAAACCGGCTCAGGGGCTTCCAGCCCCTGCTCTGGTGCGAAACTGGACAAAGGGAAAGGGGTGTAACCACCCCTCTGCCCTGACCCTCCCATAGGTGGGGCCACAGAGTATGTCCAACCCCCTACCTTAGTATAAGTATGGGACCCCAGTCCTTAGGACTTTAGATTTACCTGGACGAAACTCTGACACAGAATCCTGGACCTTCGACGCTCTACTTTAAGATTAGAGGACTGAAGAATCTCCCTTGGGGTCAAGGAGTGACTCCCCTGCTTGGCAGGCACCAACGAAGCAATTGTCCGGTCTGCATCGCTGAAGCTCCCGCCAGACGCCGAAGTCTTTGCATCACCAGAGGTGGATTTCCAGAATTCCCCGAGGCTACCCTGAGTCCCCAGCAGAGCTGAGGTCCGTGGCTATCGTGGGTAACGTGAAACCATGACCCCTGGACACCGCGTACTTTTGTAAGTGCATCCTCTTCTGAGTGTCCCACGAAGTTGTGCTTTGGGCTCCGAGTAGCCCCAGACTCCAGCACCAAATGCACCGAAGATCACTGGCCTCCACTCCACGAGTGTTCTGTGAGCCAGCTCCACGTGCGTCGACTTGAGGCCCCTTCGCGGTTGCTAGTCTGTTGGCTAGTAGGCCCTCCCGAAGGCCAATCTTCTTCTGCTTGGGCTCCCTGGTTGCTCCAGGCGTGCCCTGACTTACCCTTGCTGGGTGAGTCCCACAGACCTTGCTGGTCTGCAACATTGTCCTTCTTCTATTTCCATGAGACTTGCCGTTGCCAAGGCTTGTTGGGTCCAATCCGGTCGCCAACACCCCTGCAATCGACAGACGTCGTGGGACAGCTCGAATCCAGCTCCTGGTCATCGTCAACACCTCCTGGACCTCGTGGCTGAAGAGTCAAGACGACCGTCAACCTACCTGAAGCACTCGACATCGGTGGGCATCTGCTCATCGCCTTCCTGGTCACTGGCTAGTGACCCAGACTCTGTCCCCTCTGCTTTCAGGCTCTTCAGATCTTCGATCCACCTTTGGATCCACCCGAACACTTTCGACTTGGCCGCCAGCAGCACTTTGCAGCAGATCACCATTGAAAGCGATGACGAAACCCGACCCCGAAAGACACCTATTCACCCGGCTCCCCTGGGTGAGGTAACTCGAGTACTCCAGTGCTCCCGTGGGTATTGACACTAGAACAGCCTAGTTCTCAAAGGGTTTGCTCCAAGTCCTCCTCTAAGTGTCCCTTTTCTTTTAAATTCAAACCGCGACTTTCCCCATAGAAGTTAACGGCGATTCGCGGCTGTGTTCATACACTGCACGCGTCCCCCGTGGGTCCCCTGTGTCACTACCTTGGGTGGTTCCTTGTGGTCCAAGCGCTTCTACAGGCTCTAGGCCTTGTGTCTAGCTCAGTCGTGGTTCTTATACCACTTTATTGGTATATGGTTTGGTACGCCCCTAGGGCTCAAACGTGTATTTGTGCTATTACTGTAGATAACTAACTTATAATTTATGTACTTCGAACTCTAGCCTCATAAAGAGACTAGAGGGGTGTGTTTAGTAATAAATACATATATTTTGAATATATACCTGGTGTGGTCCTCTTTCATTTGGTCACTCAAGAGATTATAGACTGGTAAAACAAGCTGCTTTACATTCCTTCAAGACTTAGCCTGAAGGCTGCTCTCGATAGCTACCACTAGGATAGCTTTCAATAAAGGTTGTCTTTAACCTATCTCCAATAAGGGGTTGTTTGGACTGGTGCAAGGTGCCCACTATAATTAGTGGACAGCATATGCCAGGCCAACTTCTCACACTTATGACAACAACAACAGAGGCTCTGGAGAAAAGTAACTCTGAGTCATAGTATAAGACTAGTCACCTAATGCAAAATCTTAACTGCTCTCAGTGACTGCCAGATAGGTACCGATGAACAACTACCACTCCTAGACCTTAAGACCAAGAGGACCTACACTTAACACATAGCCACCTGTGGACAAGATGACGATGAATCAAAAAGCTAGTATTACCCTGTAGTGTCAAAGTAATGGAATAGCAAGAGCTTAAGCCGCAAGAGCTGAGAAAAAAACTAGCAGAGCTCTGGGCCAACCTCAGCAGGTTGCTCATGCTGCCAAGCTGTCCCCAACTGCACTGGCAAATCCTGCAACACATATTCCTAGTTGGACAGGCTTGCCTCATGAGGAAGAAACAGGCAAGACATTAATGATGAAAGCCCTGATTCTAGGAGAAACAACTATCAGCATGAAACAGGACATCATAAATTCACAAGCTGACACTGGGTCTATCATTTGGCCGTTCAGACAGCGCACTTAACAGCATCTTTATTGATTGCAGCTCACACCAGGGAGAGTACTGAAAACAGCAAAAACAGCTACACTATTGAGGAACACCACAATCACAAACCACCCCCCAAAAAATACCTTGCCTAAGATTTGCTACAAAGAAAGATGCAAAATGTGAGTTGTGAAACCAAGACACCATTCCTCTCGCCTCAAAACGGGAACGGTCTGAAAGTGTAACCCCTACAAAACACAGAATGATCAACACAGAGTTCATGTTGATTGGATCACAAGTGCACAGACATTCTCGGAATTATGTTCAATGGCAGATATCATTCACACACACACCTCACAGAGATAGGGACAGAGAGCAGAAAAAGAGAGGTCCAGTACCTACGCTCCCAAGAACATATATGAAAACAACTCAAGGGTAACTGTTCCTAGAAGAGAATCCGGCCTATTGGGCTACGGGCTAAATAGAGGAAGGATATGGGAGAGGAAAAAACGAACTGGAAATAGATGGGTCTCAGGATGAATGTTGCATTATGGGGGGAAAAAACTCAGGGGTATATTCACAAGAACGTGTGATAACTACAGCAAGAGTAGCGTAACGCAACTTTCAACATCGCAGCCTAGCACGGGAAAATAACCCTGTGTCAATGTGGAATTCACAACAAGGCAGTACCATGCGATAGTCACCAGATAACGCGTCAAATGACAGCGTGAAAATCAACGCCACACCGAAAAAATGCGAAACGCGAGAAATCATGCGATGAGGACAATCGCGGTACAGAAATCAGCGAACACCAGCCACAGGCCTGTAAATCCCACGCGTCCGGCGGGAAAAAGCATCATAAAAGAAAGAAGAAAGAAAGCCCAAAAACAATCCAAACTGTGTAGCAACATGGATGCACCCGGACCGAGTGCAGAGGACAAGCCGAACACCACAAACCCTACGGAGGACCATCCAGGAACCCCTCTTTCGGGGAAGGGCAAGGACAAGAGGAAGACCGGGTACAGTCCGCAGGAAGACCAGATCATCGTAACGGGGGTGACCGAACACCATCAACAACTGTTCAGCACCTCCACTACAGCACTGGCAACCCAAACCGAAATATGGCAGACCATCGTCACCAACGTCAATGCAGTCGGAGTGTCCAGGAGGTCACTGGAAGAGGTCAAGAGGCGCTGGCATGATCTGAAAAGTAAGACCAAACATAAGCTCGCCGCCAACAGGGAGGCAGCAACGGCGACTGGAGGTGGGAGTACTGCGACACAGGAGGAGCTGGATGAGCTGGAGCAAATGGTGGCCACAGCCAGCAGTGAGGAGGCGGTGGCAGGATTGGGTGGCCTGGACACAGCACGATACGACCTGACCCAACAGCAACAGGGTGAGTAACCACTAGGGACGAGGGCAGATGGGCACAATGGCACACATGCACAATTACGCGCAGCACACAGCACACCCACAATGACCGTGGAACATGTCCCTGATTGCCTTGGCACACTGCAGCACACAGAAATGCCAAGTAGGCCCCCATCCACAATGTGCACAGAGGGGCCCCCCCCTATCACCAATATCACAACCGACCCGTGCATATGTGCTGAATCCAGCAAAGCAGCGGCTCCGTGACCCACACTGACTATGCAAGTAGCACTGCATGTCCGATAGCAGGGCAGCTGCCCCAAAAAAAAAGACATGGCCCATGAAGCGACATGGAGGTAGCCAAGTGCGGATAACATCCGTAAAGGAGCAGGTCACACTCCGACGTGTCCATGTGCACCCACAACCCATGCCTTACAATACGCGCAGCAGACAAACAATGCACCAGGCCACAAAAACAGTCCGCAAGCACACATGACCCAAGTCAAAAGCAAATCAGGCCACGAAATGCACACAATTCAAAGGCACCCCGCCTCAAAGGGAGAAGGCTACACCAAATCAGAGCTGCAGGGGCAACTCCCCCTCAATGCAGCACACACACACAGCAATCACAGAACATCAGCAATGAAGGCAATGTGGTACAAAGTGCAACACCACAGGACAGAGCTCACTATAGGTTCCGCTCGTGCGTAGTAACTGTCCACTCACATCTGGCATTGCCGGACACTGTGTGATGATAATGTACGGGTACTACCACACATCCGTCATGTAGTCGGAAAACACACTGACTGCCATCAAATAGCCAGCTCCCCCAAAATAGTCACAATGTACATTGGCATGCAGTCTGAATGTAAACATCCGCTAATCATCACCATACATGTGAAACTCTGTTAACCTGCATCTCCCCTTTACATTGCAGAGGGACAAACAACACCCCCTGCAGAGCACACCACACATCCACCATTGATGATGAAGAGGACAACCTGCACATATGTCAAGACACCCTCCAACGGATAATGGACAGCCTCTGCACCCCACCCCCAGGAGCAGGCCAGGCCAGCTGCCTCGAGGTGAACCCACCACCTGCACAGACCACACAGCAGGAAACACACACCACCACGGCTGTCTCCCAGGACCCCCCCGACCAATACATGGAATTCCAACGGCGTGTGTTGGGTTGCCAGGTGGAGTTGGCTCATCAGCTGCGGGTGGGTTTCGAGCTCGTGGCAGCCAAACTCGATGCCATACGTGGGTGTCTGAGTCCCATCAGGGACCACGTACAGTCCCTATCGGACACCTCCTGTACGCACCATGCTCTGCCACAGACCTTGTCTAACCTCGCTGGTGCCATGAGTCTCATACAAGAACTGTCTGGTCAGACAGGCACCAGCCATGACTGCACAGAGTTGGCACAGATGCGGAGGGCAATGGGGACCATGGAGCAGATGCAGGCTGGAAGTAGGTCTGCCATGGCTGGACACCAGCGAGTAGTGGCTGGGAACAGCAACGCCCTGCAGTACTCCAACTTGCCATTGCTGCCACTGAGCCGTTCCCAGATGACTGCTGCTGGAACATCGACAGACACAGCTCCGACCCCTGATGTGTCCGTGGCACACTGTGATGCTGCCCTATCACCTACGCAGTCTGATGTGTCAGGGGCACACAGCGATGCAGCCATCACCCCGCCACACACACCGGACACAGAACCCGTATCAGGGGAGTGAGAAGGGGATGGGAACTACTGTGTGAGGAAGGAGGCAGTAGCATCCATCACCGCCATATGGCCTGTCCCTGCCTGGTCATGACCTATGCATCATGCCCTGGGAAATACCTCCTACTGACCTCCGTAACACCCTGCGACATTCACCCGGACCCCGACACGGACTGCCATTTCTTCACCGCTGGCCAATCACACAGCAATCCTGCTGCGGACTGCACTCTCCCTCTTCCCAATCACTGTGCACTCCCCAAAGGACTCTGGTTGGCCCACCACTGGGCCTCCATGTGATGTGGGCTTGGATGGCCACGTACAGCTCCAGCTCCGTCAATAACCTGAATGTGAATAAAACATTCTAAATCACACAGATGTGTCATCACTATGTTCACTCACGTATGGAAGTACGGCTGGATGTGGGGACGATGATTGCACATGAAGGTACACCCTGGTAACTGACATCTATGCGCATGTCTCTCCCTGAGACACATGGCCAATTGGATGACTGTGAAGGTGAATACTAGCTGTGTCCCCATTGCATATCAACAGCAATCTCACAACACCCCAACGTAGGCGCACGTCCATGTGTTGAATAGGGCTGTGTGTAGGAGTGACCAAAACGGTGGCAGGCCAGGAGTGGTATCCCACACCATGTGTGACAGCAGAACTTCACGTCGCATACCCACTTACACACATCTGTGTGGACTAATTCTGTTGTGATGTATGACATTGCTCCACATGGTCAGAGGTTGGACACCATACACACATAGTCATGTAAGTGCACATGTCGTCCAGCACCTATCCAAAAACAATGTCTGGCTCACAGAGGTGGAGCTTGCCAACGGGACACACCCCCATTGCACATGCGTCAGTCAGTTCCTCCCTGTGTTGGGACGATGCTCATTGTGGCACACGAGTGGACAATCTAAACAACACACCTCACAGTTAGACACCAGTGGAGTGGCATAGGCTTTGTTGGCATGTGCGTGTCAGTACGGATGAGGCAATGGCCACAACAGGCAGGGACATGCTTAAGACACTTACACGCAGCATGGGTACATGTCTAGGTACAGATAATGTTGGGGCTGAAATGGATAACATCCATCATGGATGGCAACGCTCACAGCCCACCTTGCCTTGCTTGATGAGTCATGTGTTGTTTGGCGTCTGCCCATTGCCCCGTGTGAGGGGGCACGACTCACTGCACGTGGGGTCTGCATGGTGCACTGCCTCCGGGGTGCGTCGATTGTCTGCTCTGCCGACAGTGATCAGGTGTGAGGGTCCGACAGGTCCACATGTTGTGCTACATTGCCATGTGTGTGCTCTCACCCAGCAGTGTGTCCAAATTAACAACGTTGCCAGACGACGCTGTATTGCTCCGACCATGGACCTGCGTCACCTTGCACAGGTGTGTGTACACACGCGTTATTCCACGCACATGCATCCAGAGCCCGACCGAAGTCAGACGTGTCCTCTGTTGTGGTTGGATATGTGAGCAATCCCCACGATGCAACAAGTTGTTGGGCCATGTGCTGTGGGTGGCAATCGGATGTGGCTGCAGGAACGTAGTTACTCGTCCATAAATGCCCGTGCAGCTTCATGTGCAATGTGTTCCAATAGTACGTCGTTGTCGTGTTCAAGGAACACCAGGGTGAGCCAATCCATTAGGTGGTCCGGGCAGGTGTGCTCAGCCCATGCCGTCTCACCGATCCGCAACACAGCCCAATAGGGGAGTGCCTCGATGTGGTCACTGCACACGAGAAATTGTGCAATCTCCCATGCACAACTACCAATACATACGCAGTATGTCAAGGTATCCCATGCACGGCTGTCTCGGTTACACTTCTGTTCGTGATCCAACAGGGGGCGCAGACACAAATCATAGTCTAGTTCATCAACACTTGTGTTGGATAGGCAGACATCCATAGGACACTTGAATGTGCATGTTCGGCAGTGGAACCAGGGCTGGACGCAGGTGATGGGGGCAATGCGTAAGCTGAGCCTGTAACTGATCTGCAGCACTGCCAGTGGCAGTGCGCCCAGTAAATGCAGCATACGTGCACAGTACTGTTCCACGTGACGGCGGTTGTGCTTGTGCCCGGTATGGCCTGCCATTGCTTTGGTGCGTCTCGTGAACAGGCACTCTTCTGGACTGCGGCAGTTGTGTGGAGGATATGCCACAGCTCTGAGCAATGATTCGAATGTGTGTGCAACGTTGTGGGTAATGGGTTGCTGTTTCCGTGAGTGTCAAGGGCATCCCATGCGGGGGTACCACAGGCAGGGGCTTCTGTGTGTGGGCTGTGGATGAGTCGGATGGTTCATTTGCGGAGTGCGTGGTGTGGGAGTCGTCCCCTTCTGCCATTGCATCTCTATCAGGGTGTTCCAGGTGCGTTCTGGACCAAGGTCAGAGGTGCAGGTGTCCTCCCGCCTTCTGCATTGGGACAATGGTGCTTTCATCCCTGATGTTTGTCTGACTACTACCTGCATTTTAGGAATGTGATGTGGCTTTGGCGCTGGGATTGGGACACGGCCTTGGGCTCATGGTGTACGGATGGCGATGCACACACACATGTTGGCATGTGGAGCTATGTGCCCGAGCGGCCTTGCGCTGCTTGTGCTATCTCACTCCGTCTCTCTCCCTCGCTCTCTCCCTCTCTTTCCTTTGTTGGGCGCATGGCACACCTTTTCTCTTGGATTTGGTCTTCCAGGCTGTGTGCTACGGATTGTCCAGTGGGGAGCAGCTAGGACTCATCCTGAGGGTTGTTTCTGCTTTTGTTTGTATGGTGTTTTGTGTTGGTGATTGCATTGCTGTATGATTGATTCTCCATTTTCTGGCCACGCATGTATGTTTTTTTTCCGGCTTGTGCGGCATCAGGCAAAATGTTTGTTTTGGGATTCGTGGTGTTGGTGTGCAATTTCTTTGTCAGGGGTTTGGGGTGGTCCCGGGGGGGGGTGTTCCGGGTGTGGGTTGGGTTCCTGGGGTGGTGGCGGTGGGTGTTGTGGCCCTCTTGAGTGTCCGGGCCCCATGATGAGTGGCTCCATGGCATCTGTTGCCCTTAGGATGTGGCCCTGGGCTGTGCTCCCTTTTGTTGTGCTGGCTGCCGTCTGACTTTACACCAGGTCAGAGCAGGTGTAGATTTCCTGGTGCTAACGCGCCTTATCGCCTGTTTTGTGTTTTTATCGCCGATGTGGCTGGTCGTTGTGAATGTTGAGGTGTGCTGTTGTCTCGACTTTTGTCACGGGAACGCCTACTCTGCATCTCATTAGCGGTATTTGCAGGGGTCGTCTGTGGCTATGTTTTTTGCTGCTGCTATCGCGGGTAAACTGGTGCCTTGGGCTGTTAACACCGGCTTGTGAATGGGGGGGTAAATTTATCATGACTTTGGCTGCGATAAAGTGCCGTTAATTCTGCGATGGCTCCTTGTGAATATGCCCCTCAATTTTTAAGAGTTGCCCTCACGCACCCGTGAAGGTGTCATGCTTCATCATAGGGTGTTTTTGCTCCTTATGGGGTCGGCAAGTCTTAATCGGACTTGTTGAGGTGTTGCCAAAAAATATTCATCCAACAATCGCCCAAGATTAATAATCCAACCCTTAGAAGGTGAAGGGGAGGGCCTCAGGGGAGGGGAGGTAGCAGGCATACCCAAAAGTAACAGTGAACCTTCGGAGCGTGAGACAATCTCACATACCGGCGTCCCCAACTGCCCAAACTCTAGAAGGTGGATTGAAAAGTACCCTGGGTTGCACTTTTCAGATACATAGATGCAAACAAAGCCCAACATTCCAGCAAGGTGCTGGATTTTCAGAACAACTTATCTAAAAACAGTGAAAACAGAATGACCAATAAATAAATGGAACATAGACTTCCTACCAATCAGGTTCTGCTCTTTTTGTCCTGTTTTTCTCTCTCTCTGATCTTCATTTCACTCTTTGCCCATTTGTAATCTGCATTTGTTTCTGTACTTTTACTCTCTCTCTCTTGTTCTACTTTTA
Organism: Calotriton arnoldi; assembly: GCA_963921515.1. Lineage (NCBI taxonomy): Eukaryota > Metazoa > Chordata > Amphibia > Caudata > Salamandridae > Calotriton > Calotriton arnoldi. The sequence goes on along the minus strand of CAWUFW010016043.1, from coordinate 224,483 downwards.
CCTATTTTGACCTTCTTTTGCTTCTGCCTTGTGCCTTTTGCCATCCTGCTCTGCCATCCCGTGCCTGTTATTCCCACCTTCTACCTAATGCACCCACTACATCCTCTCCACATTCCTGCCTTTCCATGCCGTACTTCCTTTTTTGAGCACTTGCAAAGCCCACCTCTCCAATCCCTGTGCTCCTCCCACTGCCCAGGATCTACTGGTGTGCCAAAGGCAAGCTTGTCTGCACCCATCTGCTCCTGGACCATGCCCAGTGCCACAACCCTGAGCCTTCTACCTCCTGCACTACACTGTGGGATTCCTCCAGTCACTGAACCTGGGGTGCCAATCCATGTGCTGATGTTGCTACGCACCACACTACACAAAAAGAGCTTTCATCTGAACCCACTGCTACTTCGCGTGCAACACAACACCCACCATGTCTTCTCCACCCACACACCGAACACCTCCCCTCCCACCAACAAACCTGCAGCCAAAAACAAACAAGCGTGCATGCTCCTCAACACCTGATCACTCAGCAACCATGCCACGAAAATCTGGGACATCCTGGACAATGACACCCCAGATCCCCTCCTTCTTATGGAAACCTGGTTGACCTCCAAATTGGCACCTGACATCACCATGGCCAGCCTGGCAGGATACAAGCTCACATGTCTAGACTGCCAAAACAGACCAGGAGGAGGAATCTCAATAATATTCAAAGAATCCTTCAATTGCAACAAAACAACCGAGAATGTAACCCCCTACATGGAGCAACTATACTTCAAGCTATGAATCTTGGAATCTTATGTCCTGAGAGGAACCCGTGTCTTCCAACCTCTGGGACCACTAGCTACTTTCACCGACAACACTGCTGAATTTGTTACTCCCCTCTCCATTGACTGCAACAACTACATCCGACTAGGAAGATTCAATTTCCGCGTGGAAGTCTAGAACTGCACCAACACCACCGCACTCCTTGAGAACCTAGGGTACAACGGACTGGCACAACATGTCAGATGACCCACTTATGCCACCGTACATACCCTCAACCCCGCCTTCACCTGTTTGGGAATCAGCCAAACCCTACCTATGACCTCAACATCAATATCAAACATTTAATGAGTGGATAACAAAATGCGCCTACTGACTGGCACCCCGCAAAACACAACACAGAGAGGAGGACACTGAAGCAGGCCAGCTGGCACCCTGAGGAACTCCCTGCAACAAAACAACAAGGCTAACAATTGGAAAGAAGATGGAGAGCGAAGCACCTTGAAAATAAAAAAGGGACATACAAAGCAGCCCTGAGAAGATATCACCAGCAAATCGAATAAATCAAGAATATGCCCCTAACAGATCAAGTAGCAGCAATGAAGACAACCTCACCAGCCTCAACAATGGCTGTTATCACCCCCTCACAGGAGCTTTGTGGCAACCTCTAAAAATTCTTCAGCAACAGAATCAACCATCAATCACAAACTGAATGCCTGCACTCTCACCCCAAGACTACCTACAAACAAGCTTGGAAATACCCTGACTTGCTGGGAAACACTCACTGTTGAGGAAACAGCCAATATCATGAGGACCATCTACTCCGGGGCACCAACAGACACCTCCCCCCACCACATCTTCAATATGGGCTCCCCCATCTGCAAAGTCCACACTCAGAACTTCATCACCACAGAGATATTCTTGGATGCCTGGAATCACGCAATGGTCAACACACTGCAAAAGGAGCCCTACCCAGCCAGAGTCATAGGGAAAGCTATCAAAAAGCAACTTGCTCACTACCTCAGTGTACACCAGCTCCTAGACAGCACACAATCAGGCTTCTGGTTCAACCACAGCATTGAGACTGATGCCATTGCAGCCACTGACTGCTGCTCGACCACTCTGCAGCCTTCGGCACAGCCTCACACTTCACCCTGATCAGAAGACTACATGAGAAGGGCATCCAAGGACCTACCCTCAACTGGATTTTTTTCCTTTCTCACAGGAAGAAAACAAAAATTTAATGCGCCACCATACATGTTGGAGGCCAAGAACCTCATATGTGGAGTCCCTTAAGGATCATCTCTTAGTCCGATATTTTTCAACATCACCATGACTCCGCTGACAGACCTCATCAGACCACACACCATCAACATACTCTCTTGCGCAGATGACACCCATCTGATTCTCTCCCTGTCAGAGGAGACCCCCATTACAAAATCCGACTTTGCCACATGCATAACCACAGTAGCCACCTGGATGAAATCCAACTGCCTCAAACTCAACACAGAAAAAATTGAAGCGATGATCTTCAGAAGGAAATCATCTGCTTGGGAATCCTCCTGGTGGCCATCTGGCCTTGGACCCAGACCTACCCCAACTACCCACACCAGAAATTTGGGAATCATCCTGGATACTGAACTGGACAAAGAGCCCAAAAAAATGCTGTGACCTTCACCTGCTTCCACTTACTGAGGATGCTGAGCAAAATCTCAAATGACTACTAGAAAACACCAGGGAAATAGTTACCCTGGTCCTGATTACTACCAGACTTGCTCTCTACACAGGAATCATTAAGAAGCCCCTAAACAGGCTCTACACCATCCAAAATGCCGCAGCAAGGCTCATTTTCAACCTACCTCGCTACACCCGCATCACCCAACATGTCAGAAAACTCCACTGACTCCACATGCACAAATGCACCCAGTTCATACTGCTGACACACACATACAAAGCACTAAACAGCACCAGCCCTGCTTACCTCAAAAGCTGCATACATTTCCACCTACCTCCCAGGCACTTCCACTCGGCCAGACTCTCACTAGCACACATACCCCACTTCCACAAAGCCACAGCTGGAGGTCGCTCCTTCTACTATATCTCTACTAAAACATGGAAGGACCATCCACACCACATCAGAGCCTCCTTATTGCTTCTCAAATTCGAGAAGAAACTAAAGACCTGGCATTTTAAATAATGCCACCTCACCAAGGAGACAGCTGCCTAAACCTTCTGCAATCTATAATCTATATAGATTATTGAAACTCTGGCTTCGGAGAGGCTATTGGGTTGCTCATCCTCTTTGTAGTAAACCTCCTCCAGAGCAACTGGATAATTTCACAGGTGAACAGCACGCTATACAAATATAAAAATATTCATAACATAACAGTTCACAATGAGGTGCAAGCTCAATGACTCACCAACAGAAGTTGGTTGCAAAACGACTCACACATTACTTTCTCCCATATCCCATGTCCCAGACCCTCCCACAAATGTGCAAAAAAAAGCCTGCACTGTAAAAAAGCCACAGATGATCACAGATTAAACAAAAGTGGACAACTCCCAGAAAAAAACCGAAATATGCCTAACTTGGATTATGAAATTAAGAATAACACACGGATAGGGAGGATACCTGTTAAAGCTGATCCACTGCTAACACCAGCAAGGAGAAGAAATCAGTAATCAATGTCAACCTAGAGAGGAGAAATGAAAATTCTCTAAAACAGGCCCTCAAGCGAACAATTTCACAAGAATGACACTAAAACCAAAAGCAGGCGTTTTCTCAAACACCAATATATCCACTTATTAAGTCAATGGTGAGAGATCACGGGAACTTTGTGCTAACAGACGCCTTGTGCACAAGCAAAGAATTACTCCTGGTCCTGACACACAAAATCAGAACCTGGCTCGGCACAGCAATGGGCCTCAATTTAATTAAAATGGCAGACATTCATTACAACAAAGCCAAACTAAGAGGGGCCTATTCACAAACTTAATTTTGTAGTATGTTTAGTAGAGCTGTGCTACACTAGCAATACTAACATATTACGAAATGCAATTCACAAACCTACGTGTGGAGGTCAACATCTCTGCCTCTCCTTTCTTTTATGTGTGGAGATCTCTGCCCTGACTGAGGAGATCTTTGTACACATAGCCATACTTTTTAGTAGAAAATGTGGCAGGGACTGGGTGAATGGCTTGTAAAAAGGGAATATTTACAACAAAATGGGAAGGTGTTCAGTGAGAAGTAAAGAGGGGTTAAGGTAGGGGTAGGGAGAAGTTTAGAGAGGAAAATGCACCCGCCCAGTACAGCCAAACAAAACTCAAAACATTTGTTTATGTACTCCTGCTTAGAACTGGAGGAGGTCTAGCACCACACATGTCAACCACTGGTACTGCACACCCTCCTATGGAAAAAAAGGAGTCAGAAGCTTAAAATAAAAGTCAATAGGAAATTATTTTAAATCAAGTTAACATATTTTAACTATTTGAAAACATGGATAAATTGAATTTAATGAAAAAAATATGTATAAATAAAATCAGATATTAGTGTATTACCAAATATGTTCCTAAACCTTTTTTTAGAAAAAATTTAATTATTGGAACATTATTTAAAACATTTTTTTTAAATTAGTTTAAACTAATTCCGTCCATAACTTTAAGCATTTTTTCACTAAATAATAAATAAATATAAAATATATACTTTAGGTGGGATGTTTTACTTATGAATACATTTAATTTAATATATTAAAAATATCAAATATTTAAGTAAAAAAATGTTTGTAATGCTATTGCATTTTTTATTTTGTTCTACATTTAAAATAGATTTTTCAAAATGATTTACATTAATGTTTAACATGAAATATTTGTAGTAATTTGTTTTTTAGTTTAATAAACTTTTTTACTTTTTCCCATGAGCTCAATCTCATCCATGATGGCAGAGACCTCCACCTACATTTGAAAATTTACAACTAGTAACTTTACAGACCCCTTAGGATATTGTAGCATAGATTTGCAAATTTTACGACACAAAAATGGAAATTTTGCGGCACAAAAATGAAAATTCTGCGCCAATATTGTGCCACTTTATTTTACTGAAATAGGCCCTTCACCCCATGTTACGTTCCCAAAAGCCTATTTTATAGAGCTTGAGGGGCATTGATAACATTTTACTCATATTTTGCCTTTGGCGCTGAGGCCGCCTGCAGCTCTCTCTCTCTTCCCCAATCTCTCTCTCTCGCTCTCTCTCCTTCTCCCCTCATTCTGTCTCTAACTTGCTCTTCCTCACCTGCTGAAAACCGCGACCTCAAGAAACGACACACACTCTTTTTCTTTTCCTTTCCTTCATTCGTTCTCCTGAGAAAAGGGTCCAAAAAAGAAAAAGAGACACATTACTGATAACGCCATCTTTTTCAGACATTTATCTCTTCCAAAGTGCAGCTTCGGAACAGAGAAGCAAAAGGAAGAAAAAAAATGTTCAAACAAAACAAAGTGGCTGCAAAGTGACCAGATTGGTTTTAGTCACACCCAGACACATTAGCGCTACTTTACAAAGTTTGCCAGTGAAGTGATACTTTAGTTTTCTTGTCTTTCTTTCAACAGCATTGGGGCCAAGGCATGCAGCTCTTCTAAATCAATGCTCCTCAAACCTGATAGGCAGCAGCCTCTTTAGCTCTAGTTTTAAGATGCATGCATATTCACAGAGGCACCTCAGACCTGACAGACTGGAGCATTTTGCTATACCTGGGGCTGGGTGGAGAACTTGTCTGGTGATTCTGAAAATGTGGCCAGAGGCAAAGAGGGCTGAGCCCTGCTTGGCCCGTGGAAGATGAAATGTGTACCATAGCAAACATAAAAAATGTGCCTCGCTGCTCACTTATTTTTGCCTGTTCTTTCCCCACTTCTGGTCTCTCCTCTCTCTCTCTCCCTCTCCTCTCGCTCTCTCTCTTTCCCCTTCATCCTGTCACTATCTCGCTCCTCCTCACCTGCTGAAAACCGTGAGTTCAATAAACGGCGCGTATCCTCTTTTTCCTCGTCTTTCCTTCATTTCGTCCCCCTGTGAAATGAATCCAAAAAAGACAAAGGAAAACACTGCTTTAAAATGTCACAAAAAAATGGTCAAAATAAATAATTGGTTTTATTCACACCCGAACAAATTAGCGCCACATTACAGAGTTTGCCAGTGAAGAGCTTTGCCTGCCGGGGAGTCTCGGCTCCTAGAAGAGGGAGGGTGGGCGGCCCGGCAGAAGAGTCACTTAGGTAACTTCTCAATTCCTTATTTTCTTTTCTGGTGTGTTAGTATTTTGTTTAGAAGTCATTATTTCCCTACCCTGTGTGAAAGCATGCTTTGTAATTTTCATCACATTTGTTTTGTGTGTACTTTCAGGCGGCTTTTTCCCCAGGGTGCACAAAGCTTTTCAAGCCTTGCGTGTGACCGGCTGGGGCTGCCATACACGAGCTCAGCTCAGTTTGTGAAAGCTGTTCTTCTTCTGATCATATATCTTCTCAAGCTACGGGAAGTGCTTGCTTCGCTCCGTGCTCCGTGTCCCAATCAGCGATCAAAGAGCAATAAAACAGATTTTACAGGAACGTTTGTAAAAAGCGCGGCCTTTTTATAAAAGTGCCGATTTTGCGATTTTTTTTAAAAAATTGCGAAATCCTAGAGTTTCTGACTTTATACTTGTATATTAGGCTCCACCCCTGAATTAATAGTAATAGTTGACACATAGACTACCAATCTTCTCAGCTACATGGCACTACACATAAACGTTGCTCACATATAACAGGAGATAGCAGAATTGACTTGTGTAATGAACAAGTATCCAACCAAATTTAGATTTCCTTAGAGAGGCATGATAATCAAATTCTACAAAATCACACAAAAACCAGTAATATGAACAGGCAAAGGTATTCTGGTTCGGGGATAGAATGCAAATCTATCCTGCACACTCAGGGCCTGATTCACAAAGGGTGCCACACTCATGGCGGAGGCCGCGCAGTTGTGGCAGGGGGCCCTCACTCTCGGGGACTCTGACACGACTGTGGGGTCTCCGCTACAAGTGCGGAGGCACTTTGTGAATCAGGCTTTGTGACCGAACCCCCATAAAGCAAAAACAAATGAGTTCCCACTCCCCTAAAGTAGGATGAAATTAACTGTACCCAAAAGATCAAACATCTTGTCAAACCTGGGAGAAGATATATGTAGCCCTATGCCTAAAGCGCTGATAGCCAAACCTCCACAGTCAGAGAAATTAAATTCCACATATCAGTCTTAAGGCACTAAGGAAATCACTGCCCAAAACACTGGAATAAAATCTGCACAGGAACAGGGCTCATCATCCAAATATCTGACTTAAATCAAAATAATGCATTTTCTGCTGGAACCGCTGCCAGGCTCAGTATCAAAGACACCAAAAGACATCAATGAGACTAAGAATCACAACTTAACTTATGAGTAGCATGTCTAATCCTTACTAGATTCTTGGGAAAGGCCGGCCCAAGTAATACCCTTCAATATAGCAGGAAGAGTAAACAAACCAGGTGGCATATAGCTGAGACGTTCCATGACAGAATAGGAAATGAAAATAGAGCAGGCCTCAAAACCCTGGAAAAAAAGGTTAATTAGAACGCCAGGACCATTCGAAACTTTCACATTCCTTGGAGGTCTCCAATACTCAAGAGAATTGAGCTCTCTAAAGCAATCCAAAGTTAACAGTGATAGAACAGTGACACAAGTTGTCAAAATGTGCCTATCAAAGGAAGTTGCACTGAAAAACATCAATACCTGTGCAGAACCTGAAAAAAGCTTAAAGCTATCATACATAGTGTCCAGGACATAATAAACTGTGCGAAGCTAAACAAAACAAGAGAAGTCCCTTTGATAGCTGGATACTTTCATGCCAAAATAGCGATTGCAGAAGGGTTGCGCGAGGAAACACTCAACGAAAAACTCAATTAGGGTATAAAGATAGCTAGCTCCCTAGGAGAAACACACAAGTGTCTTAATGATTATGGATGTTTTGCAAAAAACAGATTAAATTCTTCAGAAAATGTCTCAAAGGATCAGAAACACTGACTACAAAATAATGCTGATCTAGGACTGGCATTATGTAAAATTCAATATCACTTAGAGGGCGATTAGCATTCACAGCCCACTAACTATCAAGCTCCTTGCATAACGAGTTTGAGGCCAAATCACTCTAGACAGGCCAACAAATGCAAATAAAAAATAAATAAAAGACTTAAGTGGTCTAAATACAACATGGAAAAAGTGGCAAAATATCACTAGGTGCCTACACAGGCTCATAGAATGAGACACCTGCATGGCATAGACTGTCAACAGAACACTATGCTACTCAAAAAGTTATGTTTGAAAGAGCCCAGCTGTCAGCCACAAACGAATCGCTGAAAGGGAAAAACTCAGCCCCTGATTAGAATGACAAAAAATGACCACCTGGCTGTAATAAAAGAAATTCATACACAGGATCATCAAGGGAAAATAAAGCCTTCGAGAAAACCAGGGCTTGCAAAGTTGGGATTCTGAGAACAAAATAGGCAGCCTTCGAGTCTACTACATCTTAAGACTCTCACTCAAAACGTTTTTGGCCACTAACCAACTAAGCCACTGACTACGAGAAAAATAACTATGAGGCAAAATAGACTGAACCAATCTGAATTAACATTTTGACTCTTTCTTCTACTCAAAGTGAGAGGAAGGAGTGGGAACAGGTTAGTCTTCAGTAACCTATGTCAACGAGTTTCTAGATCAGTCAGAACAAGTGTGGATAGGCCGCACAACCACGATGCTGCCCTTAATATTTAAGTCATTTTCTGGGTGATGGGAGCTCGTGCTCCTGTGAAGTAGCATATTCGTCACAGAAAAAGACCACCCAGACTGCTAAAGAATACGAATTATTATGGCTCTGTATACAAAAAAGGCCCTTCCAAAATTACAGAATCCTATATATCAGTCTGACAGTTATGCTGAAATGAAGTCTCGAAAACGAAAATATTATTGAATGAAGGCATAGACCTGGAGGGCTTGCTGATCATCACACAACCCACAATGCTCGACACAGAGCAGCACCAAATATAAGTGACAATTAAAAGGTTGAGGGAAAAGAAAAAAGAGACAAAATGAGAAAGATGATACTGATATGATCTGAAAAACATTCCCTAACCCAATATTTCAAATTGTGGTCAAAAATTCAAAATACAAATTGGTATTTCTCACAGAAGAAGACCACCACCTTTTTATGAAGGCCAGAGTAAACACACAGGACGTGGGTCTCACTAAATACAGCTTTTTCTGAGGGAATCCCATAAGAGGTTAAGTGAGACTGCACGGTTGAAAACAGAACACATTATTATACATTTGGGTACATGTAGCAGAGACATGTGCGTACATTAAGGGTCTAATTTGAAAAGACTTTACTGGAATTCAGGAATAAGCCTGGACAAGACTAAATTACAGCCAAAGTCTTTGAATCAGGCTCAACAGCTTGATTTACAGATGCTGTAAAGATGACAGTCCAAGTTGATGGTGAAACGAAGTTTATTGAAATCTACCAACACAGGAAACTACAGGCCAGTGGAGAGAACCGGGAGAAGCGTCGGGTCAGGGCGGTCATCAGCTGTCGTCTGGCAACATTTCAGAACGCTCAGCTGATGACAGGAGGGAGGGGGGAGAAGGGAGGAGAGAGGGGACAAAAAGGAAAGAGAGAACGCAACACATCTTCCTCTTTACAGAAACAAAATGAAGTCAGAAGACATAGTTAATCACATACAAAATCATTGAGTTTTCTTGGAGGAACAACAAGTCGTCCCACTCTGGTTCTTTGAGGTACGCAACGATCATCGATTGATAAACGCCCATCAGAATGCGTGGTGACAGTTCGCTGAGTGATTTGAGAATGACCAACATCATCATCATCATCAGAGAAATCCCACAATCTTCCCTTTGAGGCAAAGGGAGCGTGACTATGAAGTGTGTCATTGGATTCCTGTGTGTCGTGAGAACAGGGAAATGAGGGACTACCAGGTTTGCATGCAGATAACCTAGAGAAGTGCCACACTCTACCGTGACTCAATAGGGCTGAGTTGCAAAACACCTTGTTTACAGTGAGAGGTTTTGAAAACCTGTTGTGTCCTTTGGTTGTAAACCCGCTCATTTTAACACGTACGGCATCACCCACACACAATCATACAGGTTTGCAGCTGTGTTTCTTGTCGTATCGGGCTTTGCACTCCCCTTGTGTTTTTTATAAACGGTGTCTTACTTGATCTGGTGACCAATCTACTCTTTTTGTGGTGGATAACCAACCCACATTGTCCTTTGACATGGGAGTTCTGCCTCTCATGAGTTCAAACGGCCTGAGACCTGTGCTGTTGCATGGTGTAATGCGGTATGCACATAACGTTTTGTAAATTTCATTCTTCCATACTAAATTGTTGTTGTTGGCTAGTTGAATAATGCTCTTTATGACCCTGTTGAAGCGTTCTAGAGCTCCCTTGCCCGCAGGGTGATAGACAGATGTTGTCTTGTGGGTAATTTTGTTCCTATTTAAGTAGTTAACAAACAACTCTGAGGTGAGCTGGGGGCCACTGTCACTGACAATGCATTTGGGCAAACCCTCCCTAATGAAAACCTCATCAAGAAATGTCATTATGCTGTTGGCATCAGTTTTGTTTACCAATCCAATTTCGGGCCATTTAGAGAAATGATCAATTAGTACAATGGCGAATACTTGTTCCCCATGATCCCTGACAGGTCCCATGATGTCTATGCCAATTCTTTCCCAAGGCATTTTGGGACTGGAGATGGGATGAAGGGGGGCCTGAAAGTGACTTGAGACTTGTCAGAGTTACAGCATTGCAGGCAGTCTCTTACAACCCTTTCTATGGCGAGATTGACGCCAGGCCACCAGTAAAGGTTCCTAATCCTGCTTTTGGTTTTGCCAATACCCAAGTGTCCTTCATGGCAGATCTCGAGTATTGTGTGTCTGAGCTCGGTAGGGGGAATAATCTTGCCACTTCTCAAAAGGAACCCATCTTCAACTGAAAGGTCATGTTTTCCTTCCCAGTAGGGTAGAAGCTCTTTGGCAATAAGTCTTTTCTCAGGCCAACCATTCTCAATCATGCAGCAAATCCTACTCAGGACTGCATCGTTACCTTGTTCTTCCAACCAGTCCTCTAGTGAAATGCCATGTGTTTCCTCGTGTATGCTGGCAAAATAGAATTTTTCATCTAAATCCTCATTGTAATCTTGCACCAGAACAGGCATGCGGCTGAAGAAATCCGCCACAACATTCTTAGTACCTGGTACATATTGAACTTCATAGTTAAAATCAAATAGCCTTACAGACATCCTAGCTAGCCTGGGAGATGCTGCGTAAAGTCCTTTGGTGGTCAAAACTTTGGTGAGTGGTTTGTGGTCACTTCTTAAAATTACCTTATTGCCCCATACAAACTGTCTGAAATGTTCCAACCCCCAGACACACGCCAAAGCCTCCCGCTCGATGACAGAGTACTTTTCTTCTGTACAGAGGCAAAGGCGATGGTGCATTCTGTGCCCCTTTAATCTCTTTGCGTGAGCACTGCGCCTAAAACTCTTCCACTGGCATCTGTGGTGACAATGTTGAGTAGGGAGGGATCAAAACCTTGTAGGGGTGGAGCAGTACACATCTCATTTTTCAATATGGAAAATGACTTTTGGCACCCGTCAGACCACACAAATTTGTTTCTTGATTTGAGTAGTTGTCTCATGTTGTACGTTTTGCTGAAAATGTCTCTATAAATTTCGAGTAGAACTCGACAAGACCCAGGAAGGAGCGTAGCTCATCTTTGTTCTTAGGCTCAGGAGGGTTGAGGATGGCATCCAAAAGCTCTTTTTGGGTTTGATTCCTTCTGCCGTGATCACGTGCCCTAAGTAGGTTACTTCAGAACGAGCAAATTTACACTTGCTATGTTCAGCAGTAAGCCCCTTGGATTCAAGTATTTCCAATACTTGCACCAATCTATCATCATGTTCCTTCTTTGTTTTGCACTGGCCATGACCAATATGTCGTCCTGGAACAACAGGATATCATCAACATCTTTTTTTTTTTTTTTAATATAATTTTATTGAAAAGGAAAATAGGACATAATACAAATAAGCATTGCAGCAATAATGCAGTAACAGAGTGCAATCACGACTGTAGATCACAATGAAGAAGGAAATGGACGTCATATACAAAGGAACATAACATGCAGCACGGTCCCAAGTGATGATGATCAAAGCACTTCAGTAGAGCCACTAAGAGGCTGATTCATTGAGGGGGTACTGCGAGTGGCACTATCCTTTTCAGTTGGTGTGTCAGATGTGGGGGAGTGCATTGGAGAATCGTCAAGGGCAGCTAAACGGTATAGATAGGAGGTGAGTGGAGCCCATATGTCCGGGGGTCTGCAGGAGGCTGGCATCAGGTCCCAGAACTCACCCAACAGTGTCTGGCAGTGGGCCGCATCGCCCAGCCAAGCCTTGACAGTGGGTGCCGGGCCGGTTACCCCCCCCCCCAGTGAATGGACACCCTGCGCTTGGCCAGCACTAGAAGCATCACAGAAAGCTTACGGGGGCATCTGAGGAGTGTTTGACATATCCCAGGAGGCACACCAGGGGGTCAGGAGAGAGGTGTTGAGTGTAATATCACTGATGGTTGCACGTACCCCCTGCCAAAATGCGGAGACCCTGGGGCATAACCAGGCCAAGTGAGCAAAATCAGCACCGGGGCCAGAGCAGCATGCGCATCTATCATGGTCTAGTAGACCCATCTTAAATAAAGACATAGGGGAGCGATATAGTCTGTGCAGGTATTTAAAGTGTATGAGGAACAGGCGGTAATTGGGAGAGAGAAGCTTGGTCTAATTACAGCAATAGAGCCATTTATCCTGGGGGATATCCATGCCTAACTCTGCGCTCCACGCACTGCGGGCGCGCTCGGTGCTAATGGAGGAAGCGGCTAATGTGAGAGCGTAGAGTCGGGTGACCAGACTGCGCGGGGAGGTGGAGGTGTGTACCAACTCGAGGGAAGCGTTGGCCGGGGGGCCTGAGGGAATGCGGGGTTGACCTCTCTGCAGGTCGCTCTGATCTGGTAGTACAGCAATCTGTCAATTGGAGTGGCGACGTCGCGGGCAGTGAGGAATGTGTTATTTGGGTATAGGTCTGCAAGAGTGTGTAGTCCTAAGTGGGCAGCGCAGCCGGCCATGCCAGCTGTCTGCAACGGGGGAAATGCTGGGTTATTAGCAAGATGGATGGAGGGGGCAGATAGTGTGTCAGCGCCCGTGTATTTGTGCAACCCATTCCACGCCCAGCGCAGACACTCAACCGTGTCTATCTCGCAATGCGGGGGCCGAGGTGGAAAAAAAAGCAGTTTGCAGCGGCCAGGGGGCAGCGAGGTCCGCCTCGACTGCCACGTGGGACTGAAATGGCGCAGGATGCAAACAGAAGTGGAGGAAGCAGGCCTGGGCGCACAGCACGTAAAATTAAAAATCCGGGGTGCCCATTCCACCACGAACCAAGGGCAAAGTGAGAATATCGTAAGCAATGCGAGGTTGGCGCCCAGCCCAGATCAGCGTTATAATATTGGAGCATAGTTTGCGGAAAAACTGAGATGTGAGGGGGACCGGGATGTTTAAGAAGAGATACAAGAATTTTGGGAGCAACACCATCTTGGCAATGGCGATGCGCCCCAATATCATCAACATCTTTAAATGTTTCCTGCATAAGTCTTTGGAACATGGCAGCGGCGGAGGCCAAACCAAAGGGAACTCTTTTGAAACGGAAACACCCAAAGGGAGTGATGAAAGTAGTCAAACTCTTGCTGTCAGGATTTTAGTGGACTTGATGGTATGCCGCCTCTAGGTCTATGGTTGAAAAATATTTAACCCCCTTGGTACATGCTAACATCTCATTAATGTGTGGTAGGGGAAATTGATCCACTAGAATGTTTTCATTGAGATCACGCAAGTCTATGCATAATCTCAAATGGCCATTGGATCGCTTAGCCACAACCAAAGGGGCAACCCTTTCAATAATGTCATTGCTTAGTAGTTTTTCCAATTGAGCTTTTACTCCCTCTTTGATAGAAAATGGATGTTCCTGACTTTGTGAACCTTAGGTATGGCACCTTCCTTTACACAGATTTTGTGTTCAATTCCCTTAAAGAGGCCAATGGAATTGGTAAAAACTTTGGGGAACCTCTGAAGTATGTTATTGCAAAGCTCCTCATCCGATTGAACGATGAGGACAGGTTCCTCACTGTTAGGGTTAAGGATAATCCCCAGTTTGCCCTGATCTAACCATCCTAGGACGGAGAGGCTCGATTTAGAAATATAGAGTTTACACAAGGATTCTCTACCCTTGAATGAAAATTTAAGTTTCCTGTACCCTTTTAGTTCAATGGAATCCCCTGTGAAGGTTTTTATGGAGACGTCTGGTGATTCCAACTGTTCCCCGAGATGGGACAATAACTTTTCTTTCCATACATTATGGTTTACAATTGTGTAAGGCGATCCTGAGTCCGCGACTATAGATATGTCAACACCGCCTATACACATTTCACATACAGCTTTTTCTTGCCTGTGCCCTTTTCCGTATCATTTATCTCTAAGATGCAATCGTCTTCGATATTGAGCACAAACATGTTGATGTCACTCTCATCAGAAGAATTAGAACTTTCCCCTTGATCATTATCAATACATTTTACAGATTTAGAAGGTTTTTTATGGCAGACTTTCCGAAAATGTCCCATGACACCACAAAAAGAACATTTATGTTTCCTGGCTGGGCAATTTTTCTCATTTGCTAAGTGGTTTAAACTGCCACACCTCTCACAATTTCTTTTTGCGCCACCAGAGTTATCAAAGTTCCTATCACGGTTGGGTTTGCTGCTGTTGCCTTTTCTTCCTTGCTTGGGTTTCCTATCGCCCACCTCAGCCACAATGCTGTCCTCTTTTTTATCTTTATTTTCTGCAATGACAGCCTTGGCGCATCTGCCGGTGAGTTCTGCTCTTCTGGCAATGTCAATTACTGTTTGTAAGGGACTTTCTCCAATCGCCCGTAAATTGTCTTGAATATTGGTATTTGACCCCTGCATGACAATTTGGTCTCTGATAAATTCGTTGCGGAGACCTTCAAAACGACATGTGATGGCTAGGTTTTTAAGCGCGGCAACATAGTCATCAATGGATTCATCTTGGCCCTGCTTCCTGTGGAAAAAGTTATACCTATCCACAGCTACGCAAACAGTAGGCTTATAATAATTATTTAGGTCATCAATTGCATTTATGAAAATATCACCCTCATTTTCACCTCTTATTTTTTTGTTTATTCTTTTGAAGATTTTGATGCCACCTGCGCCTAAGCAATGCAATAGAATTTTGTACTTTGTTTCTGCTATGAACTCCTCCTCATCATTGAATGTAGAGATGAAATTTAAAAAGTGTTCCCTCCACTCTTCCCATTTTAGAAGAGGTTCACCTCCCCCAGCTAGAAAAGTTTGAGGAGGTGTGAGGTTTAGCAAATAACCTGAAGCCATCTCAAATTTTTTTGAAGGGAGAAAGGAGATACAGGTTGGAGTAACCAGTGTAAGAAGGGGTGGAGGAATGAACGTGACAGAGGTGGGCCAAAAGTTGAGGCTAAAGTGATTACTTGATTTGCAGGATAGAGAGTGATGTTGTCTGCACTGAATAGCAAGGAGCGCAGGCTAAATGATGCTGTGCCTGTCAGCGTCGAGAGGCACAGGAGCGTTGGTTATCTGCCAAAAGACTTACTTCATCTTTCCCATGCTTGTCAAGATCCGCGTTGAAGTGTGTAATCGTTGGCAGTGATGAGTCTGCTGCGTTGATGCTCGAAGACGGAGTTGATGTGATTTGTGAGGAAACAATATGGCGCTGCACATGTAACGTGCGTCACGACGTCGTAAAGGAGTGAAGGAGGGGTGCTGCTTCGAAAACAAGTGAAAATCCTTCTTCAAAGATGGCCGCCGCATGCGTGGATGACATGATGAGTCACTGTAACTAGGAGACCGTTGGCGTCGGTTACAGAGCAGCGGTTGGATGACGGTTGTCAGTTGCGGCGGTTACAGTGTCAGCTGAGGAGAACAGTGTGACCAGCTGACAGGCACCGGAGAAGTGTAGCAATGGGCTCAAAATGAAATTAGAGAGTCCGTAATAATTATCATAAATGTGGATCTGAAAGTAGATCAAGTGTTGAATTACAAGAAAGGGGTATTCAACTGAGACTAGCAGAAAGTCCAGAGGGTGACCTACAATAATTGTACCCCGTGACAAACTCGAAGCGCTAAGTCTCTTGCTTCACTGACCTGTAGTGAATAACGCTTTTTTTTTAGTTATTCCGTTGGCGAAGTGAGTGTTCTTCACATTTGACAGTTCTTAAGATCCGCTGTGTCCTCAGCATCAGTCAGGCTTGCGGGATCTTCACGCACGCGAGGCTCGTCTGTGTTGGTAGCTCGTCGCCAGTTTGTAAAGATGACAGTCCAAGTTGATGGTGAAACGAAGTTTATTGAAATCTACCAACACAGGAAAATACAGGCCAGTGGAGAGAACCGGGAGAAGCGTCCGGTCAGGGCGGTCATCAGCTGTTGTCTGGCAACATTCCAGAAAGCTCAGCTGATGACAGGAGGGAGGGGGAGAAGGGAGGAGAGAGGGGACAAAAAGGAAAGAGAGAACGCAACAGATGCTGATTTAACTTGATTTTATCTAATATTTTATTTTATCTAGCAATACATTCTGAAAGTCAGAGTTTCTTACGAAATAAAGCAGGACATTCCATTTGTATTTAGTAGGGGTAATTTATTAATATCTAAATGAATTTATCTTAAAACAAGGTTCTTCTGAGAACACAAATTGTGCTTTAGGCTACTTTTTAGAAATACGTTAAAAGCACATTGTTTCCTAATTTCCTTGTTAAGGATGTTTAGGGATTTTATTAGCATGAAACAAGCCCACCAATGCAAATTAAATATCAATTAACATGCTACTTAAATGTCAATTAGTGCACTTAGCATTTGCTTCAAATTTAATTATTCAAATGAGGCATTTCAGCAGAAGTAGGGTGCAACTTACAGGTGGTATCAAAAGCAAGTCTTTTTCGTAAAGCAATAAGCAAGTGTTGAAGGATAATTAAATGCATTTCTATAATGAATACCACAGTTCTAGTCTTATAGGGGCATGGAAAGCAAATGTGAAATAAGCTAAGGGAACATTCACATTTTAGATATAGTTAGTAAAATAATCTAAGGTACTAGATGAAAATGGACTTGACCCACATTGCTTTCTAAATATTAAACACAAAAATATTACAACATACGAGTTAATAAAGGGCATTATACAAGTAATGAGGGGATATTTTAAATGATATTTAAGACAAATTATTTTTTGTAAAAATATATGTCAGTGATATTCGACATACAACCATTTATTTGAGTAAGCCAATCATGATGACCTATGAAGTCAGAGAGGGCATCTGTTGATATGAAAAGGAAGCAAATACTTGAAAACGTAGGCCCTCAAGGTCATCTTTTCCCCACCCCAGGATTGACAGATTGTGGGAGTACTGGTAACTCCAGAGGTGTGGATTCTGAGGGTCCATTAAGAAATGAGGAATTGCTGGTTTCCCCGTAGGTCTCAATTTCCCCGTACTTTCTCACAGATATTGCGTCTGTTTTTCAGTCGCAAAATCTACCCGTGAATGTAAAGCGATCCCTTGTCTTTCCGTAGATCTCATAATTCTTGTACGGTGAGTAGCGGTACGAGGGATCTCCATGTCACTAAAAATCAAAAAATACTCACATCTGATTGACCGAGTTCGTTTTTTCCCATTGGCCATTTACAGCTGACTAAAAATGGATGAAACAATCCTATTGGATGGCTGCAATATCAGAGGATTATGATGCAGCCACTATTACCGGAAGTGGAGACTCAGGGCCCGATTCACAGAACTAACTTAAGACAAAATCCTAAACTTACTACTCATGGTATTAACAGAATGCACTTACGACTGTCCTAAGTTTACGTCCGCACTCAGGCCGGAATTTCCGCACCCGGAGTGTAAGCTCCACACCCGGAGTGGAATTTCCACCATCAGGCCGGAATCTTCGCTTCTGGGCCGGAATACCCACAATGTGGTGTTAATTAACTATATCTGATGCATTGTGGGTATTCCGGCCTGGAAGCGGAGATTCCAGCCCGAAGGTGGAAATTCCACTCCGGGTGTGGAGCTTACACTCCGGGTGCGGAGCTTACACTCCGGGTGCGGAAATTCCGGCCTGAGTGCGTACGTAAACTTAGGACAGTCGTAAGTGCATTCTGTGAATACCATGAGTAGTAAGTTTAGGATTTTGTCTTAAGTTAGTTCTGTGAATCGGGCCCTCAGTCCCTGCGTCCTGAAAGTAAAGATGAAGGGCATATAAGGAGGCAGGGGAACACACCCTGACCCCACACCCATGTGTGGTGGGGTCGCATAGGGAACCTTCTTGTGAATAAGTTCAACAAAATGTCGAACTTTTCACTCAGTCGGAGGATCTTCTGTGGGTAATTGCACAAGTCCTGTCAGAGTTCTAGGATACCAATGATGCCAGCAATATTCACAGACCAGATACAGCGAAACCAGGGAAAGCTTCACAGATGTATTTGGCCTGTTGGTGGATCTGCGGTTCTGGAACTGAAACAGCAGATTCAGCACAGGCCGGTAAAGCTGGCCAGAGAACAGGCACTTTGGTGTCTGCAGCACTATGCCAAAGGTCAAGTGCAGTGGGGTTCAGCCGCCCCTAGAAGGTGGAAGGCAGTGTCCGGCCAAGCCCTGCACCCCATTCCCACTGTGTGTGACCATGCTCAGCCATGGCCAATGCATGCTGGGTTTGGATATTTTTGTGGGTGCGGTTCAGGGCCTAGCCAGACGCTCACCCCATTGCGCACTGCCAAAAGCCATGTGCAGCTGAGGTTAGATGCATGGGAAGGATGGGGTGCAGGGCACAGGCAGACAAACCATGTGGCCTACCCCTGTTGCATACTGCTGTAGGAAAGTAGATTGTTATTTGGGGGGGGGTGATCCTTTCTCAATCAATAAGTTCAAACACTAGATAGGAATAACACACATGTTCAATAAATAAACATCGGATCAACCCCTTGTAGCTATGGCACAGGGAAGAGAGGCTTACCTTAAGAAAAAGTATGTAAAGTATTTAGCAGGACAAAAAAGAAATAAAAAGACAAAACACAATAAAAATCACACAAAAAATTTCCAAAGGAGAGAAAAATCTATTTAAAAAATGGCGCGTTGGGCCTGATTTAAATCTTGTTGGAGAGGGACTTTCTCGCCTGCCAAGAATATGATCCACCCGCTTGCCCGATTTAAATGCTGCAGACCATAGTTTGATGACGGCGGAGACCTCTCAAGTAACTGTAACTCATGCCCTAAGGTAACTATAACTAGCTCTCATGCCATGCACAGTTTTCTCATCATAGATTCATTGCAAATATTTCAGTGATAGCATAGAAGATGTCATCAGTGATGTAATATATGGGGTAATTAGCACTGCACAGTGAGGGCATGAGTTATGGTTACCTTATTGCACGAGTCATAGTTACTTCAGATAACTATAACTGGTGAATTCCTGTGCTTTTTAGAGTTTAAAGCGTTACTATGTTACTGAACATTTCAACTAACTATAACGCTACTTTAAACTTTGTTTTTCAATGAATTTCAGGAGTTTTTTAAACATAATTACCATATGTAAAGTCACCCTCCTGCTGTGCACTGCCTTCGGCCGCAGCAGCAAACCAACCCCATACTGAGAGATTGGCCACAGCACCTAGCCTCTGGCCAGGCTCTGTGACCAACCCTTCACCCCCACATGAAGCAAACACCCCATTCCACACAACCTTTGGCTGTGTGCAGTATGGGGTTGGCCACAGGGCCTCACCTGCGGCCAGGCCTTATGGCCAACTCACCCAGAGGCAACCCACTCCATGCTGCACACAGCCTTCAGCTGTGAGCAGAGGTGGGATGGCCACAGGGCCTGGCCTGTGGCCACGCACTGTGACCAACTCACTGAAGACAGCCAAACTCTCACAGGCTGCCAACACCACGCACAGCCTTTGGCGATGTGGCATAGAGTTGGCCTTCGGGCCCTGTGGACCCCATCCCTGGATAAAAACATATATATCAAGGTGAGGGTGCATGCGGACCCCCTTCCCCAGTCTTGAAAGGCCCCAGGGACCACATCCCATAAGGGCTACATTCTAACAGGGGGGGGCACTTGGCCCTCCTCCCAAAGCTTTAATTGACCCCACAGGCCCCATCCCCCATTGCTGAATTCTAAGTGGAGGGAGATGTGCGAACCACCGCCCGAGCCTTATCAGGCCCAGGGCCCCATCCCCCGGGGCCAAAGCCAAAAACAAAGGGAATGGGGCTATGCGTCCCCCCTTCTGGTGCCTTATTAGGTCCCAGGTACCCCATTCCCTGGGGCAGCATGACATTATAAAGGGGAGGGGGCATCTATGAGCCTATATAGGCCCCAGGGACCCCATTCTCAGGGGGATACCTTATTTAAAATAGATGGGGAGCCTATTATGATATATTCATTCTCAGGGCCTGACGTACATATAGCTGTGTGCCACTATGTTCTTCACCCGGGGTACCCACCAAGTACCATGTTGGGGACTGCGGGGGGGAGTCCCAGAGCCACCACGGCCCTAACCAGCCTTCCAACATACTGTAGGAGGTGGCATTGCTGCCACCCGGTGGGAGCAGCTGTTTTTTGCATGCCCCCTCTGATTGGGAGCATTATCTGTTCTGTTTCTCTGCCTACAGGCTTGTCGGCAGGGAAACAGAACAATCAATCAAGCAGTCGATTTGTATAGAGCAACTAATCACCTGAGAGGGTATCCAGGCACTTGAGGTTCAGGTGATTCAGTTGAACTCCGGAATTTCAGAAGAGAGGTGGAGGTCCGTAGATGCAGGGGGAGGTTGTTTCAAGTTTTTACCACAATGTAGGAGAAGGAACGTCCTCCTCTGTTGCTTCAGTGGATGCCGGGGTGTGGGCAAGTGAGAAGGACATGGAACGTAGTTGGCTGGTATGTTGGCGAAAGTTCAGGCAGTGGTTAATGTAGGCTGGTCCTTGGTTGTTCAGTGCTTTGTAGGTGTGGATCATCAGCTTTAATTGGCACCCCTTATGTATGGGGAGCAAGTGGAGTTTCCTGAGGTGAAGGGTGCTGTGGGTCTATCTGGGAAAGTCAAGGATAAGTCTGGCAGCAGAGTTCTGAATGGTCTGGAGTCTCTGCCGAAGATGTGTGGTGATCCCCACATAGACTGCATTGCCATAGGCTAGTCTACTAGTGACTAGGGCCTAGGCGACGATGCGTCTGGTTTTCAAGGGAAGCTATCTAAAGATTCTTCATAATATGCAAACTGTAAGAAAGCAGCTGGCGGAGACTGTGTTGATCTGGGACTTAATGGTCAATTCACTGTCAAGGATTATGCCAAGGGTTTATGGTGTGGTCGGTTGGTTTGGGTGATGGTCCTAGTTCCGAGGGTCACCAGGAGTCGCTCCAAAGGATGGTCTTGATGCCAAAGATCAACACTTCTGTTTTGTCGGTGTTGAGTTTCAGGTAGTTATCATTCATCCAGTTAGTGACACTTGTCAAGCACTTGTGGAAGTTGATTCTCGTGGTCTTCTGAGAGTTAGAGGATCATCTGAGTTTTGTCCACGTAGAATATGATGTTTAGTCTGTGGGATCTGACGGCGTTGGCCAAGGGGGTCATGTAGATGTTGAAGAGGGCAAGGCTGAGGGAAGAGACTTGTGGAACACCACAGGTGATGTCCTTGGGTTTGGAGATGAACAGTGGTAGGGCGACCGTCTTTGTTCATCAGGTGAAGAAGGAGGTGATCCACTTGAGAGCGTCTCCTAGGATAACAATGTGATGCAGCCTTTTGATCACAGTCTGGTGGGATATGCTGTCAAAGGCTGTGGAGAGGTTGAGGAGGATCAGAACCGTCATTTTTCCCTGGTTGAAGAGGGCTCTGATGTCATTGGTGGCTGCGATCAAGGTGGTCTCGGTGTGGTGGTTAGTGCGGAATCCAGATTGGGAGATGTCTAGGAGAAGGTTCTGCTGCAGATGTTTTGTGGTTTGTTGGTTGATGGCTTTTTCCAAGACTTTGATGGGGAAAGGGAGAAGAGAAATGGGTTTGTGTATTTTGAGTTCATTGGGGTCGACAGATGGTTTCTTGAGCAGTGGTTTGACTTCTGCATGTTCCAGTCTTCTGGATAGGTGGCCATGGTTATTGAGGAGTTGAAGAGGGTGGTGAGCTCGCTGCTGATTCAAGGGCTTCCGAGGTTGAAAATGTGGTGGGGCAGGGGTCCATGTGGGCTCCTGAGTCAACGGAGTTCATGATGGTGGCAGTGTTATGAGATGTGAGCTGGCACCATGTGGTTAGTCAGTGGTTGATGTTGGTTTCGGTGAATGCGAGATGGTGGAGAAAGTTTGAAGGCTTGGGCAGCTGTTCAAAGTTCTTGTAGATGGTGGTGATCTTGTTGTGGAAGTAGTCAGAGAGCCTTTCCCTTAGTTCTTGAAAGGGGGTGATGCTGTTTTCATGCTGTGGGGTTGGAGAACTCTCAGACAATGTTGAAGAGCTCTTTGATGTAGTTGGAGCTGGACTCGATGTGGTCAGCTATGGCATTCCTTTTTGTCTCTCTCAGTAGTAGGTGGTAGTGGTTGAGGGAGGTCTTGAAGGTGGTCCTGTCTGAGGTGTCCTTGCTTGTGCGCCATCTTCTTTCCATTTGCTTACAGTCGCGTTTTGCTGTTCTCAATTATTTTGTGTACAATCTGGCCTGCTTGGTGGATCTCCTCTAATATCTGGTCTTGATGGAGAGATGTTGTTGGCTCAGTTGGTGATCCAGGAGTGGAAGTTTGTGACAGCCTGGTCTAAGTTTGATGCAGTGTCAGGGTAGGATGCTTTGAGAGCATTGGCCCATTAGCTTTTTAGTACTTTGCTCCAGCTGTGGTGGGGAGCGCTGGGTGTCTCAGAGGTGGAGGTGTTGGGGCTGGAAGTGTTGGAGTGAACAATGGAGTGGTCAGTCCAGTTGAATTTGGTGATGAGGCTGTATACTGTTGCTGGAGGTGTAGACAGGGTCTAGCGTGTGTCTTGCATTGTTGGTGGGGTCGGACACTAGTTGGGTGTGTCCAATGTTGTTAATATCGTCGAGGAGGCTGGCAATGTTGGTGTCATTGAGGTCATTGAAGTGGAAAATTGGATCGCAAAGGAAGATGTAGACTTTGGAGTCTATGGCGAGTGGGGCAATGAAGTTCAGGATGATATAGCACAAGCTGGGGCGAGTACCTGGTGGTCTGTAAACTAGGGTACGTCTGATGGTGAATTTTCCATCTGTTTAGAGTTTGAAGTTCTGGTCTTGTATGGTTGGGATGTGTGTCGTCATTCACGGTGGTGCAGTGGGTGTTTTCTCTGTGGATGATGGCAACCCCTCCGCCGAGTTTGTTGAGTTGGCTCGGTATGTGATCTTATATCTGTTGGATGTTGCTGTGCAATGTCGAGGGCAGATGCAGGGGTGAGCCACATCTCGGTGAGAAAGTCGACATTGGGGGTGAAGGTGTTGATGAGGTCCCAGATCTCAGTGTTGTGTTTTCAGAGTGAGCGTGTCTTCAGGAGGAGGCAGGAGAGTTGTTGCAAAGTGGGTGCATTGTTTTGGTAGGCTCCCGAGGTGTTGGGTGGTATTTTGGTGGGTGATATGATGTTGCAGGAGAAGGAGCAGTGGATGCAGGAGAAGGGTCATACCGTGGAGGGTGGAGGAGGATGGGGTTAGTGAGAGGAACAGTTACAAAATTGCCAAGAGGGGAAGAAGGAAAAAGAAGGCGCAAAGGCAACAAAGAAGAAAAAGGCACACAGGGTCACAAAAGAAAAAAGGCACAAAAGGGGGTTACTGAAGAAAAAGCACAATCAGGTGAAAGCACAGAAAGTAAAATGAGGCACAAAGAAGAACAAGGTACCAAAGGGTCACAGAAGGAAAAAGGTACAAACAGGTGAAGGCTGCATGAAAAATGTGGCAGAAGGCAGAGCTGGAGTCTAGCTCCTCAGGGGCTCGCCAGAAAGAGAGAGAGCTGAGCCTGGAACTTGCTCAGTTGGGTCATGCTGCAGCCTATGTTAAGTAGGTCCTGGGAAGATGGAGGGCCACAGGGTGGTGGTGGGAAGGGCCAGCAAAAGGAGGGAAATGGGAAGGAGTGACAGAAATATGTGCAGGAGAGGAAGAGAGAAAAAAAGACACAAAGGAAGCAAAGAATAAAAATGGCACAAAAGGGGTCACAGAAGGAAAAAGGCAGAATCTGTCAAGCAGGAAACGAGAAAAAGGGGGGTCACAAAACATGTTTTCCCCCATGCAGTTTCCCACAGGGATTTTAGACATGACTACAGCCCGAACCAGGTTTGGCAGAAAGATAGATCTTGGTCCAGAAAGAATGCTTTTTGTGATTTGGTGTAAATCTGTTTAGTAGATTTAGAGTTATTAAAGTAAAAAGATTTATGCATATCTAGAGATGCGGATTGTTCACGGCAGATCTGGAGATCCACACGCCAACAACAATGCCGTGATTGTCTGGCCACAACCTGAGAGGAAAGTTGCGGTCACCATTTTGTGCCTAAGGACTCGGTTCCCACGGGGCAAAATAAAATGCAAAAGTGATTAAAGGGGTCAGGGCAGAGGTACCCTGACCCCTTTGGACTGATGGAGGGGTCTGTGAGGGACCCTCATGGGAAATAAATTGTCCAAAAATTGTTTGTAGCACTTGAGGGTCCGCAGATCCATCTCATTGCTCAACGTGATCCCCGTGCACTCTGCGGCGAATCTGTGGATCCATACCCCAATTAAAAAACACATACATACACCCACTCACAGACCCACAGACTACTCATACATTCACACACACCCATTACACCCCCACAAAACTACTCACATACCCACTCACACCCATACAGCCACACACACCCACGCACAGACCCACACACCCACACACCCAATCACACACGTACTCACACATCCACACAGCCACTCCCACGTACACACCCACACAGCCACTGACACACCCACACAATCACCCACACAGCCACTCACACACCCACACCCAGGCAGTGATATGCTTATAGGAATTGCAATAGCATATGTTTGTTTTCAATTGTTGTTGGTTTAGTATTGAATGTGTGCTTTTGGTGGGGGATGGATCTGTGGATCCAGAAAATGAATAAAAATACAAAATAAAGACTTGGTGTATTGCATATATAGAAAACCTACATAAGTTACCTTACCTTAATTTTTTAATTTTTAGTTTTAAAATATACAATGGGAATGAATGTGCGAATAAAATGTATAGTAAATTGAACTTTTGGGTCAAATTGTAGGACAATTTAAATAAAAACATTGTGAAATTCATGAAAAACAATGGTTATAGGGACATTATAGTTAGGTTCAGATTTTACACACACAAAACCATAGCAATTCAGCAGTTATAGTTTAGCGAGCTAACTGTAATGTACGCCCCCTGTAATGCACAGAGTTTGACCTCACATATTACATCACTCATGACACAGTCAGTGTCATCACTGATGATATCACTGGTGACATCTCAAATAACATCACTGAAAACATCACTTAAAGTTAGCTCAGTAAACTACAACCAGTGAATTTAGTTGTCTCTTGGTTTTTAAACATTATTTTTTAGCTTAATTCAACTATATTGTCACTTTAGATTTTGATTTTGTTCAGTGAATACCTAGGGATTTAAAAAAAATATATAAGCTAGGATATTTGTTCAGCCCTAATTATAACATCACTTTCAACTGCGTTTCCTTCAGTGTATTTCCAGGGTTTTGTGATTATATTGAGCCAACTTCCTTCTATGCATGGCCTTTGGGTGTGCTCAGTGGGGTTTGACCGCAGGGTCTGTTGACCTTATCTGTTCACAGTAAGAGGTAGCCTACAGGGCTTGGAACAACTAACCCTCAGCAAACACCCAACTCACATGGCATTTTTTATATCTTTTTAAATTTTCTTCAGGTATCATAGTACTCCTGCAGTACCTGCTGCTCAGGTTTCAGACCCCCAAGGCACCACAGTAGTCTGCAAACCACCCTGGTGAAGCTTGCACAGTACCACAGCATCATAGGGGTGAAGATTGTGGTGCAGCTCCCGTTGGAGTACTTTGGTACTCTGGGAGGGCTGCCCTGACTCCCATGGGGCTTCTGCGGTATCCATGACATCCCCAGCCTAAACCTTTTATACATTTTGGCCCCTGGGTCTCTCTAGGTGCCAAGAGGTCCCTTATGAATATATATTTTAACTTTAGAACACAGGGCAGAACCCCAGAGTCCTGTAGAGGTGGCTGCAAATGTTTTTTCTGACTTACGGGCAGACAATCAGACTGCTGTGTGCCACAAGACCTGTACCAGTCCCTCAGTACCAAAAGGCAGACGAGAGAAAAGCTCCTTCAGCCAATCAGTAGCTCCTTTCATTAATTTTCGGCACTAGCAAAACAAAAAATGCTCTTCCTATGAGAACTCTGACCTAATTATAACTACAGAGGGGCGCTATATGAAATGATTCTACCTGCCAAAAAGAATGCTGGCACCCTAATGCTAGTAGTGCAAATAAAAGAGAAATACGTTTTTAATTGATTTATTTTGACATGTTCACTGACTGAGCATCCAACTGTTTGGCTACAGGACAGGGATGACTTGTACCAATTTTATACCTTTCATAACTATTGACAATGCATCAATTCATTATAAATATGTGTTTATGTATGTATCTCATATTCATAGTCAATTGAACCATTGTACAAATCTTAAAAAAATTATTTATGAAATAACATAAATATATAAATAATAAATAAAAAATCCAGACTACAATACAAACATCACCCGAAGAAGTAAAGTAATATGGTAAAGCTACATTATTAACTGCAATTCACTAAACATTAAAAATAAATTGAGTTGGTGAGATTTATTATTCTGACTCCAGTCCCACATAAATAGGAGGACATGCATAATTTAAAGCAGGTGAAATTTACTATTCTAAATGTAGTCTCACAAATGGAGAAATGCAGCAATCCAAGACATGAGATTTATAACTGCAACTCTAATCAAAAGAAAATTAGGGACAATGCATGTATAAAGGGAATGAGAATTACAATTCTACCTACAGTCATTCATACATTGGGGTGAGATAAACCATTCAAAGCCAAGTGTCATACACATTGGGAAATGTACATAGGTTGGAGAGATGAGATTTAATATCTTTAATCCAATCGAAATCCAATTAGAGAAAGTGAATGCATAGAAAGGCTGGGATTTGCTATTCTAAGTCCAGTGCCGCAAATATTGGTGATTAAAGGATGTAAGAATTACTACTCTAACTCCAGTCTTACAACCACCGGGGAAAGGGCATGAATCAAATTTGTGAGATTTACTGTTCTACATCCAATCCAAATAACTCTCAGGGAAAGCATATAAAGCATATAAATAAAGGTGGTCAGATTCACTAGTCTGACTCCTGTTCCACAAACATCATGCAAAGAACATATTGGGATGGGACAGGTTTTCAAGCCATTCTTAGAACTAAAAACAACGGAGAACGTGCATACATTTGGATGGGTGAGATTATTTATTGTAACTCGAGTTCAAGAAACATTAGGAAAAGAGCATAGATTAATGCCTGAGCATAGATTTATTTATGACTAATACAGTCCCATAGCCATTGGGGAAAGAGCATTCATTACAAAGAGTCAGATTTACATTTTTAACTCCAGTCCCAGCAACATTTGGGAAAGTACATATATTGTGGAGACTTAGATGTATTATTCTATTTCCAGTTCTACTTACATTGGGGAAAGTACATATACTAGAGAGGGGGGGAAATTCACTATTCTAACTCCAATCATACAAACATTGGAATCTGTGCAAATATTTGGGGCATTGGCAGATTTAATATTTTAACTCCAGTGTCACACACATTGGGGAAAGTGTATTTATAGGGGTGCTCAGATTTAATATTCTAACTTTAGTCCAACAAATATAGGGAAAATACATATATTTCAGGTGGGCAAATTTAATAATATAACCCTTGCGCAATAAGCATTGCTGAAAGAGCATATATTTGGGTTGTGGGGGGCAGATTTACTATTCTAACTGTAGTCCAACAAGGATTAAGGAAAGCTATTATATATGAGATGAGGAGGGGAAGATTTACTATGTGAACTTCAGTCCTGAATATATTCAAAAAATAATTTATATATTGTTTTTTTTATTACTTAATATATATATATATGAATGTTATAGCAAATGAAACATTTGCGGAACTAAATATTGATTAATTTCTGTTGTAAACTATTTAGTCCTAAATATAAAATAATACATTTTATATTTGAAAAATATATATACAATTAAAATAATTATGGACCTCAAATAATTTCTAACATTTAAATGAACATTTGTATTTAAATGTGTATATATAAACATAAACATTGACCTCAATGTTCTTACTTAAAAGAAAACATACACACATAACATAAGACATTAGAACAGTACCATATGACACAATAGTATAGCATTCTGTACTTATTACATAAATATTTGTGACAAAGATAAGAAAATTACATACTTAGCCTCAGCATTCTTAACACAATATTTCAGCACTGATGGTATTTCCACCATTATATAATGGCTGAACAATATTCTGGAGTCAATAGTAAGGTAGCACACCTTCTCTATACATAATACCAAGCAAGTTGTCTGAGTGTGTCTACTTTTTGATACTTTACCTTCAATCCTCCAGGTATGCTTTCAGGGGAGAAGAATCCCAAAAACAAACACCTGATCGTGGAATCCTGCTAGAAAGGCAAAGTATGTAGTGGTGGGCAAAGCCAGAATGTCTCTACGTTTTTACATGCTGATGAAATCTCATTCTTCATTACTTCACTCCTTGTATACCACTATATGATCACACTTTGTATGTTGGATTCCATTATTTATCCACTTGCAATTGTCATTTTTCACTTTTGTAAAGTGTTGTCATATTGTTTTATCTATACTAGAAAAGATAATGTCATGTGCAAGACATTGTATGCGTCTAATAATTTGATGTATAAATTTGTTCTGGAAATGGTGGGAACTGAAGTTAACTTACCTCCTTAAATGGGACATTTGCTGCTGTCTTTTGAGATTTTGTGTAATGAGCTGCATTACTTTTCAGGGAAACTTTACTAATCCTTGAGTAAATATGTTTCCTGTAGTCGGTCATATGGCCAACCCAAACTATGCATGGCCAAAGGCCATAAACCATGTTCAGTGAGTGTTGGTCACTCATACTGGGTTGGGCGCACAACCCCAGACCTTCACTAAAGACGCTGCAAGCAGATGGAGCAGAGGTGAGCCACAGATCAGGCCCTGTTGCCAACTCTTGCTATACATAGCCTGAGGCCATGAGCAGCATTAGTTGGTTAACAGTACAAGGCCTGTTGTTCACATCCTCTGACAAACGTTATGTAAAGTGGCGGGTTGAACATCTATTCTGGGATGAGTTCAGGGCCTAACCAAAGCCAAAGATGTGACTCAGAAGACTGTGTGCAACAGTGTTTGTTCCTACTCACTCAGTTGACTTCATGTGTGGGATGGACAGAGAGACAGAACCTTCCGTGTATATGACTGGAATCTGTGAGCAGAGTAGGCTGTTCCCAGCACACAGCCAAAGACAATCTGTGACAAAGGTTGATCCCATACCCAGGCCCTTAATGGAGAGCATGGCCTGACAAGTCCACACACTGGTTTGGGGATGTGTCAAACACGCACAACATATGGCCAAAGGCCATGTATTGTTATGTTCCATATAGGTGCCCAAATATCGGCTCAGGTAGTGAATGCACCTTTCACCTACATTCCCCTGATATTACACTACATAACGGTTCTTAGTACTGACCTTTTACCTAGTTACGGTAATGTCCAGAGATGACAAAGGGTTTTCTACGAAAAGCTTAAGCCTCATTCATTATGCATAAGGATTCTTGGAATCACAGCAGGACAACAGACCTTCCATCTCCTGCATAATAACTATGTGTGAGGGTCATTCCTTCCGTCATCCTAGTCCGACATGACACAGCAAGGTATATCCCCAGGGGGTACCACTTTGGGTATATATACACCATATCTTGCTGAGGTAGTCAGAGGAGAAAAAGACTTCCATGCCGACACACTGACGCAAGATGCTGAGCTTCCTGCACGCAGACACTCCAGCTCGCAGTGGTCTGACATCCCTTGCAGGGTGTCCATCTCGAGACCAAGACGGGGTCCCACAGTCTCTCACGTCAGGTAATGGAGTTGACTTTATCCTAGAGGGATTCTTGGCTTTACACCCACATACATGCTAGGTACACTTAGGTACATCTAGTTAGGGTCGCATCGTAGGAGTTCGCATTTTACTGTCATGTACTTTATATACTTGCCTGTATTCATTGTTTTAGCACAATGGTAGAAATCTACCATCCTTTTACTCTGTGAGTGCTTATAGTCATTTATATCTGTTATTGTCTAATGGTTGTTTCAGCACACCTATTTTACACTAGAATGACGCTGGTTCAATAAATGCTTATTGAAAAACGTCCCCACAGTTTATTCTGTGTATCTCTCTGAGACAAAGTGAGGACGAGTGACTGAGCGAAAAGTAGTACACTGTTTCCACGATTCTGAGGGATCAGGGTTGTCATGTTCGATAGTTGCCAATAACTATTCTCTTCTTGGTAAGAGGGGTTTCTAGTGGCACTGTGAGCTAGCTGGTAATACAGGCTAACATACCAGTTAGGGGTGTCTAGAATCAGTCCGGACACCAATCCTAAAGTGTATATTGTCTACATGTGCAGATCTTATATAGGTTTATAGGAACTACACAACAGTATACTGGAGGTAAGATGAACAGATTGATAAAGAGCCTATACGTGCGCCTTACCCTGTACCCAATTGCTACTTGCTACTGCACATGGTCAAAAGCAATGCAAAGCATCAGGTTTACAATAGGCCCATTGGCCGTCCAGTCCAATTGGGTGCAGGGCATGAGGCCACCCACTTCTACACATACTAAAAGCCACAGACCATGCTGAGGGGAAGTTTGCTACCCACTTTGGTTCATTGCATTTGCCCATATGCAGGCCAGGGTTGGATAACCAGGGGACAGACAAAGTATATCACAAAAGAAACATATTACACCTGCTCATAAAATAGGAATGTTTATTTAAAAAAACTCGGTGTAAGGAAGTGAAATATTAGTTGGGGTGGATGGTAGTTTACCAAACTAATAAAGTCACTAAAGTTTTAGTTCCAGGCAATGGCTTCAACAATTTAAACTTTATCTAAACCACTGGTAGCTATGGCACATAGACAGACATAATGCAGAAAAAATGTGTACAACATTTAGAAGTACCAAAACAATTAAAAAGTTGAAACCACAACACAAATTCCACTTCAATTTATAAAAATAGAGTAAACTTTAATGATGAAAATGACAGCCAAAACAACAAGAATCCAATAGGGGCATATGAATATTTAAGGATTCAAAAGAAAATGTGCAGAGAAAAAGTTCACAGTTGATAGGGACCTAGGAGCAATTTCAAGCTCGCCACAATGTAGCACGGGATGGAAATGCCAGGCAGGTTCATCTCAGTTAATGATCTTCCATTAGAACTTCGGGGCATATTATCAAGAAAGGCGTTAAAAATGATCGCCGCTTTAGCGTCAGAAAACTGCCGCTAAAGCAGCAATAATGGGCTTGATAATATGCCCTTGTGAATTCCAAAAGAAGTCCATGTTCTAGTGTGAACATGGTCTTCTATTGGAATTCTCCAGGGCATATTATCAAGCCCATTATCGCCGCTTTAGCGGCAGTTTTCTGCCGCTAAAGCGGCGATAATTTTATCGCCGTTCTTGATAATATGCCCCCTCGTCTTTTAAATCTAAGTCACAATTCTTCAGCAGGAAAGCTTGCAGAGGGCATCAAAGGAACTTCTTTTAAAGCCATATATCCATTGGACAATGTACTGCTGAAGCGGTTGGTTTTGATAGGAAAAGCTCAGAGCAGGAAATATAGAATGTAATGACCAGGGATGTCCTCTTGTCTGCGGGACGCTTTTTGTGCCTTAGACTGGTCAAGATTTCTCAGAGGTATTAGGAGAAGCCTGGTTAGACACAGCAAAATGTTGCAGGAATGTTTCAACATTGGGGAGTCACTCTAGCAGAGGCCACCAGCCGTGTCCAGTCCCAGGGCAGTTGCTATTGGTGAGCTGGGTAATTGCAGCTTGTTGTGTCCCTGAGGCTATACAGGGTGTCAGCTAACAGAACCCTGGAGTTTACTTCTTTGCCTTTTAGGCAAGTGGGGGCATGTTCATCCCTTCAGGTCTCCACAGATGCCTCAAACGGCAGGTGCAGTCCGTCTTCTGTTCTTCCTCAAGTCCGGAAGTTGTGTAGAGATTGTTTTCTTTCCTCTGCAGGTTAGGGAGGACACAGGAACTTTATTGAGCTACTAGTACGACATGGATGCAAATTTTATTGTTGGCATGCAAACATTATTATTTTCAATGAGAATGGACATTGTTTCAAATTTCACCAACATGCTAATTTACAACTGCATGATTGGCCTAGTCAATATCTTTAGAGAATATCCTATTCGAAAGAGCTCAAAACATCAAGCAGGAATTTTCATAAACCACAGCACAGATATCACCCTATTGTGTTAGGGCTGCCTTCAGATATCCAGAGTTTTAGACATTCCTAGGTCCCAGTGCTGCTAGGAAACACTGGCCATGGCTTAACATGCAAAATATATGATATAGATTTGACTTACCAAACAATGTACATAACCTTTAACTCTATGATCTGTGGCTTAAGAATCCTGCTTCCACTTCATTTGAAGTAGATGTGAACTTTTGTACCATCTCTCACATCTTAAGCACTTACAGTACATTTGTGCATCATGCATGATGAGCAAATAGTAGATACTTCCTCTCTAGTCTGTTTTATCAAATATTCTAGCATGTTATTAAGTGTCCACAGCATTAGGTGTAGCCAACCATATCACGTTTGCTGGATACAAAGAGTTCTATAAAGTCTACTTCACTATATACAAGCACAATATTTTTCAAGATAGTGTAAAATATACTTTTTTCTCCCGAATTTTAATTTTACAGAAGATTGGGTTGTTTTGCATTCGATTAAAATATGCAATGTGGTCTTAAATTATTTCTTGCACTTCACTGGCATGCCCCTGTCTGCATCATACAGTAGACTTATTAATTGAGCAATAGCATTCTTTAAGTAGTTGTTGTTGTCATATCTGATCTCATCAGTAATGTCATTTGAGATGTCACCAATGATATCATTGATGAAGTCATTTTAGATGCCATCATTAATCTCATGTGTAATGTTATGAGCAGTGTATGATGGGCATATGAGTTAACATTTGCAGAGATAACTATAACTGGCTGATTTCTACGGGTTTTCCATTCTTATTCATAACCATAACTTCAATTTAATTGGGCATCTTTTTCGGTAAATAAATACACCAGATGACTGAATCCCAAAATGTCAGCATCTAAAAGGGCACTGACCTACTGTGTAATTAAATGTGTACTAGCCTTATTGTGTGATAAGAATAACCGACTTATTATGTGATGTAAAGGACATCAGCTCTACTGCTCTTTTCAGATATCTACATGCCACAACCAGATGCTTCTGGCATGGAAGACTCAGCGGGGAACCTAGAATGCTGCCGACTTTGCCCCATCTCCACCATGCTAATGTCACACAAAGATGAAAAGGCATCCATTAAACTAGTTGTTGGAAGGTGGATTATTAGTTGGGGCAAGTATGCACCTACCACTAGCAATAAGGTTACCAACGCAATATAAGGTCCAGTCAAGATTTCAATACATTAGACCCTTGCTCAACCCCTGGTAGCTGGCTGCAAGCAGGCAGGCTTAACTTAGGAGACAGGTGTGTAAAGCATTTAAAACACCAATACATTAAATATGTAAGATACGAAACACATAATAAAATCCCACGCCAATTTACAAAAATAGAAACTATTTTTATCTTTAAAATGACACCAAAATGGGGGCGTGGCGAAGATGCGGCATGAGCAGACATGTTTCGGATGTGCTCCTTCCTCGCCAGGCCTAAAAGAATCGTCACAGCACCCAACCCACCTGGATTCTGGCCCCGAAGGACCCCCTCCATGGTGGTACTTAAGCACTGGCCCAGGGGACCTCAGAAGCATGAGCGGCTCCCATGGAGACGAGCGAATGGCGCCCGTGACTGTCGGGCACGGAGGCAGCAGCTGGCCCGCCTTCCCGTATCCTGGAGGTGAGAGCGGGCTCTCTGGAAGCGGAAGACGGGGGCCCTGTGGCTGCACCAGCACCCACTCTCAGAGAAAGCATCACCTGAGGCCGACTTGCTCTGCCGGTCCCCAGAATTAAAGCGGACTCCCTGTGGAGTGGTGGCCCCACGGCCGCACTGGCTCTCACTTGTGGCAGGGCGTCGCCTGCAACTGACCCGCCTTTCTGGACCCCAGAGGTGATAACGGGGTACCTGGTTGTAGCGGAGAAGGCATCACACCCCCGGAGGCACCGCACTGCTGGGTGGCGGGAATGGGGTGGGCCGTGGCCTCGCTGGATCCCGGGTGCATGAGCGGTAGGCCTGGGGACAGCCTGGCCGTAGGCAGCGTGGCTGGGCTGACAGAGCCCGCATTGAAGATCACTGGGGGCTCAAAGTTGCGGTGCCATTTAAGAAATCCCCCCCGCCAGAGAGAGATCAGCGTAGCAACAGCATAGCGGGGACAAACAAAGCCCGCAGTAGAGGCCTGGAGCTATTTGCCTTGGGAGAGTTTCCCCGCAGCGGAGAGTGGGAGCTGACCCTGGGGATCACTGAAACAGAGTGCACCCCCCCTGAGACGAGTGATCGGCGCCCGGAACAGCCAGGCATGGGAACGGCATCCAGCCCTCATTGCCGGATCTGAGGAGAAAGAGCGAGCGGCCTGGCATAGTGGACTGGGGCACTACAGCCACATTGTCACCCTCTCGCAAGAAAGAAGTGGCACCCCTTGGGACACCGTGCCATCAGAGGAGGTGAGGAGCAGGAGGGAAGGGGCCTCATCGGAGGCCAGGGCACGAGCTGCAGGCCCGGGAGTGGACTAATCGCAAGCAGCACAGCAGAGGCCTGTGGGAGTTTGAGGTAGTAGCGCCCCACCTGATAGACGTGGACGAAGTAGCCTTTGGGCCTGGTCCCCAGCGGAAGACTCCCAGCACCTTCATAGGGGCATGTCCCATGGTGCCTCCCCCCCTAGCACAGACCTTGAGTTGGAGCAGCCTGGGACCCGTGGCCCATCGACGGGGTGGACTGAGATGGTGTGGGTCAGGTTCATGTACCCCTCACTAGCCTGTCCTACGACAGCATGCAAAATCGACTCGGTGGGCCTGGAGGCAAAGCGGACTTTGGCTCCATGAGGTGGGTGAGCGCGGACCATTGCTACTGGCCCCTTTGCTTTAAGATGCCTCCACTTCGCAAATAGGGCACCATAGCACACAAGGGGAGCTACGTCCTGATAGATTTCTCCAGGATTGATGAACTGAGAAGTCACTAGGGATTGCGGGACCTGTGCCGGCCCACATCTAGTTCCACAGATCACCACTTGTCCCTGGGGCTCTCCTGCCACAGCGCCCCCTGCCTCATCCAGCCGTATCGGGGGCCCAGCATCCCACCCCCCAGAGGCACAACGACTTGACGCCCTGCGATTCTCCGATCGGGGCGGTGACCGGATTCAACCAGCGTGCTCGTCATCGCCCTGCAGCTCTCGGGGTGATAGGTGAGCAACAATGGCGTCGGCCAAAGCGAAGAAGGATCGCTCAGTCCGCGACCTGCTCCTGAAGAGCACTGGGGAATCCCAAGGGGGCGAAGCGCCACTGTGGGAGCTGAAGCCACCCGGCGGAGGAGATGGAGCTGAGAGTCCAGTGACTCGTGAATTCATCATTCTCCAGGCTGTAAAAATGGACCTGCAAATGGAGCTCAGAGAGGTGCGTCAAGATGTCGACAATGTTGGCGAGTGTGTGGTGGCCCTTGAGGAGGGCTCTGCAGCCAAAGACGAAGGAATTGAAGCCCTCCAACAGGAAGTTATCCAACTACAAGACCAACAGATCGACTTGCAGGCCCATGCAGAAGACATTGAAAACAGGTCCAGACGGAACAATATCCATATCTGTGGGGTCCCTACAAGCGTGGAGGGCTCGGACATTGAGGGCTATGTCCAGGCACCGTTTAGCTTCATGTTAGGCACCACAGCAGAGAACAATGTTAAAATTGACCGGTGTCATCGGGTGGGCCCTCCCCACCAGCCCACCCATCCTCCTGAAGATATTTTGGTCGGGGTGCACAATTTCAAAGTAAAAGAAGCCATACTCAAGGTGGCCCAAGACACCCAGAAGCTGCAGTTCAGGGACGATACTCTGCAACTCTTTCAGGACCTCGCAGCAAGCACCTTACAGAAGAGGAAGTACTTTCGGCCTGTGACAAATCATCTGTGGGCAGCGGGCATTGCCTGCACGTTGAGCCATCCATTTCGTCTTATTTTCTGCCCAAGGGCAAACTCTATCAACTATGCTCCCTGGCCAAAACTTGTGAGATCCTCAACCAGGTTCTTAGCGATCAGGCCCCCTGACAATCCCCGGCGGAAAACAAGGCCCTAGATAGAAACCGCCGAGGACTGCGACACAGATCCAGATTTGAACGCCTTTGCCCTGATCCAGACACAATTGTTAAAGAAAGTTCGGCTGTGCTGCGCTCTTTCTCTGGCATGGGGGGAGAAGCTGACCCTCCTACTTGAGGTATCGCATGAAATTTATGGTGGATTGGTCACTTTGGATTGGTGGGGGTGGGTTATTGAAACTAAAGCTGTTAGATGATTCTTACCACCTTGGCTGTTTCCCTTCGTACTGACCTTCCTTCTGTGATGGACTATGCTTATCTCACATACGTTAACGTTTTAATTTGTTCTGTTACATTGTTGGGGTTTATGATGTTTTGTTGGGGTACCCCTTCTGACGAGCTAACTTTGTTAGGTCCTCCACACATATGAACCAATGAAAGAATCTCCTTCCTACTATAGCTAGCACCACATGGACGACCAGGGTGGCACTTGCTCGATTTTCTAGGTCTTGCTTTCTTCCCTTTGATCCTGGAGACCAAGATATTTAGCCTTAATGTTCGAGGCCTCAACAACCCCATCAAGAGTTCAGCGGTGCTTTCCCTGTTGGAGCACGTGCAGGGAGACATATTTCTGCTTCAGGAGACACACTTACTTCCAAAAGATACACACAGAATGCACACTAAGAGGTTCCCACAGCTGTTATTGTCCCCGGGGAAGGGGAAGAAGGGGGGGTGGCCATCCTCCTCTCCAAACACCTCTCTGGTACAGTCTTGGGTCCTATTGCAGAAATTAAGGGTCGCATGCTGGCCCTTCGGGTGCAGCTGGGCACATTCTATCGCACAATGGCTTCAATTTATGCCCCAAACGAGCAGCAGGAGTCCTTTCTAACAGATACCCTAGCCATTGTGCTCCATACCCCAGATGCGGCGGTGATGGTGGGTGGGGACCTAAACATAGTGATGGATGCTGGGCAGGACCATTCAGGCATTAGATCTGGTAACACAGGGGCTCTCTCTGCAGGGGCGGGAATAGCTGGAAGAGTGTGGGATGCATGATTTGTGGGACTACCAGCACCCTGGCGAGCAGGACTACACATTTTATTACATGGCCCATAAAACATATGCTCGGTTAGATCACTTTTTGGCCTCCCCGTCTGCCTGGGAATGAGTGCTCATGTTCACCATTGAGGCCAGCTCGCTTTCGGACCACGCACATATAATGCTAACCCTACGCACTTCTCCTGCCCCCACACAGGCACCTCCCTGGTGCCTTTAGGAGACAATGCTACAGTCACCGGAAACGGCTGCACACTTAAAAGCACTATACAAGACTATTTAGCCCTTAATGACACTGGTTCCACTGCACTGTCTTCGACCTGGGAGGCTCTAAAACTGGTGGCCCATGGGGTTCTTATTGCAAAAGCAGCGCATGAAAACAAGATGAGAAAACCTAAGAGGAAGGAGCTAGAGACATCAGTGTTTGAACTGGAATCTACACATAAATGCACAGGGGCTCCCCGGATCTGGAGGCAACTCAAGAGAGAGCACCTACAACTTAAACGCCTCAATCTGGAAAGAGCCGAACATGCAATTTTATGCCTAAAACATAAATACTACGTAGGGACTAACAAAGGAGGCCATCTGCTTGCGCATCGCCTCCGCAGTAAGCAATTTGCACAGGCGGTTAAATCAGTCCGGACAGCCTCCGGGGCGGAAGTGGCCGAAATGAATAGTATTGCAGACACATTGTACTCACGCGATTCTCTGAGCCCATCAGACCCGGAGGCATACTTAGAGATGGCTGTGATTCTCCCAGAGGAAGTCAAAGCACTAGACAGGCCCATACGCTTTGAAGAAGTGATTTCAGCA
The DNA here is from genome assembly GCA_963921515.1 of Calotriton arnoldi. Classification (NCBI taxonomy): domain Eukaryota; kingdom Metazoa; phylum Chordata; class Amphibia; order Caudata; family Salamandridae; genus Calotriton; species Calotriton arnoldi. Next base: position 186,066 of record CAWUFW010016043.1, on the reverse strand, counting down.
ATTGCTTGTTTGAAACCTCTGAAGTCACCGGGACCGGACGGGTTTGGTGCGGAATTCTATAAAACTTGCTGCTCCGAACTCGCTCCCATACTCACTCGTCTGTTTAATGCCTTTGACGAAACTGGAACACTTTTAGAATCAAAGCTTCAAGCGTTGATTTCAGTTATCCCTAAGCCCGGGAAAAATCCAAAGCAGTGTGACTCATACCGCCCGATTTCGCTTCTGAACATTGACGGGAAACTGTTTGCTAGCATCCTAGCCCATCGGCTCAATCCCCTGATGCCCGGCCTCATAGATCCGAACCAGGTAGGGTTTATTCCTGGACGTCAGTGTGGGGACAATACTAAATGTATTTGCCACTTGATAGACAAAGTATATCGATCTCGGGAGGAAGCCTTGTTACTGACAGTGGACGCTGAAAAATCATTTGATAGGGTGCACTGGCCCTACCTATTCGCTACTCTCAAGTACTTCGGCATGAGCACGCATTTTAGGAATTGGATTTCAAGCATCTATAGCTCCCCAGGGCAGCAGTCAGAGTGAATGGCGTAAGATCTAGCGGCTTCCCTATAGACCGGGGCACGAGGCAAGGCTGTCCTCTCTCGCCACTTCTCTTTGCTCTTTATATGGAGCCTTTGGCGCAGAGATTAAGAGACAACCCTAACTCTAGGGGCCTCCCTTTTGGAACGGATCGTCACTTGATCAGCCTCTATGAAGATGATGTCATCTTCTTATTCACCCAAACTTTAACTTCTCTCCAAGCTATTGTAGCTAAACTCCAGGAGTGCGGAGCGTCCTCGGGCTTTCGGGTAAATATGCAGAAGCCACTAATCTTAAATCTCAACACTACACCACACACAGAACGTGCCCTGTGATCGCAGTTCGACTTCAACTGGGTCACTGAGGATCTCCCATATTTAGGCCTAGTTCTAAGCAAAAGTCTCCCTAAAACCGCAGAGGCCAACTACTCAAAGCCTCTCACCCTAATTCATAAAGATCTGGCACAGTGGCATTGACTCCCGCTCTCGTGGCTTGGTAGAATTGCTGCGGTAAAAATGAATGTTCTCCCCCGAGCCCTGTACATTTTCTAGACCCTTCCTCTAGCTCCTTCTCCTGGCATGATTAACACTCTTCAGAGGGAGATTGAGCATTCTATATGGGGGAACTCGAAACCTAGGCTGCAGAAACTGCTACTACAGCGCTCAAAACAAGACGGGGCTCTCTGTACCCAATATGTCTCCCTGCTACCGGGCAGCGCAGCAGCGCTACTTGGTGAAGTGGAATCACCCACTAATGGAGAAACATTGGGTCTTCATGGACCAGACAGTAGAGGGATCACACATTTGGAGGGAGGTGTGGCTGCCTTGACCTTACAGAGCATGGGGGCTCTATTCTTCCCCTGTAACTCGCCCGACATTTCAGATCTGGGACAAAGTGGCAACTGTGGCGGGACTCACCTATTTCTTCTCGCCCATGACACCTTAATTTTCAAATCCGGATTTCCCTCCAGGCATGACACCAAGCAATGGGTTGCGGGCGGGTGTAAGCACTTGGGATGTCTGTCTGACCACAATGGCTTTATACCATTTGATCAACTCAAAATAGACTATGACTTGCTGGAAACAGACCGTTTCACTCACATGCAAATGACACACTGGACGCTTAGCTCAGACACATGGCCTAAGGCAGGTAGACCGTTGACTTCATTTGAGAAGTGGCTGTTTCTTAAGAAAGATGCCAAGAAGATCATCTCAGAGATCTATCTCCACCTGACGAAGGCGACACAAAAATGCAGAACCCCGGGGCAGAAGCATTGGGAGGTAGAACTAGACCGATCACTATCAGATAAAGAGTGGGAAGGCATTTTTTAAAGAGCGCACCACACGGCACACACTACAGGACATATGGACTAGGCCTTCAAGATCACTTCCTATTGGTACTACACCCCCTCCCGGATACCGAAATGGAATGCTCAATGTGATGTCCAATGCTGGCGTGGCTGTGGCAACCCAGGCACGCTACTCCACCTGCTTTGGCAATTCCCGAAACTGACTAGATTCTGGGATCAGATCCTGGACGACATTGATTGAGCTTTTAACACCACAATCCCCATATTCCCTGCATACACTCTTTTTGGACTCCCCAATGCACTCACGTTCCCACTCCGCTGTTAAGGAAAGGCAGATGGTCTTGGCACTCAATGCCGCACATAGAGTATTGCTGTCCAGCTGGGGCACAGACAAAATCCCAGACCATCGCAGTGGCTTCAGCAGCTATGGACATTGCTGGGCATGGAATAACTGTCGATGGCGACCTGTGCGGACAACTCAGCATACACTAAAATCTGGGTCCCCTTCATCGCTATTCTTTCCTTCGAGTTTCGGGAGCTGACATGTCCTAAATACCTACGTATTTTGAGGTTTCTTCCAGATACCCAAGAAGATGAGAGGGCCCGTGATAGGATTTAGGCTAGTTCAAGACCTACGATATCTCTCTTAAATGCAGCAATTTTTAACAACTGGCTCGTTCGGAAGGGGTTGGGGTGGGGCTTTAGATTTTTCTCACCATTTGTCAGGGTAGGGCTTTTCCCTTTTTTTGGGTTTGAAACCTTTAATTTGGCTGCCTTAGCAATTATGCATGTACAATGGCACTTCACTGGTGTTAACCGGAGATGGAGCTTGGCTCTAGTCACTCTAGTCATTTATAGGCATGTATATTTTTACCTATTCAGCTCGAAGAACCCCCTCCTGAGACGTGGCCGGCCCATTATGGGTTGTAGGCGACATGCTGCGTAACCATTAGCCCAAATGTACGGATTATCATAATGCTAATTGTGCCCAATACACCTAACCAGACTTCGTGGCTGGCCCACGAGGGTTGTATGTGGCATGCTGTGTAATTGCTTTTCTGATTGCTCTGCCAATAAAAAAGAGATTTGATACCAAAATGACACCAAAACAACAAAAATCCAATGTACGGAACCGGAGATATTAATTTTTAAATAATAAACACTTTCTAGTGCTTACAAACATATAGCTCCAAATTGGGACATCTGGTCGCGCTTAACAGGGACAAAGTCAAAGTTTGAGCCCACCGCTATAAAGCACTGGTTAGATACACTAAGAAACATTTTTGGTGATATTTCTCTTGACGTCGATTGGGCTTCTCCAGCAGGCCAGATTTGCAGCCCCTTTGTCAGCTTGGTTCAGCGGGAGCCCCCGTTCAACTCCTGGAAGTCCCGAGCTCCGGAGCTTTCAGCGGGACGAACCTGAAATCAAGGCCTGATCGTGGTGCGAGGCAGTTGGCTTCTGTCTGGATGCCGGGTGGTTCACCTCATGGAGTTTTTTTTACAAAAATTCAGGAGGTTCTTACTGAAGTTTCTTTTGGGGGTTCAAAGTGTCTGCAAACAAAATCCAAGTTTCCAGAGTCTCTGAGTTGCTCCCCGGAGGTTGGGACTGCAGTTCACACAATGCACCTTGCCCAATCCTTTAAAGACCAGCTGGGTTCTTCTTGCAGAAGAGATGATGCAGGTGAAGCTCTTCTAACCTGTTGCTTTCAGGGAGTCTACCCCTTCTCTTTTTTTTGAAGCAAGGCAAAGTCCTTAGGGCTGTAGTTCCTTAGTGTGCAGCAGACACAGTCATTCAGAGTGTAGTCCTATTGATGCAGGCCAGGGTTTCAGCAGGTCAGTCCTTCTTCTTCTTGTAGTTTCAGGCAGCAGATCAGAGCTGCTATGTAGCTCCTACATATTTATTCATTGTTCTGGGGCAACAAGCAGGGGAGCACCCCTGACCAATGAGGTACAAGGTTTCACCCAAAAGGATGACTTTCTCAAACTAGAAAATGGGAAGGAGAGAAGGAAAGCCTTCAATTATGAGTGTCTACAGCAACAGGTCTTGCGTTGTGATTGGGCATGTGCCAATGAGGCTTTTTCTTGTGTTTTTTGTTTTTCAATTCTTTTAGTCCTCATCACCAAACCCACTTGACCCTCTCATTAGCAATAGCCAACCATATACTTCCTCGCCCACCAGGGCTCAGGAAGCCGGGCCATACCTTTTTTCAGCATGCTTTGTGGTATTGTTCTGATCCATGCTGAGAGGAAGGAGAGCAAGACCTCTGACCTCCTGGTCAGAGACCTAGTTCTCTGCCCCAGCACCTCCGCTGTTGTGCCGCTGCCCCCTACACTTTTCTCTAAGGTAGGTGTTCAAGGCCGTACTCCACCCGCAGGCTCCTGCCTGCGCCTCATCCCTGGTGGTCTAGTGGGAGAGCCTAGCTCTTCTGCTGGTCTGCTGTTGTCTGTCTGCGTGTTTGTGCCCGTTTTTCTGTTTTTTTCTGTCTTTTTGTTTTCTTATCATTGTGCCTTAATTTTCTGCCTTTAATTTTATTCTGCTGTCTTTTTTCTATTTTTCCTGCTTTTGTTTTGTGTCCTTGTTTGTGTCCTCTGCCTGTTTTCGCTGCCCTTTTCCCACCACTGCTGCCCCCACGGCCCCTGCCAGTTCCCGCCTCCCAGCTGCACTTGCCTCCCCCTTCCCTATTTAATTGCAGCCGCTGTGCGGGCCCACAGGTGTGTGCCAAAGGTAAGCCAGTCTGCGCCCATCCACGTCCCAACCGCGAGCAGCACCAGGGACCCTGGATCTCCGACCACCCACTGCTACGACTCAGCTGACTTCCTCGCACTCTACCCCGGAAGGAACAACAACTGCCATCTGTCTACGCCGAACACCACCCACGGCCAGTTCTCCTGCCGACACTGCTGACAAACCTTCACCACCCTCCGCACCCCCATGGCTGCCGCCCCCACACCGGACGCCAGCACCCCCGAAGCCCTGAGGTGCATCCTCCTTAACGTGCGCTCCCTGCAAAGACATGCTGTAGAGATCTGGGACCTCCTCGACATCCTCTCGCCAGACGTCGCCTTCCTCACAGAATCGTGGACCAACCCCACCTTGGCCCCGATATCGCCACCGCCAGCCCCGACGGATACAAGATCCAGAGGAAGGACCGCCCCAACCACCCAGGAGGAGGACTCGCCATCTCACACAAGAGCTCTCTCTGACTCACCACCTCTAGCACGAGCAACTCCCCATCCACCACTGAACACCTCCATTTCCAGATCCAGACCAGCCCCAGACTGACCCTACACAGTACCCTCGCCTACAGACCCCCCGGACCTCGAACCATGTTCACCACTACCATTGCTGACCTCATTGCACCACACGCCATCGCCTCCATGGACTACATACTCATCGGAGACCTCGACAACCTCAGCGACCCTAACTCCACTCCCCTCCTGGACAACCTCGCCAACCTTGGACTGAAACAACTCGTCACCACCCCTACCCACAAGGCAGGACACACCCTCGACCCATCTTCGCAGGAGGCAACAACATCCACTTCAGCCACACCGCACCACCCCCCTGGACGAACCACCACTGCATACACTTCCACGTCAACGTCCAAACCTGCACCCCACCCTCCACTAAAGAACTGGAGCAAGGTCACCAAGGAGCACCTCAGCTCCACCCTCTACAGCAATGCCCCCCACCTCTACCGACGCCAACTCCGCAGCCAAAGAACTTCAAAGATGGATCACCAACTGCGCAGACAAGCTCGCCCCCTCTGCAGCCCCGACAGACGGCGCCCCAGGAAGGCCACCTGGTTCACAGCCGACCTCCAAGAATCCAGACGTACCTGCAGATGTCTCAAGAAGAATTGGAGAAACAGCAAAACTTCGGAGGACTGCACCACTTACAAGAACGCCATGACAGAATACCACAAACTCATCAGATCCACCAAAAGGGCCTTCATCCAAAACAAAATCCACCCCAACGTCAGCAACTCCAAAGAACTCTTCTGCATCATTCAGGAACTCACTAAGCCCCCCAGCAAAGCCACGGACGTCACAACCTCCCAGGACCTCTGCAACAAACTCGGCTCCTACTTCTTCCTGAAAATGAGATCCCTCTACGACAACTTCAACGAACAGACTCCGGACACCGAACCCACTGCTCCCCCCAGCAAAGACAACCAGCCCACCATCTCCTCCTGGACCTCAGTCACCACCAAAGACACCGCATCGACCATGAAAGGCATTCACGCAGGAGCCCCCATGGACCCCCGCCCTCCGCACATCTTCCACAGAGTTGCCTCCGCCATTGCACCTGAGCTACGATGCACCATCAATGCAACCTTCGAAGCCGGCACATTCCCATACGACTGGAAATGCACAGAAGTCAAGCCCCTCCTCGAGAAGCCCTCAGCAGATCCGACGGACCTCAAGAACTACCGACCCATCTCTCTCCTCCCTTTCGCAGCCAAAGTCACAGAGAAGATTGTCAACATTCAACTAACGAAATTCATCGAAGAGAACTCCATCCTCAACCCCTCCCAATCCGGATTTCGCAGCAACCACAGCACTGAGACTGCCCTACTCACTGCTACAGACGACATCTGGACCCTCCTCGACCAAGGCCACACCGCGGGCCTGATCCTATTTGACCTCTCTGCAGCCTTCGACATCGTCTCCCACCGCACTCTCACCGACAGACTCCACGACGCCGACAATCAGGCAACAGCGCTCAACTGGATCCGCTCCTTCCTCACCCTCAGAACCCAAAGAGTCAGACTTCCCCCCTTCCTCTCTGTACACACAGAGATCAACTGCGGAGTACCCCAAGGATCGTCGCTAAGCCCCACGCTCTTCAACATGTACATGGCCCCGCTCGCCGCCATCGTCAGACAGCATGGACTCAGCATAGTATCCTACACCAACAACACCCAGCTCATCCTCTCCCTCACTAAGGACCCCCTCACCATCAGACTCAGCTTCCAGGAAGGAATGAAGGATGTTGCATCCTGGATGAGCAGCAGCTGTCTGAAGCTTAATTCGGAGAAGACAAAAGTCCTCGTCCTCATACCCTCCCCCTCTGCATAGGACAACACCTGGTGGCCCACCGCCCTTGGCAGCCCCCCGACCCCCACGGACCACGCCCGGAACCTCAGCATCATATTCGACTCCTCCCGCACCATGACCTGACAGATCAACGCCGTCGCCTCCACCTACTTCAACACCCTCCGCATCCTTTGCAAGACCTTCAAATGGATCCCCCTGAATCAAGAAAGACGTCACCCACGCACTCATATCCTGCATACTGGACTATGGAAACGCCCTCTACGCCGGGATCAACAAATCTCTGCTCCACAAGTTCCAGACCATACAGAACACCGCGGCCAGACTCGTCCTCGGCATCCCTCGACACGAACACACACCTAACACCTGCGAGACCTCCACTGGCTCCCGTCGAGAAGAGAATAACCTTCAAGATACTCACCCACGCCTACAAATGCCTCCACAACACCGTACCCCAATATCTCAACGAAAGAATCTCCTTCCACCGTACCCAAGAGAAACCTCTGATCCGCCGACCTCGTCCTCACTAAATCCCCACGCATCCGCAGAGCCAGAACGGGTGCAAGAGCCATCTCCTACATCACACCAAAGACCTGGAACAAGCTCCCGATGAACATCAGACATGCCCCCACTCTACACACCTTCAGAAAGACCCTCAAGACCTGGCTCTTCAACTGACCGGAGCTGCACCCCCCCCCAGCGCCTTGAGACCCTTATGGGTGAGTAGCGCGCTTCACAATTCCCTGATTGATTGACTCAAGTGCTGTTCTTAATCATAGGACCTCACATGCCTGACTCAAAACCATTCGACCTCTGGGGGCCATAAAACAACTTGGTTCTCTCATCTTCGATTTCCTGAGTCCATCAAATACAGTCTCTTTATTAGCATTAACCAGTCTTTTCGCTCCGGGGGAGTCAGGATCCAGCCATTCTCTACAGATAGCATTCCTCACTATTATTATCAAATACAAATGAGTTTCCTTATTTTCTGACTTTTGGGCTCTTCAATAGACTATTGGGGTATTCCAAACAATAATAGGCAATCACTTACCTTGATAACTTTGTTGGTCATTTCTGCCAGAGATTAACTTACTTTCTCCCAAATAGACTTCAAACCTGGGCATTCCACAAACAGTTGGAGATCATCAGCCCTGGCCTTGCTGCACTCCTCACAGCCTCTCTCAGGTGCACTAGTGAATTCAAAATGTTTCTGTGGATTCCAGTCAGCCCTGTGTAACGTAAATAAGTGATTCCTTGTTCGTGTAGTAGAACTGACTACCTTATATAAAGTGCAGAAGGATACTTACCATAAGTTTCCAAATTGTTGCTCAGCAAGCATCTGCTCCAAATCATGTAGAATGGTGATGCTATTTGGTCGTCCGCTTGACACAAGAGTCCATACCATTTAGCAACTTATTTCTTGACCCCGGCCAGTTGTAAAGCTCCTCTATGTCCCCTGGAGTTCGTAATTCATCCTTATGTGCTTTTGACCATGAAACTAATTGCAGGCATTTAAATTTAAAAAGCTTTCTACCCATGTTAATGCTCAATTCTTACCAAGTTTTTAAGGTACTGACATCTAGCAAGTCTCGCCATTTTTTAATCCATGCAGCTTGCAATGGGATATTAAACTGTCTTTCAAACACTCTGGAGTGCCAGGCTAATCCCAGATCGGGGCATTGGAAGAAAAATAAGGGATTGACCAGATTTTTCAGTAACCTAATATATAAGGTTATGGCTGCAGCAAAAGTCTTCAGCCTAACTTTCCTGAAATATTTGGGATCCCCAAAATTGTACCGGAACCCAACTTCTTTGGTTTCAGACCCTGTCTTAGCCCAAAGAATCTTGTCCATATCTTAGTTTCCAGTATATATCAGTGTGTTCAGAAGAATCTTGAAGTATTTAAATTGAAATGCCATACAATAAAATAGAATATCTGACAGCTGCAGGCTTCCTTTCTACAGCTTTTTTCTAAGCTTTCTATGATATCCCAGCTCCCCTTGACCCTAAAAATAAAACTATTTATGTTACCCTGAATCTTTTGTACTGCGCCCTTTGGAAAGCTATTAGGATACATTTATAGAGTAATGTAGGCTTATGGAGGATACCCATTTTAATCGGATTAACTCTGCTTTATAACGTAAGAGATAGAGAGAGAAACATGGCAGCAGGCTAAACCTCAGCCACAGGTGTAGCGAAGAGTCTTCCGTCTCCCTGTCTTTAATGGATAAGAGAGCAGCAATTTGAGGCTCTCTGAGACCCCCCCTCCTGACCCCTGTTTTTGATAAAATGAATTGCCTTATCTTTTTTTCTTGATTTCCCCCGGTTTTTGGCAAACCGTGAACAAACTGAGTGGAGCGGATGGGTGTGGTTCAGAAGCCCGGCCACGCACCGCATCAGCAACTGCAGCCCTGCGAAGAGATCGCCGGGTGTTTTGGAGAACCACTTTCTGGAGGAAGAGTGGCAGCGTTAGCACCAGCATTCCCCATACTGGTGTTTGAGTGGACAAAATTACAGCTAACTTCATAGGAGGTTTAGAGAGGCACAAGGCAGTCTCAGGCAGAGTTGTGGGGCCTGTTAAAACAGCACCATCTGTTATATCGCTCATCGCGATATTTGATTACTGAGCGTTCTCACTGTTGTTGAGCACACGCGGGGTTCAGCGGCTGGCTTCCCCCACTGACGTGCTTTGGTTGGTTTGTCCCGCGTAGCGCAGGACATGGTTAATAAATAGCGATGCGCGTGCGTGCGGCGTCAGAGCTGACAAACGCGAGCATCGCAACGCACTGATCCCCTGTGTCCTGTGTCTCATTTAGCGGCCCTGATCTCCGACGCGCCCCGCGTCCTCCAATTAGTCTGCACGGTCGGAGCGCTCGTTAACACGCGCTCCGACATAACATTTTCTGGCGACGAGGGTGGTCCATCGTGTTCCCAGGCGGCGGCCACGCACGACGACATCGTGTGCGTGGTGCTCGTGCTGCTGGGGACTCTAGACCCACGCGACTACGTGCAGTCTGCAGCTGGGGGAAGGTACTCTGCTGGGGTGTTTGCTGGCCCCTCCCTGCTCCCACATTCGTGGACTCAATTCTGGAGGCTGTCTTGCTTGCCTGCACAAGGGCTGTGGAAGGCTGTGTGTGCCCCAAGGAGGAGCTGTGAGTAACTTGCTGGCTGGGGGCACTGCAGGGTCTTGGTGTTTGGCTGTCCGTGAGGATGAACAAGACTTTGGTTGGTGGAAGGGACATTTGAGACTCCTCGGTCATAGCTCATATTCCTGCTATAGAGCCGTTCGTAATTGAGGGGGCCCCGTCTGCTCAGGCCCCAAGGTGAAGAGAATGGGTCGAGGGAGTGATGCTCTTCTTCGAAGCTACCAAAGTAGACGATGAGCAAAAGAGGGCAATGCTGCTATATCTTGGAGGGAAGGAGGCGTATAAAATAGCCAAGACGGCGGCAGAGGCAGCGCCAAAAACTCATCTCACACTTATAGCAGCCCTCAACGCTCACTTCGAGCCCAGGGCGAATCGTGACTATGAGCGTTTTGTATTCAGGCAAGCCAGGCAACAGCCTGAAGAGTCGCTAGACACCTTTCACGCCAGGTTAAAAGAGATAGCTAGCACATGCGGATTTCCGGACGAGACGGAGGAGATTCGAGGCCAAGTCATTCAGGGGTGCACTTCAGCAAAGCTGAGACAAAGAATCCTGGAAGAATCAGGGAAGTCGTTGGCAGAGATACTAACTATGGGGAGGACTAAGGAACTGTGAAAGGCAAGGGCGGCCCACATGGAGGCAGCCTTACAGGCTCCGGTGAAGACTGAACTGGTGAATGTGGTCGCCCCGGCCCCAGTGACTACACCAGGCAATCCAAGAGGTCCGAGAACTCGCAAATGTGGTTACTGTGGAGGACCGTCGCACAGACCGTCGGAGTGCCCTGCGAAAGGAAAGAAATGTTCAGCGTGTGGTAAAATGAACCACTTTATGAAAGTCTGTCGGTAGAGTCGAGGGAAAACAATGAGATCCCAGGTGAATGTAATCCCCGAGGCTCAAGAGCCAGGAAGTGACATGGATGATGATGGCCGGGAAGAACACACCGTCCACTCGGTTTTCACGGTGGGGTCAGCTTCGGGTACTCAGTATAGTTTGCCCCAGTGCGAAGTCCTGGTAGGGGGACGCCCCTCAACAGCGATTGTAGATACGGGAGCAACAATAAACATCATGTCCCGTGAAGCTCATCAAGGGATGAAACCTCCTCCCATACTCACGCCATCAAGATCACCGTGTTTGCCTATGGACAGTCCAAACCGTTGGCCATCAAAGGAAAGTTCAGAACGACACTGGCTTATGACGCACGAGAGGTGGACGCAGTAGTCTATGTCACGGAAGAAGGACATTGTATGTTGTTGGGGTGCAAGTCGGCAGAGGCGTTGGACATTGTCAAGTTTGCCTTTGGCATACACCGAGAAAGTGTGAGTCAAATACTAGAGGACTTCCCCAAGGTGTTTAATGGAATTGGATATCTAAAGGACAAGCAAATACATCTTCACATTGATCCCGCGGTACAACCTGTAGCTTTGCGTCACCGACGGGTCGCATTTCATCTGAGACCCCTCGTGGAAAAGGAACTGCGCAAACTAGAAGATGCAGGGATAATAGAAAAAGTGAAAGGCCCGACGACCTGGGTGTCACCCATTGTGGTCGCAAGGAAGCCCAAGCAGCCAGGCGAGGTGAGAATCTGTGTGGATATGAGGGCTCCCAATGCTGCAATTAAGAGAGAACGCCACCTGACGCCGACAATTGATGACCTGATTGGAGAGCTAAGCGAAGCCTGTTGGTTCTCGAAGCTTGATCTGCGAGCTGGTTCTCATCAACTGGTCCTTGATGAGCCGTCAAGATATATCACAACATTTTCCACGCATGTGGGATTGAGGCGATATAAGAGACTGAGTTTCGGTATTTCCAGTGCAGCAGAGGTATTCAAAAATACCATTAAAGAACTCTTAGCTGATCTCCCTGGGGTGATGAATGTAAGTGACGACATTCTGGTGCATGCCAAATCGATACCAGAACATAATGATCGGTTGCGGCAAGTTCTCGAGAGAATACAAGACTCAGGACTCACGCTGCATTGAGAGAAATGTGAGTTCCTCAAACAAAAGCTGCAATTCTTTGGATATACCTTTTCAGCGGAAGGTGTTGTTCCCGACCCTGAGAAGGTCAAGGACATTAAGGAGGCCCCGGCTCCCATGAATGTGACAGAAGTGCGCAGCTTCCTGGGAATGGTCAACTACTGTGGCCGCTTTATCAAGGATCTAACTTCTCTCACCACACCTCTCAGGGAGCTAACCAAAGCGTCAGCAACATGGATATGGGGTCCGGAACAAGAGGCTGCGTTTAACGCAACCAAGGAAGCTTTGTCGACCAACACAACGTTAAGGTACTTCAATCCTAAGCATCAGACTCAAGTTGCGGTAGATGCTGGGCCTAAAGGGCTAGGAGCTGTCTTGCTACAGCGGAAAACGGATAAAGATGAGTGAGCTCCTGTGGCGTTCGCCAGTAGGTCATTGACTGCTACTGAGCAAAGATATTCACAGATTGAAAAAGAAGCAATAGCGGTGCACTGGGGATGCAGGCACTTCCATCTGTATGTTTACGGGAAACCGTTCTTGGTCACCACAGATCACAAACCTCTCATATCTCTTTTCATGGGAACAGCATCCAAGCCACTGCCTCGAATAGAGAAGTGGATTTTGCAGTTGCAGGAGTACGATTGCAAGATTGAATATCACCCTAGAGCTACTAATCCCGCTGATTATTTGTCTCGCCATCCTCGTGAGGCTACCAGTGTGGAGGTGGACGAAGCCGAAGAAACAGAGGAATACGTCAGGTATATCTTTGACCGTTCACATCCTCTGCCTATGTCCCTAGGGGAATTGTGAAAGTAACAGCTGAAGATGGATGTTTGCAGAAAGTGATGGAAGCTGTGAGGACGAACAAATGGCATCACCTAAAAAGCCAACTGTCCATGTTCACTCCCATGGCGAAGAAAATAATTGAAAGTTTGCACCATGTGAGACAGGAACTGAGTGTGGATCCCCAATGGATGTTTACTTCGAGGTCACCGGTTGGTGGTTCCTTCGACTCTGGTGGATAGAGTCGTTAGTCTGGCACATGCGGGGCACCAGGGGATGGTGAAAACTAAAAACAGATTGCAAACCAAAGCCTGGTTGCCCCTGATGGATGACAAGGTGGAGGAAGTCGTGCGGTCCTGTCAGTGGTGTCAAGCTACCGGTGAACCCAATCCTCCTGCGCCCATCATGACTGAGCGACGACCGGAAGGTCCATGGCTGATGGCTAGCATGGATTTTGGAAGTCTCCCGGATGGGAAACACTCCATGGTGATAATTGACGACTACTCCAAGTACCCAGAGGTAGAGGTGCGGTCATCCCTCAGTGCTGGAGATGTCATTCCTAAACTGGAGAAAGTGATGGCCACCCATGGTCTTATCAAGGAGATCCGAACTGACAATGGTCCACCTTTTCAAGGACAAGAATTTGCATCATATCTTGCTTCTCATGGAATTGTACACAAGAAAATTACCCCAAAGTGGCCACAGGCTAATGGGGAAGCTGAGCGGTTCATGCGAACATTGAACAAAGTCATAAGGATAGCTGTGGCACATGGTGATGCAGTAGAACAGTCAATCTATGCTTTCCTCCGTGATTACCGCCAGACTCCTCACACTACCATGGGATGGGCACCTGGTCACCTGTCAATGGACGAATTGTTCAGGACTCCATCCCTCATCACCCCACTTGGGCTCCTGAGAGCATCAATGATAATGCTGTGGACAGCAGGAGGAAACGCCTGAATGATATGGTCAGCCTGAAACGTCGAGCGGTAACGTCGAAGCTTCAGACTGGGGACTTGGTACTTGTTCAGGACAGATATCCTGGCAGTAAATTTCACCTTCGTTTTGAAAAAGATCCCTGGCGTATTACACAAATTAGAGGCACTCAGGTCACTGCCACCCGGGCTGGTGAGGTGCTTACTAGAAATGTATCGGCGTTTAAAAAGTATCATGGTTCTCCTGTCTGTCAACCCACCTTGATGGAGCCTATTCCTGACGACTGTCATTCATATGTGTGGTCTAACCCTGGTGATGACGTTCAAGGAGCTGACGGAATGACTGAGTCTGTACCTCCGCTCAATGTTCAGCTAAATGTTCCTGAGCCCTCTTTGGACGTTCCTGGCTCTGGTGAGTGTCGTGAAACTTGCACCCGATACAGACTAAGGGGTAATCCTGCACCTTCGTCACGGCTCAAGAACTTTCACTGTTAGAGCTGGTATCAGTGTGTGGCACATCTGCCTCACTGTCTCATTATGATTGGTGCCTATTCAACGTGTAATGACTTTGCCAAGTGTTAATTGTTGTTAATGACACCTTCTTTGTTTTGGGGAGGAATGTTATATCGCTCATCACGATATTTGATTACTGGGCGTTCTCACTCTTGTTGAGCACACGCGGGGGTCAGCGGCTGGCTTCCCCCGCTGACGTGCTTTGGTTGGTTTGTCCCGCGTAGCGCAGGACATGGTTAATAAATAGCGATGCGCGTGCGTGCAGCGTCAGAGCCGACACACGCGAGCATCGCAATGCACTGATCCCCTGTGTCTCATTTAGCGGCCCTGATCTCCGACGAGCCCCGCGTCTTCCAATTAGTCTGCACGGTCAAAACGCTCGTTAACATGCGTTCCGACATAACATCATCTGCGAGGTTTGGCCGGGGCAGAGGTTACAGTGTGCCGGTGAGTGGTTTCATAGAGGGGAAAGGACTTGGAGAACCTTTATCAAAAGCTATCACGAGACCAACTACTGGACAAACACAAAGAAGATTGTATGTCTGGTTGGAAGAGTGAAAAGATGGAGGGACCCATGGGGACAAATAGAGACCAAGAAAAGGCACCAGCTTCGAGTAGGGTCTCATCCATATTTACATCTTGGGAATTTAAATAAAAACCAAGGAGGCAATGTGCAGATGGTTCCAGATTTTGCTTGCTATAATAGTGGGAAAAAGAAGGAGAGGGGTTCTTCCCTGGCCAGGGGGACAAGTGATATAAGCTTGATGTATAAGAAAGAGGCCCTGAGAGCTACTCTCCCTGGTAAACCCCTTAAACTTAACATACCTCGATTCCTTCCTGCTGCTCCTTTTTCTTTAAAGAAGTAACAATATGGAGCCCATTGTTCAGGGTAATCACAAGGATAACCCAAAAAAAGTGCTACCCCTCCAGAACAGCGTTGACACAACAGAAATGTAAGGGAACACATGTGGTGACAGTCTCTAATAGGTTTGCTCAGCTAGAGCAGCTAGAGCGGGATGACGGGTTAGATGTACCAGACCCGAGTTTCTCAAAAGCCCTGAAAGCCCAGAAATAAAGGCAGGGGCAGAGACTGAGGCAGAGGCATTGACACAGGAGTTCTCAACACCATTAGTCAAGTCCCTTTCAGAGTACGCAGACATACAAGCATCTGTTCTGTCTCAACCTCCCCAGAATATAAAGTCCGAGCCTAAGTCAGGAAGCACAATTCAGCTTAGATGAAAATGAGACTGAAAAAATATTAGTAAAACATGTTAAAGAGGTTAGGATTGGGTTTGAAATTTCAGATAAGAACCAGAGGGGGATACAGGGCACACGTCAAAAACTCTTGGATAGAATTGAGGAGATGACTTCAAGAACTGTAGTGCTAGAAGGGGCAATGCCAGATCTGACAAGATGTGAGCAAGAGCTCTCAGGAATTGGAGGAGATACAAAGACAGAACAAAGTAACACAAGCATCTATGGAGAGGACGAAAACCAAGCAAGACGGAATAACATTAAATCAGGAATATACAGGAGGGGGTGGAAGGCACAGATATTAAGGAAGGCCTTTGTTGTCAATTTGATAAAGGATGGTCTTTTTGGGGGAACTTTACAAGAAGATTTGGACACTGAAATACAAAGGGTGCATCAGGGCCCATTTAGAATTAGGCAGATTAGGGAAAAGCCTTGGAAAATCCTGCTGTTTTTTCACACTTTTCAGGTAAAGGAGGCAGTCCTGTCTAAAGCTCTGAAAACAAGCTTCTCCTCTTTTGAGGGAGCTCTGTGTAGTATGAGGTCAGATCTATGTCGAGCTACGGAAGAGAGAATGTGAAACATGGGGATGAAGATGTGCAAATTTAAAGAGCTGGGCTTATCCGTCCAGTTGAAATTTCCAACCACCCTAAACGTTATGTGGTACAATAAAATGCATTTTATTCACAGCGGGGCAGAAGCTGATACCCTACTCCAGCCAGCAAGTACAGCAAAAGTGATGAGAAATTAGGAGTACTGGGCCATAGAGACGGGCACAGATATTGAGAGATTAAGATGTTAAGATTAGAATTTCTCCCCCATAAAATGCATAAAATGTAAGAATGTTATAAGTAGTTTCAAGAGAGGAATAAAGAGCAAATGTTAAAGCAAACAAGATATATACACAGCAGGTATGTTTGGTAAGGCTGGAGGGAGGCGGAGGTTGGTTGTGCAGGTAGTCACTATGTTTACGATTATAGGCAAGGGAGATTTGGAAAGTACACCCAAATAGCGGGTATTCAGCCAAAGGACTTTGGAGGGTTCCTCAGGGATGTGTGGGGGGCACAGCAGGGGGAGTTGGAAGGGGTGCACTGGATGGGGAGCATGGGGGAAAAAATATAGTCGGCATGACCGACCATAGAACGGACCACAACTTGCCAGCTTTCAGTATGAAGAGGGTAAGGATTAGCGAGGCAGAAAAGGCTTAGACATGGAACAAATAGGGGTTGGAATTATAATAGGCATCCCAATATTATAATGTCAATGGAATGTATGAAGCCTCCGAGTTAGAAGCAGGAAAAGGGTAATCCTGCAGGAAATAAGTGATCTTGGAGCAGATGCAGTTGTGTTACAGTAGACATACCTGTCAGGTCCTGAAATGAAAGAACTTGTGTCAAAGCAGAGGTGGAAAAAGGAGGCATTTTTTACTACCCAGACGTGTGTGACAAAGGGAGTGGCTATCTTAGTTCCATCCAACCCAGAGTTTTAAGTGGTGCGCTCAGAGGTAGATGACAATGGAAGATGGGTAATTGATGAGATAATTCTGTGTTAAGTCGAATGTATCTGTATTGGGTATTATACGCTTGATGACCCGGCTCCTTGAAGATGTTTATTTGGAAAGCTCTAGGAATATAAAAGCCCTATGAATTTGGGGGAGGTGATTTCAATATCTTGTTGGATAGTAAAAAGGATAGATCCAACCAGCGAAACTATGTTTGATCTCCAAAAATGCTGCGTAATCTGAAGAACATACCGAGGGACTGAGATTTGAGAGATGCTTGGAGGGAGAATCCTTTCATAGTGCGACATAAGAACATAGATTGAGATTACTGGTTTATTGATCATAGGCATATGGGGAAAGTGAGTCAAATCAAATATATCTATCCACTGCACTCTCAGATCATAACATTGTTTGGTTAGGGATGAAAGGGGAAGACCATAGAATGGGAGATCGATCAAGGCGGTGAACAATGGAAAGAAGATACTTGACGTATCTTGAATTTTCACAAAATCTGTTAGTCTGTACTAAGGAATATTTTGATAACAACAGAGGCAGCTGTGAAGGGAGAGTAGTGTGGGATTTTTAAAAGCATATATAAGGGGAGTTATTATCAATTGGACTAAGGATCAGAGAAGGTAAGAAAAGAAATTGGAGTCAACACTGCAAAAAGAGATTCAACGACTAGATAACTTGATTAATGATCAGAGCATGAATAGTCAGTATGAATCGTTAAATGCGGAATTAGTAAACGTAAACAAGAATACAGGGATCTTATGAAAAGAAACAACAGGAGAGTTGGGAAGCTGGGAGGATGAGACATTGGGATTGGGAATTTGCTAGCATGGCATGTGAGAGTTCAGACTATCCGTACTGTTATCAAAAGAATTTCAGGCTCTATAAAACAGGCTGAGGTAGAGCATTCCAGAGGTTCTTTTAGGAACTTTATAAGGAGGATTTGAGACCGAACCCACAGAAGATCAGGGAATAGTTTGAGTCTATACACTTGCTGTGTCTCTCAGAGAAATCTAGGCCAGATATGGTTCAAGAAATAACTGAGGAAGAGGTTAAAGAGGCCATTAAGGGTATTAGCTGTGGGAAAGCAGCAGGACGAGATGGGATGCCTGGGGAGCTTTATAAGATCATAAGTAAAGGGATGAGACCTAGTTTAAAAACAATGTTTAAAGATACATTATTCTCAAAGCAGCTACCCCCACAGTAATGGTATGAGGCAACAATTACAGTACTCTTGACAAAAACTAAAATTCAAGAAAATGTGAATCATACCTCCCTATTTCATTATTAAACACAGATTACAAAATTTGTGCAGGTACATTGGCAAAGAAGCTAGGTCAGGTCATCAGCGAGGTAATCCATCAAGATCAGCAAGATTTTATGAAGCTGTGCCCAATGCACAGCCTAACGCACTTATTGATAGGGACTGTCGACCTGGCTGTTGCTAGAGACATCCCCTTAGCGATATTGACCTCCGACGCAGCCAAAGCATTCAACTGGGTGAACTGGGATTACCTATGGTTTTGTCTAGAGAGGTTTGGTGTCCTGAAGCTATATGTAGAGGCTCTAAGGGCACTATATTACAAGACCTCAGCTAGGGTACTGATTAATGGGGTTTTAACAGACAGCTTCGCTGTAACTAGAGGAACCCGTCAGGGGTGCCCATTGTCACCTTTATTGTTTAACTTTCACATTGAGCCTTTGGTCCAAAAGCCTAGGGAAGACCATGTCATTACCTCCTTTTTAATCTCATGGATACAGAAAAAAAATTGGTCTATACGCTGATGATTTGATATTGTATCCATCAGTAACTAGCTCTGCCCTGGATAGGTTTGTTAAGTTGGCAAATGATTTTGGAACATTTTCAGGATACCTTATCAATTAGGAAAAAACTTAAATAATGTTATGGAATACACAGATAAAGAACATCCTCATAAAAAAAGAGCTGGGCTATCTAGGTATCCCAGTGAAAAATCTCAGTAGAAATCAACAAGAATCTTAGAGGGTGGCAGAATCTATCTCTGGCAGTCACAATCTTTGCTTCCAGGTTTGAAATCACACAGTGACCCACCCATGTGGTCAGCATTTTGAAGTTGTAAAGGGTGCCACATTGAAAAGATTGCACCAACACTGTTTTCTTCTTTGTGAATTATTTTTTCTGGAAATCATGACCTGTTTGCGAGTGGTAGCAGGTTGTGAACCATCTGTGAAGTGGTACCATGAAATTGGGCAACCCCAAAGTGCAGCCGGTGGTCAGCAGACCTAAATTAAGATCTGCAAATCCTGCATCTTATTTTCATTTTTTTTTAAGGGGACTTTTCCACCTCTCTCGGTTAACCCGTTAAATCCGTCTTAGTGAGCGTGCTCTCCATAAATTCACATTCCATTCTTGATTTTCTTTCTGTGACATGGAATTCAGGATTTGTTTATTAGTTAGTGATGTTATGAAGGGTCACAAAAATTGAACTTTATGATGGGATAAACATCTGCCTCAGATCTGTTTTAAATTTGACATAATATTCACAAATTATTTCCGAACCAAAGTTTGTTGACAATTACCAAACAAAGGGGCATATTTACAAGGAAATAGCGGAGCGCGGTGATGTGGCAAATTTCACAGTGCCACGCTCTGCCATTTCCAAAACACAGGGATGTGTCGTATTTACAACAATATGGCACACCCCTGTGGTTTCCTTAGCGCTGGCACTAAAAAAAGCTGCCTAGCACCAACACAGACACCCTTGTGCCATAGTGCAAGGGTGCCTGCGTTGCACGGAATGATTGAACAATCAATAATGGCGATTTGTTACTTCTATGTGTGCTGCATTCTACAGCACACACAGCAGTAGCAAATCATCATTATTGAATGATTGTTTATGTGCAGGAAGGGGCACCTTCCTCCACATAAACAATCATTAATTATTGTTTGCTCTCTCTAAGTGTGCTGCAGAATGCAGGACATATAGAAAAAGCAAAAACTAGAAGAAATAAAAGGGGCATATTTACAAGCCTCTATCGCCACAGGAACGTCACCTTTAGTGACGTTCCTGTGGCGATATGTGCTTCACCTTATTTATAAGGCAATGTTAGGCCACTTAATGTGACAGGGGTGGGCAATGGGTGTTACGGTGGGTGTTCCACCCCAACACCCATTGATTTTGACCCTGCCTCATATTTACAAGGGAGGCATAAATATGGGGCAGTGCCAAAATTAACAGGCGGAACAAAGAGAAATGTTTAATTTATCCTTGTTTTTTCTGTTTCCATGTGTCCTGTGTTGTGCAGCACACATAGAAACAGCAAAAGGCCTTTGGTTGTTTATGTACAGGAAGGTGTTCCTTCCTGCACTTGAACAATCAATGAAAAAATGACGTATTGCAACTTCTATGTGTGCAGCATTAAGCAGCACACATAGAAGTTTCAAAACACCATTTAAAGATTGTTTATGTGCAGAAATGGACACCTTCCTTCACATAAACAAGCTTCCTGTCAACACAGACACCCTTGCACTTGGCTAAATTTAGCGCCAGCGCAGGGGGAAACACAGGGCTGCACCATATTGTTGTAAATATGGTGCAGCCCTGCGAAACACAGGGCTGCACCATATTTACAACAATATGGTGCCAAGGAGGCTAACGCCACTCTCCGCCACTTCTCTAATAAATATGCCCCAAAGTATTTCTCCTCATTGCACCATTTTGACTCCTGCTACTACATGGCGTTTGTTTTTGGCTCTGCCTCAGATTTACAGTTCCTTGTAAATCTGGGCCAGTGTCAAAAAGCAGTGGCTGTTGCGGTGGAACACCCACAGCAACACCCACTGCACGCCCCTTTCATGCAGATACCTGCGTGAAAGGGGCCATATTTACAAAGTTGCATTAAGCCACAAAAATTGGCTTAAAACCACTTTGTAAATATGGTGCAGGGCATTGCGCCACCGTAACGTTGGAAAAAGTGACATTTCGGTGGCACAATCCCCTTGTAAATATGCCCCCAAATGCTTCAAATATACCTAAAACAAACCCATCTTAGCCCCCACACAGATTTACATTAACCAAAAAAGACATATTTTTTGTAGAATTATACATTCATTGTAAATCCTTTGTTACTACATCAGAGACCAGAAATCCCTATCAATCATAAAAATGGAAATGATCACCTGAAATAATTTTTCTTCTCGTTGCCTATTGTTATGAAATTTGAACTGAAGAACCTTTACTGGATGGAGAAGCCTCTACCAAATTATGTAAATGTGTTAAATGGTGCTAATGTCGACAAACATGAAAATGTGTTTCCTTGATGTAATAATCATTCTCGACCTATGAAGTGTAACTATATGTAGGAAAGTAGGATCTGCTTCTTATGGTTAACCCCACTTTTTGCTTTTTGCACCCACTGTTTTGACTAGTCTGGCTGGGATCCTGCGATTCAGGACCCCAGCCTATCTGCTTTCTCCTTTAAATTGCAACATATGAATAAATGAATGAAACTATTTATAAAGCGCTACGTTCACTCCAAGGAGCCTCTTGGCGCTAGCAGAAAGTGATCAAGAAAATCGCAAGGAGAAGTCGAGAGGTTAATTATGAAGAGATGCATTAATAACAAGTATCATATAAGGGAGAACACGATGTTGTCAGGAACAGCAAAAATCCATGTTTTCAATAGTTTCCTGAAGAGACGTTCTGATTGAGCCAGTCTCAATTGGAGCGGCAAAATGTTCCAGGCTCTAGTTCCTAGAACAGCTATGGTTTTGCCTCCTTTTGTTTTCAAGCGATAGCTAGGGACTGCTAGAAAGTTACCCGAAGATGACCGCAAAAGGCGTTGAGTGGTATAGGGGCGTATTCTGGACCTAAGATATGTCGGCCCTAATGCTTTTATTGCTTTGTAAGTAATAGTTAAAACTTTAAACAGGATCCTTTTGTGGATTGGTAACCAATGCAGTCGTTGGAGTGCTGCCACTGAAGGGGATCCTCTCGGTAGCCTAAGCACCAACCTGGCCGCTGCATTCTGGACCACCTGTAACTTTTTTGAAACAGCCTTACTTACTCCTGCATACAGGCTGTTGCAGTAGTCCAAACGCGATAGAACCAGTGCCACAGCAATTGTCTTCCTAGCATTCATAGGGAGTAGATCCAGGAACTTTCTCAAGATTTTTATGGTATGAAAGCACATGCCTGCCACAGAAAGAGCTTGACTATGGAAAGATAGAGTGGAATCAAACTTAATCCCTAGGTTCCGTACTGTGTCTGCAATATTTGGAGGTGGAACCATATTTGCAGGCCGCCATTGACTGGGCGTGAAGGGATTGGCTTTCCCGAACAGCATGATTTCCGTTTTTTGGCTGTTATATTTCAGATGATTGAGTTTCATCCAGTTCATAACTGCCGTTAGGCAGTGATAGAATTTTTCTTCCGCCGCAGTGGAATTTTTGTCAAGGGTAAGGATGATCTGTGTGTCGTCTGCGTATGTAATGGCTTCGACATCAAAGGAATCTATCAAGGCAAGCAGTGGGGTCATATAAAGATTGAATAATGTTGGGCTTAAGGAAGAGCCCTGTGGCACCCCTGATAATAGCTGTTTTTCTGCAGACTTATGGCAGCCAAGGGTAATTATGTTACGTCTGTTTTCTAAAAAAGAAGAGAACCAGGCGAGCGCCTTATTAGTAATGCCACTGGTCGCAAGTCTATCTCGTAGAATATCGTGGGAGACCGTGTCAAACACGGCCGATAAATCCAACAGAATCAGTACTGCATCCTTGCCCTGGTCTAGGGCCAGCTTTAACGTTTCCGTTGTGTGAAGCAGCACTGATTCCGTTGAATGGCCAGGTCTGAACCCGGATTGTTTAGAAAGTAGAATGTTTTCCTTCTGCAGAAAATCATTTAGTTGCTTGTTGGCCAACTTCTCCACTAGTTTACTTAGCCATGCTAACAGTGAGATTGGCCTGAGATTGGAGAGGGTGGTAGGGTCCACGACTTTCTTTTTTTGAAGGGGTTTTACCGCCGCAATCTTCCAATTGTCTGGTACACTGGAGGATTCAAATGATGAGTTAATTATTTGATTTATGGTTGGATTAATAATGTCCACAAGTGCATGTAATACTCTAGGAGGACAGGGATCAAAAGGTGAGCCAGATTTACAGGCAAGAATAGCTTGTCTTGATTGTTCAAGGCTAATTTCTTGAAAACAAGAGAATTCTCCTGTAGTCCCTAAGGATATAGGCTTATTGGCCAGGGGAATGGTCTCAGTGAAGTCTTTCCTCAAGTCAGTGATTTTATTCTCAAAGTATTCGGTTATTTTATCGCATAAACCTTGTGATGGTATGATTTCCTGATCTAATATTTTGGGTTTAATATAGGATTGCACGATGTTAAAAATAGTTTTTTGATTTTCAGCTGCTTGATTAATTTGGTTGGAGTAGAATTACATTTTTTCCAATTTTATATGATGATGGTAGAGTCTAAGGGCTGCTTTAAAAGAGATAAGGTCCACTGATTCATAGCCTTGTCTCCAGATTCTTTCCAATTTCCTACATTGTCCTTGTAATTCCTTTAAACGGGGGGTAAACCAAGAAGCCTGTTTTTTATTAATCGGACCTTTCCTGGGGCTAGCAATTGGAGCTAAGCTGTCTGCAAGGGATGTCATCCACTCATTGAATCTGTCGTTATCAATCGAGGGGATGCCCGTAAGGGTAGGTTTACCCTTTTCGGACATTATTAGAAGCTCGGGATAGTTAAGCATACTATTCCACTTACGACTCCCTGAGGGACTATATTGTCCCAGGGGGTTCCCTGCTTGAGTCTTCTTAAAATCAATTTTAAATGGGATATATTTATGATCTGACCAAGTAATTGTTATAGGGTGCTCTGCAGATAAGCTGGTCATATTTGTGCAAATACCATCTAAGGTATGTCCGGCATCATGTGTGGGGACCTCTATCAATTGTTTTAGTCCCATGGTACTGATGATTTCAGAAAACTGTCTTGTATTCAGGATATTTTGTGCTTCTAAGTGTATATTGAAATCTCCTAGGATGGTAAAGTTAGAGTATCTAATCACTAGGGAGCTGATGCTTTCCCCTAACGTGTCTAAAAATTTAAGGATAGGGCCCAGGGGTCTATAAAGCAATACTCCAGCAAACGTAGTGCTGCTGTCTAACTGGAAGCAGAAAGGGAAGCTCTCGGCTTCCTTAAGTTCTATAGCGTTAATTGTTGTTAGTTTCAAGTCTTGTTTATAAATTATTGATAGGCCCCCTCCCCTTTGTCCAATTCTGTCATGTCTTGCCAGTGTGTATCCTTGTGGGAGAGCTTGTACAATGTCTGGGTTAGAGTACTCATTCATCCATGTTTCTGTGACGAATAGGCAATCTAAGTCCATTTTATTCAGAAGGTCATAGATGTGTAGGGCATTCTTAATTATTGATCTTGCATTAATTAAGCCGCAGTGTAATCGTTTATTATAGGATTTCTGCATTTCAACGGGGGCCAACCCAGGACTTCTACTGTGATTGCCCAGGGTGGTTCTACACGTACAGCAAGTTAATGGGCCCTTCATGGTGTTTGTATGAAACTGGACTTTACAGTTACTAGCCTGTGTATTGAGCTCTATTAGTTCTTTGCTAGTATATTGTATTACTGAATGATGACCGACAGCATCTCTGGCCCTGGGCGCGTTTAGGACGCGGACGGGCGCAGACGGGCTTGGCTTAGGCGCGCCTTCGGCGCACCAGCGGCGCGCCCGCTGCGCGCACCCGCTGAGCGTCCGGCGTAGCATGGGGTAGAAGTACTCTTCCGGAAGCCAACCACTAGTGCTATGACCCGCAGTGGCTCACCGGAAGTGAGTAAATGTGCCTCGTTGGGGCAGCGGTTCTCCGCTCAAACGGCACAAATTGCCGCGGCGGACCGGAAACGCTGTCCTTTAAAAAAAGTGCTGCGTGCAAAATGCAATATTCCAGGTGATACTAAAAGGCCTATAGCCAGGTAAAAACAGCTAACAATTAAAAATAGTGCAATTTCGATTCCGTTCCCAACCTCCCTCTCCTGCGCTGTCAAGAGCTTTGCCCTTTGGTACACTCCAGATTGGATACTGGGGTACCCTTATAAGTCCCTAGTATATGGTACCCATGTACCCAGGGCATAGGTAACCCAGAGGCCTCCCATGGGCTGAAGCATGTATTATGCCACCCATGAGAGGCCATGCAAAATGGAACCTCAGGTCTGCTACTGCAGCCTGTGTAAGTTGGTGATTGCACCACTTACTTAAGATATAGGTTCACTATATCTATATATATCACTACACTTAAAACTTTGTAAGTCACCCCTATAGCAGGCCTTAACAATCCTGAAGGCAGGGTGCTGGGTTTTGCGTGAGAGTGTGCTCCTGCATGAGCAGGGCCCCTCTGCAGTCTTCGGAGACCATTCTCCCGGGCTGTACGTGGTACTACCAGACATATAGGTAGAGGTGCATTATAACCTCACGGTAAATGCTATCTCGAAAACGACTGCCACGAAGTATGTCGTGTTTGGTGTCAAACACCTTGGAACCATACCTCCACACCAGTAACTGGTGTGGGAGGTATGATTCTTCCCCTCAGAACCGAGGTTCTGGGGGTACCTAAGTCTACCGGTACCAACTTTCTCGAGCCTTACAGCACTAAATGGATGCTGCCAGCCACAGACACAAGTCTGCCCTCCTGCTGCTGATCCAAGCTCGAGCAGGGGAAGGCAGCACATAGGCATCCTGTCACAGGGAGGTGCTACCACCTTCCAGACAGGATTTAGTGTATTGGGGCTGGGTGGGTGCACTGTCTCAGTGCCAGAAAGTCTGCACGAGGGGCACACTTGGTGTCCTTGTGCATAGTCCAGTTCAAACCAGTTCTAGGAGCCATTTGCTCCTGCTTTTGTGCGAAACTGGACAAAGGACATGGGTGTAGCTACACCTCTGTCCGGTCCCTCCCCTAGGAGGGTCCCTAGATTCTGTCCAAACCTTTCCCATGGGTATAAAATGGGTTACCTGGCTACAGGACATTAGATTTTACGTGGACAAGATTCTGAAAGAAGATCCCACTACACTTCGACCGTCTGGACACGCTGGACTTCGCTGGACCTCCCTTGGGCTCGACTTCGTCTTCCCTTGCCGTCCCCAGTCTCGCCACTGTCCGTGATCCATACAGGACCCTGTGGACCTCCAAGACAACAGAAGAATCTCCCTTGGAGTGAAGGAGTCACTCCCCTGAAAACGCAGGCACCGTAACGCATCTGACTGGTTTGCTGACCCTGAGCTCCTGTGGACTCCAAAGGATCCAGCAACACAGGAGGTGGGTTTCTGAAGGTCTCTGAGGTCGAGCTGCCCTCTTACCGAGTTTGAGGTAGATATTCCTCGTGGGGAACGTATACCCTTACTCCTGTGCACCGCGTTCATTTGCAGCTGCACATGCTTGTTGTCGTGCAACAATTCCGTGCATTGGGCCATTTGTAGCCCTGACCCCAGCGCATCTTTTCTATGAAGGACTCCGGCATCCTTGCACTCTGTGCCCTGCTAGCTGGTATCCTGTGAAACCGCCTGAGGTCCCCTCGTGACTCCTGTGCCTTCGGCCTGTGGGTCCACTTGAGGGTAAACTTTGCTTTATTTGGGCTCCCCTGGTTGCTCCAGGCCTGCCCTGACTCCCCTTGCTGTGGTGGGTCTCCTTGTCCTTGCTGGGCCAGATCGACACCGAATTTGACCATCTACATTGTTTGCCCCTGCTAAGGCTTGATTGGTGCTCCCGCCGGACACTGACCCCTCAGCACTCGACATCCTTCATGGGACAGCTCGCCTCTGGCTCCTGATCATCCTAGACATCTCCGGGTCCTCGCAGCTGAAGAGTCAAGCTCACCGTCAACGCACCTGAAGCACCCGACATCGGTGGGCATTCGTCTACCGAGCCCCTGGTCACTCCAAATTGACCCAGACTCTGTCCCCTCTGCTTTCAGGTTCTTCTCGTCTAGAATCCACGTTTGGATTCCACCGGACACTTTTCTTTCTTCCAGCAGCAGCATTTCTTTGTGGACATCCATAGAGAACGACGAGGGTTTTCGACGCCACTTCACCTATGCACCCGGCTCCTCTGGGATAGGTAACTCTAGTACAAAGGTATCCACGGGTGGGGTGGTCCTCCAAACTCTTAAGTTCCAAGGGTTGTCTTCGTAATCTGCTGAGAAGGGTCCTTAATCTCTGATTTTCCAACCGCGACTTTCCCATTGAATTGTACGGAGCACTCGACCGTGTTCTCACACTGCACCCGTCCTCCGTGGGGTCCCTACTGACTCACCTTGGGTGGTTCCTTGGGGTTCCAGTGATTCTACACCTTCTAGACTAGGTCTAGTCCTGAGTCGTGGTTCTTATACCACTTATTTAGTATATGGTTTGGTCTCCCCCGGGAGCCCACTGTGTATTGTGCTACTTACGTTTGATTCTTTGGAACTGTATTATTTGATTTGTGTTCTATCCTCGTGTAGAGGATACTAGAGAGTGTTATATATAATAAATACATATTTTTATAACTACTGTGTGGTTTCCCTTTCATTTAACCAATACTATAAGGTTGCATTCTGGTAAAACAAGGTGCTTAACATTCCTTCAAGACTTACCCTGAAGGCTGCTCTCCATAGCTACCACTAGGATAGCTTTCAATAAAGGTTATCTTTGACCTAATCACCATAAGGGTTGTTTGGACTGGTGCAAGGTGCCCTCTTTAATTAGTGGACAGCATATACCAGGCCAACTTCTCACACTATACAAATGATTTTAAATCTCTTAATCAATTGACGCCAGACATTGAATCCACAGGATAAGTTGGCTGAACCATGTAAATGGATCATTTCTTCAGAGATGATACAGTGCAACCAAAGCAATAACTCGATATGTTTTTTTGTTCATAAGATCTTCTATGGCGACCTAGGAGGCATGTGCTGAGCTTCGTTATCCTATTTATTTCAAGCCACAAATCTGGGCCGTATTTTCAGATTCCATGACTAAAAATGTTTTGCCACACAAAACATGGAATGTTTGTGCTTAATTTCAATATCGTATTTATTTTTTTCCAGCTGGATTTGTTTGTCTGGCCAAAAATATAGAAATTCAACATTGAAGACCATAAAAAACATTTAAATGATAAGTGAGCCATTCCGATATTTTCTATGTTGTTCAATTGAGTGCCTCATCTGCAAATCTTGACACCTTAAACATTCAGGGGGCATATTTATTAAAGGTTTTCGGTCAGCCCTGCACCGGTAAAGAAACTCAGAGCATTGAAAAACCTAGAATGAGATCTACCAAGCCATGCAAGGCCACCGTGAGTGGCCCTGAGTGGCCTGGTAAATCTGGAGTAACACAAGGCTGCCCAAGTCACCCCAGGGAAGCATTCCATGAGTGGAGTGTGGGTGTTCCTACGCATCCACCAAAGAATTTTGTCACATTCCCATTTTTACCAATACTGGTAACCTGGGAATGCGTCAAAATGCTACGCCTTCCCAGGAGAGGCATAATATGAAAAGAGGAAAAAGTCTCAAAGAATTATGGGGCATATTACTAAGGTCCGACGATAATTATCGCTCAGCGCGATTAGCGCGAGGATAATTATCGCCTGACTAACGCTGAATTTTATCACTGAGATAGCGTGCTATCAGCAACGCTCATCTCAACAGTGATAAAATTGCAAGCGCTAACTGCCAAATGTGCGATTATCGCTGGAAATCCAGCGATAATCACACAACTTTTGGCGATAGCTTGCTGATAGGGCAGGACAGACTCAGCCATGATATCCACCTTCCATTGGATATCATGGCTAAGTCATACTGAGAGCAGGCGTTAGAAAAGTAGCGCTAACCGCGGTTAGCGCTACTTTTCTAATCGCTCTGCATGTTCGCCTGCAGCTTGATAATAGGAGAAATGTTGGTTAGCGACATTTCTCCTGTTATCCTGGGAAGGAACGCCCACTTTGCATCTCATTAGAGATGCAGAGCGAGGCGTGGGGAAAACGGGTGCTAACATGCGTTAATGCATGTTAGCACCCGCCTTGGTAATAGGGCGGTAATATTATCTCCGCTTTTTGGCTCTTAAAGCCAAAAAGCGGAGATAATGGCCCTTGCTAATATGCCCCTATGTTAGCACAATACAGCAAAAAGTGCGCCATCACAGGGAGAGAGCTTGATTGATTTGGTGCATTCCTGCACTCCCCCTTTCACGCGGCAAGGTGTCTTGCTGTGTTGCATGAAAAAAATGATAAACATGGCCCTCAATATGTTCGCCAGTGCCTTACCATTTTCTGCCTGGAGCCTGGCCACACTTGACTCAGCCCGCCTGTAAAATGTGCCATACTGTCTTCCAAATTATACTCTCTTGGCATAAAGTGGGTGCAATTAAGGTCTATGAAAGGGAAAATCTCTTCAAGAGAACATATGAATGCGATTAAACAATCCACTTTTAAAAACTGCCATAACAAGATGTGGACATATGTTAGACTTAAATCCGTATAAGAGGCCTAATTTACTGGGCTGGGTCAGTAAGGGTTTTACTAAAATAATTCCTTATAGCATGCCGGTTAAAGGTCCACAAGAATAGAATAACCTTTACAATCTATCACAGCAGCATCATGAAAGCCAGTTTTGGAATGGGTTGGGTAGGTCATAACCATCATGGCATATTGTTGGACATGACCTTTTTTGCAGTAACCAGCGGTTAATTGCTTGTGCTCTCTCCTTTAAACATGATAAAATTGGACTACACCTAATTGGCACATTTAATTAACTTGCACGTATCTAGTAATTAATACTATGTGTACCGAATAGCACTCGTTACAATGCATGCGTTTTCTAGGCATGCCATTACACGCAAGTCGTTACAACGACTTGCTGTACGGGGGGGCTGGGGTTTGGAATAGTATAATTTACTATTCCAACTCCAGTGTGTGCAATAGTAGGGAAGGTGTTGGGTTGAAAATCCAACACTTTCTGCCCCATACAGCAAGTTGTAACGACTTGCGTTCTAATGGCATGCAATGTATCGCATGCGTTGTAAACAATGTTTCCCATATGTACCCAGGGTCTGTAAATTAAATGCTACTAGTGGGCAACTGCACTCATTGTGCCACCCACTACAGTAGCCTTTTAAAATATGTCTGAGGTCTGCCATGGCAGCCTTATGGCAGTTTTAGACTGCGATTCAGATCTAGGAAAATAAAGCTTTTTCCAGGCCTAAACTTTCTTTTTTAATACTTATAAGTCAACCCTGAGGTTATCCCTAAAGGCTCATATGGCAAGATGCATTGTGTTTAAAAGGTAGGACATGTGTACCTATGTTTACATGTCATGGCACTGAAAAACTCCTAAAGTCATTTTTCATTGTTGTAAAGCCTAGCTCTCACATTGACTAAAATGGGGTTAACTTTTTACATTTAATAAGCTCTAACTTTGTATTGGGAGCAGATAGATATATGCCATTTACATGCAAATGAACTTTAATTTAAAATTCTCTTTAATGGTAAAGTTTGATTTTAATTTGCAATTCTAACAATGCCTGTTGGAAGCCGGAGTCCCCGTCACGCGTCACTGTCACAAATGCGCGACCCGGGACTCCCCACTCAACGTTAGGACAAGTAAGGACTCCGTTTGAGATAGCCCTGCTCACCCCCTTAGTAGCTAAGCACGAGCAGCCAGGCCTATCTCCAAGGCACGAGTGTACAGTATGTGCAACCACGCCCACACCAACCCCCTGGTGACACCACAAATGGACTCCACACAAGTTTGATAAAAACGAGTATAAACTTTATATAGAAAGATATACGATCAGACCACACGTTACAAAAGCCAACATATAATAAAGGGTAATATTCGTTTCCAACCACCGCTTTCCAAACGCTATGCTGGTCGTAATGCTAGAATCACACACGTTGCAACGGACAAACAATAGTGCTCTGCGTAACGATACAATCCTGTGCCGGGCACAGGAGAAATAATACAATGCGTAACGATACACTCCGGTACCTGCAATGGGAGAAATTATGCAATGCGTACCGCTACAACCATGTACTGCGCAATGAAGGAATAATGCAATGCGTCACACCCCAATCACGTACTTTGCAATGGAGAAACAATGCAATGTGCGCCGCCACAATCATGTACTTTGCAATTAAGGAATAATGCAATGCGTAGCTACAATCATGTACGTTGCAATGACGAAATAATGCAATGCGGGCCGCTACAATCCTGTACTTTGCAAGGGAGAAATAATGCAATGCGTAGCACTACAATCGTGTATTTCGTTAGGCGGAAATAATGTCAGGCGTCATAAGACAGTCCAACAGTTCGTTAGCAGCAATATTGGCAATGTGTATTACGACAGTCAGCCTCTTCGATAACAGTTGCCCCCCCGCATGTATTCACGATGAAATAAAGTACAGCTTCCCACTCGGGCCCCAGTACCACCACTCCTTGGTCAGTACGGGCCCCAATCTGAGCCGAAGCAAAGGCTCACGTCGTCAGAAGGACGGAGAGGCCGAGAGAGTGTCCTTCCGAGACCGCACCCCGCCCAGGCAGTGATCCTCGTTACCTGGGGGGCGCGACCCCACTCTCCTCTCCTCCTTCAATGAACTAGGCCTTTCGTGCAGAACTTCCTCAATGGGCCTCAGTGGCTCGGCCTGGCAGCTCAGCTCCTCCGGGGCTGCCGGTCCGGGCCCGACTGTTAGGAAGGTCTCAGGCAGCCGCAGGGCACACGTACCCTACGCCCCTGAAATTACGTTACTCCGGGTGCACGTTCACCACCGCGCCCTCCGGATCTCTTCTGGCACGAAGCCACACACACAACGCTGATGGGACTTCACGTCGACTCCGAGTGCACGTTCAACCGGCACTCCTTCCTGCAGTCTCAGTTTGCACCAAGACACGCACACCACGCTGCAGAGACTCACTTTCTTGCGGTGCACATGATGATCAGCCGATCACCTCCACAGTCTCAGGTTGCACCAAAGCACACACACTGCTTCACTGAGATTTACTCCAATTACAGTGCCCCGATATCCAGGTGCTCTTCACCAACGCCTCCGGCCGCACCTCGACATGCTCACCGTGTCCGAGCCTCGCTTCTCCTCCGGTGCACTCGATCACCAGGCGCTCTTTACCAATGCCTCGGTGCACCCCAACACGCACCCTGCGCGTCCAAGACTCACTCCACTTCCGATGCACGCATTGACCAGGCGCTCCTCGCCAACGCCTCCAGTGCACCACGACACGCACCCAGCGCGTCCGAGACTCTCTTCACCTCCGATGCACCCGCTCACTAGGCACTCTTCACCAGCGCCTGCGGTGCACCCCGACACGCACCCTGCACGTCTGAGTCTCACTTCACCTCCGGTGCACACTTCACCAGGCGCTCCTCACCGACGCCTCCTGTGCACCACGACACGCACCCTGCGCGTCCGAGACTCACTCCTCCGTCGATGCACACGTTCACCAGGCGCTCTTCACCAACGCCTCCTGTGCACCACGACATGCACCCAGAGCGTCCGAGTCTCGTTTCTCCTCCGTGTGTCCAAGATCACAAGGCACACCTTCTGAGGGTCTCAAGCTGCCACAACACGCGCCCACCGCGTTGCTTGAAACTTCTCCGGAAACTTTTATGTTCCTGTGTTTCCAAACAGGGAGCCAGCTCACCTCGGGCCCTTGGGGTTACAAGACACAGCACAAAGCACAGTCTTCTTCAAGCAGGGGGACCCAGCGCCTCCAAGCACAGTCCCAACAGCCTCTCCCTTAGTTAGAACAGCAAACTGCAGACCAGCCCCAGATCACGAAGCAAGGATTGGTCTTTCCACAGCAGTCTCTTCAGTTGCTCCTTCATTAGCAGAGGTTCCTCTTGACCACAGAATGGGTCCAAGCCTGTTCAGTCTCAATCCATTTCTGTTTCATTCCAACGTTCAGGGGTTTCAGCTCTCATAGATATACCCCTAAATGTCTTTGAAGTTTGTTGTGCTCAGGGGTCCCTGACCCCTGCCTAAATCAGTTCTGGGTGTCTCCCTCCCAGTGTCACCTTTCTCCCTTTGATACTGGGGGTCTGGATCCTTAATCACTCAGCAGGAGATGGGTCAATTGTTTTATAGCCGCAACCCAGGCCTCTTCACCTCCCGGGGCTTCTCCTCGCATACTCTCCAGTTGCAGGTCAGCCTGGTGCCATCTCACCCCCTCCCCTCTCAGATCCAGACAGTCAATCCACATTCAACAGAGACTCACAGAAATGCCTAAAGCACAAAACTCAGCCACTTTCTAAAAGAGCCGCTTCTGAACACACAGTGACAAAACCACTTTCATTGAAAGATGGGTTATGACGCTGTGAGTTCATACATACCAAACTTCACCTCTCCATTTTAAACTTATGGGAAACTATGCTAACAAACACAATACCCAGCCTCCCCCATTCTGTCCTATGGGCAGAATGGCCTTTCACCAGTGAAAAACGAAATGGAGTGTTTTTCACTGTCAGGACATAACACGCACCTCAGTATATGTCCTGCCTTTTACTTACACAGCACCCTGCCCAGGGATTACCTGAGACCTACCACCGGGGTGCCCACTGTGTACGCAAAAGGGAAAGTAAGGCCTGACAAGCGGTTGCACTTGTCAGGACAACATGCTAACTTAGCAAACTGCGCGCAGGCCCTACACTGCAGGCCTGAGTTCCCTTCTCCGCGCACCCTTTGCATTACTAGCCCTGGCACACACAGTGCACATCACTAGGGACTCTACTAGTAAGGCAAACATACCAATCATGGCCAACCAATTACCATTACACTTTACACAGGGAACTACTGTACTTTGACACTGATCAGCAGTGGCAAAGTACCCTAAGCATCTAAATTGGCACTCTATGTCAGGAAAACGGTCTAGGGGGAAAGCAAAATGTTTTAGGGAACTTTAGCCAAAAAGGCCAAGTCCTACAATGCCACATTCAGATTTTTTGCATTTTCCTGCCCCAACCAGTTGTGCCTTTTGCTAATTTCCTAGGTCACATGACTGTGAATGGCTATGCTGCTGGGGTTGTCGATTGCTTCCAGGCAGTAAGGCAAAGGGGGCTTAGGTGTGGACAGGATGGGCCATCCTGCTAAAATAAATGGGAGGAGCTGTACCCAACCCCACTTACACTTCAAAGGGCTTTGCCTCCTGCATACACAAAGGAAATTGACACCAGGGCTGCTTACCTTTTGTCATCCCCAGACAGTTTGGAGCCTTGACAGGGGAAGACCTTACCAGAACTAATCATGGGAGTAGGACAGGGAGTCCCCCAGCACAATGGCTGGTATCAGGAATAAATGTTTACCCTCCCGAGTAGCTCATCAGAACTCTCCTCGACCTGTGGAACTTACAGATGAAGGGCTGTCCTGCTGCCAGGGGTTTGCCCTGCTGCTGAAAGACTGACTTGCTGTCTGAGAAGGAAGTTTTGGCCTGCTTACTTTCATGCCAAGCTAACAAGAGTGACTCCAACGGTACTTTTGCTGATTGCCTGTGTGCACCACAGGGACACAACTAGATCCAGAGGTCCTACTGCAACTACTCAAAAAAGAGGGACTGGGGGCTTTTTCAGAGGTCCAGCATACATGCCCCAACAATTATAGATACAAAGAGGTATGCAGTTCCTAACAAGTTCAGGGGGACAAGTGGGCTAGGTGGTAATAAGTCCTCACTGGTTACAGGGGGAGTGTGGAATTCCTTCTGTTGGAATTAGGGCCCTCACACACCCGGCTGGGTGTCATGCTTCATCATAGGGCGTGCTCCTCATCAGGTCTGCGCTGCAATACTTGACGGGCTCCCTATGAGGGGCTCTTTGGCGGAGATCTTTTATTCCAATTTGCCGTTTGGTGCTGTGGGGATGAGGAGCCTAAGTGTGTAGATGGAAGGAGTGCAGGTGAAGGAATCATTGGAGGTTAAAACAGGATTTAGAAGTACCAGAGAGAACAAATTTAATCAAGAGGGCTTCCAACCTGATTAAAAACCAAGTGGCCGACTTCAGAAATAATGTTTCAGGATTGGCGCTCTGTCAAGTGGTCAACATGTTTCTCATCTAGTAGTCCTCAGATCTAGCGGCGATTTGTCCGGACCAGTAAGAGTAAAACAAAACTATCTACATGGCAGCTGGTTGTCTGGTGATGTATCCCTGATAAACCAACCTAAAAAACCTATAGTGTGGTACCTGTAATTTGATGACCAACCTAATAAGATAAAAACAAGTATTAGACAAGGAATCCATTAATGCCGCCAATATAAAGCACATGTGTCCCCATGAAGTATGACATGCTCAAAACACAGAGTGGTGTGGATTAAAAACAATTGAAAACAAAGTGAGAGCCACGTGAGTGTTGAACACTGTGGTGATATACTGGCTCTTGAATGGGTGTGGGGGAACAACCACCATGGTTGCAGAAATAATTAACTCACCCAACTCAGGTCGGTAATTTACGGCATTGACGCCTGGCAGGACTAGCACTTGGAATTGCCTAGTGTCCTGGGCGGAGTTGCAAAAGCACAACATTTTAAGGACCTACTCGATTAGACAATAAAGAAACAAAAAATGCGGTAGATGAAGAGAAAAGAAGACATAGCTAGTGCCTTGTATGCTTGAAGCAAAGGGAGAAAGAAAAAAGTAAGGTGAGGCGCGGCAAACGCCATGAAAGTTAGCGCGTATACTCACGTTTGCTCGATGGCAAAGATTCAGCAGACCTACCCACTCTCTGCCGGGGACCGGGAGGTAGTGAGCTGATGTCGGGAGCTCATAAACACTACCGGCGGTCCAGCACAAGTGGACGGGGAGACTAATGGGTTCCGCTCGCGAGCACTTGGATGTCAACCGGGACATCATCGGCAGCAAAAATGGCCACCATGTTGTGTAAGGTAGAGTACAAACCGCCGCCATCTTGGAGTGGCACGGCGTGTTAGTTCCACATGTCAGTGTCTATGGGTTTATTTGGTCCATGTATGGAGTTGCCCTTTTGCTGAAGGGGCGTGAACGGTATAACATGTCGAGGATGTTGATTCCTCATATATTTGTGGCAAGTGTACCCATCGAGGCTGAAAGACCGAGTCACAGTGTAGGTTATGTTCTGATATAACCCGTTGGCCTAATATGTCAATATGACACTGAGGGGGTATTAAAAGTGACATAGATTGTTTAGCCCATCCCTCATAGTGTATGGCATTATGTAGTACATTTGGCTAGGGTAAAGATTGGTCTCATGAAAATGGGAAGTTATTTAAGGCAAAGGTGCCCAAGAGTGTTTCATCTGAAGGGTTAAGTGACCAGAGTATAAGGGATCAAGGAGGTCAGATAAGAAAAGGGGGCACATTCTCAAAGCCAGAGGTGCCCAAGGTAGTTTTATCTATTAAGCTCACTCCATGGGATGTCCTCATTCAACCCCTGTTGGTCTGTTGAGAGGCGGTATACCCATCTTTGTTCTCTCATGAAAAGTGACCCTTTACTCATTTTTGGATATGCCTCAAGTACAACCCAACGTAGAGTGTCTGGTGTGTGTTGTAGCTGGTCGAAATGTGTACACATTTTGGTGTTTCATTTGTGGCACCTGATGTTGCTCCGGTGTTCTGTGATCCGTGTCTTTACCATTCTTGTTGTCATACCTATGTATCTTAGGTTGCATGGGCAGGTGATCATATAAATGCAGTTAGATGTGTTGCAGTTAGTGTGTGTCCTTAACTCCCATTTAAATGAGTTGGAGAATTCGATTACTTTTGTAATCTCAGTCAGTGTACACACTGTGCAAGAACCACACGGGAAGTCTCCTTTGACAGGGGGGAGATCCCATAGTTGTCTTTGTGGGTTTGTAGGAGTGGGTTTAGGCCTGGTGTGGATTAGCATATCCTTCAGATTTTTGGTACGCTTAAATGCAAATCTAGGAGTTTGCAGATTTAACGTGCCTGTTTGTAGAATACCCCAGTGTTTTTTTGTGATTTTACGGATTCTGTTAGAATCTGGGGTGTAGGTGGTCACACAAGTAAGGGTCTCTGTTGTTTGTCTGCGTTTTATTTCAAGTAGAGCCTCATGGTTGTTGTTCCTAGCTCTTTTCTTTGAGAGAGCAATGCTGCGGTGAGGATATTCACGATTGCTCAAGTTGTTAGAGAGTCGTTCTGCCTCGACTTTGTAGTCCTCTAAAGAGCTGCAAATTCTCCTTAACCTAAGAAATTGTCCAAATGGAAGGTTCTCTTTTAGTGCTCTTGGAAGGTGGCTACTAAACAAGAGGAGACTGTTGCAGTATGTTGGTTTTTTGTAGATGGTCATACTGAGTTGGCCATCTGTAAGCTTAATCACCAAGTCCAGGAAGGGGATGTTGGTGTGGGAGATGGTACTCATGAACCGTAAGTAAACTCTGCACAGGTTGCTCTTTCCCCTTTCCAGGTTGGTCTTGTAAGGGTTAGAGGTGTTGAAAATCAGCCTTTTTTCAAATGCTGCCATATACAAGCAGGCCACACTGGGAGCGAAGGTACTCCCCATGGAAGTGCATTGGGTTTGATGGTATAATTGGTTTTTAAACTCAAAGAAGTTCTCAGTCAGAGTAAGTGTGGCACATTCCAGGACAAAGGGAATGGGTTTTGAAGAATCCCAAGTTGTGTTGCTGAAGGCATCCTCTATATCGCTTAAAGTAGCTCTTTGAGGGATGTTCGTATAAAGGGCCTCCCCATCCAGAGTGACCAACAAATTGATCTCATTGGTATGTTGGACCTCATCAATCAGGCGCAAGACATCAGCAGTGTCCTGCAGAAAAGAAGGTGTCTTTCTAACTAGTGGCTGCAGAAAGTGATCACAAAATTTTGATAGGGTTTCAAGGAGGGAATCAATTCCTGAAACAAATGGTCTACCCGGGGTTGGAAAGGTGCCCTTATGGATTTTTGGTAAAATGTAGAAATAAGGCACCTTGGGGTCCTTTTTAATAAGGAAATCAGCTTCCTTCTTACTTATCCAACCGTGAGTTTCGGCTGTAAATACCATTGCTGTGATGATCGTAGTGAGTCGTGCCGTGGGGTTGGTGGTGATCGGTGTATAGTATTGCCGATTACTCAGTTGTCGGTTGCACTCCGTATCGTAGTCCACTGTGGACATGATCACTGTGGCACCTCCTTTATCAGCTTGTTTGATAGTGATGTTAGGATTATTTGCCAAGAATTGACAGCCGTCAGTTCCTGCAACTGCCAAGGTAACCTGCTGCAACTGTACCTGCTTGAGTCCTACGGGCCTCTCCTGAAGTGAGTCCCTGATCCCCAAGAGGTACCTTCTGGGTTCTGGTCTCTTGGCTGGCATCAGAATGTATTTCTCTGCAAGAAAAGTTGAAAACCTAAATTTTGGTCTCCTTGTGACCACGAACGAGCTCATTCACACTGACTCTACAGCTCATGGTGACTGCCAATGTGAATCTACAGGGCAGTTAGACCTGTTGTTCATGCTACAGCGAATGCCAGTGACGACCAGCAGCATGAGAGCACACTTCGAGCTACAGCAATGACAGTCAGTGGTTACTGCCAGCGCGAAGCTACACCAATGACTGTTGATGATGCCTTACTGGCTGTTTGTGCTACAGTGATGACAGGTTGCAACACCCAGCCTGCTCTTCAAGCTATAGCGACAACCAGTTGCAGTGCTCTATCTGCTCCTCATGGCTTCCTCCACTGTGAGCAGAACTCTTCTCACTGGTCCCAGAAGGTAACTTTTTAATGGGACTAACTTGGTTCTGTATCTGACCCGCCCACGGATGTATGAAGGACCCACGCATGCAATTACTACGCATGTCTTTACAATGCATCCTTAACAACATATGTGCTGTTACATCTCATGGCTTTACCACTCAAAAGTTTACCACGCATATGCCTTTACCACTTGTGCCTTTATCATGAAAATGTAGGTATTTAGCAGGTAAGTATAAAGACTTTTTATATATAACCTACTGGCAGTTGCCAGTAGGTAGTTATAGTATGGACCTAGTCTCCATATGAAAGGTTTAGCCAATATCATTGGCGCTGTTTGATGAATCTTCACGAAATTTTCAAAATTCGGACGATGCTCAGTTCAGCTGCTGTATTGAAAGGTTTAGGGTGATCCGTCAAGTGGGGGCTGAGAAAAAGGAGATCCCAAAATGCTTTTGACAGAAGGGTAGCTCTAGGTCTAGAAAGAGCCCTTTTTGTTATTTGGCGTAAGCCCGTTCAGTAGTTTTGGAGATATTGAAAATCCAAATTTGTATATCTAGGGATTTATAGCCTCTGCGGATATTGACAATTTTGTGCAGAGCTCTGATTTCCTGCTAAAATTTCAACCAGGAAGTGTGAGCAGCCATCTTGGGACTCACAAAATAAACCAAAGGTTACAGGAACATTATAGTTAGAAAATAGCATGAAAAGAATGTAGAAATTCACTGGAAAAAACAGGTTACAGAGTCCTTACAGGTTAGAAATAAAATGTAAAAAAACTTAGACATTCACTGAAAGAAACAAAGGTTACAGTAACGTTATAGTTCAGAAACAGAATTAAAAAACCTTAGAAATTCTCTAGAAAAAAAACTAAGGTTGCAGGAACTTTATAGTTAGGCTCAGATTTCACTCATACAAAGCTATTGAAATTCAGCATTTATAGTTACCTGAGCTAAATATAACTTACACCCCTGCAATGTACTGCTTATGACCTCACATATTACATCACTCATGACATGGTCAGTGACATCGCTTTTGGCATCACTGACGACATCTAAAATGACATCACTGATGACATCTTCTAGTGATTGTGAGTGTTTTCTAAAAGCTTATGAGTGTTAAACATATATACCAAGGTACCACACAAGTTACATTAGTATACTTTGTATACTACTAATGAGTGATATTATTTCTCACATATATTATGTGAGTGGCTGTGTGACTGTAAGTATCTGTGTATGAGTTGGTGTCTGAGTGGCTGTATGGGAGTGTGAGTGTGTGTGTGAATAACTGTGGGTGGGTGAGTGACTGTTTGAGTGGCTGTATTGGTGAGTGAATAGGTGTGTCAGTGGATGTATGGGTTAGTGAGTGGCTAGATGGGTGGGTGAGTGGGTATGTGAGTGACTGTATGGGTGAGTGAGTGGGTGTTTGAATGGCTGTATGAGTGAGTGACATTTGAGATGTCATCAGTGATGTCATCATTGATGTCACTGACCATGTCATGAGTGATGTAATATTTGAGGTCATAAACATTTTTTATTTTTTTATTTTGCTGTGGACTCGCAGGTGAACTGCGAATCAGAGGCAAATAAAAAAAAAGCAACTGTTTTTATCGCTGGTGGGGTCCCTCAGGGACCCTCCACCATATCTTGGGATTGGGGTATACCTACCCTGCCCCTTTTCTTTTTTTTAAACTTTTTTTCTAGAACTCAGCTTCAAACCGACTCCCGAGATGGCTGCCAACACTTCCTGGTTGAAGTGTTGACATCCAGTCAAATTTTAGTACGATTCGCAGGACCACTGCAAGTACTTGTGTCCCAGATATCTATATTTTTTAAAGATAGATATCTCAAAAACTACTGAACAGATTTACTCCAAGTCACAAAAAGTACGCTTTCTGGACCAACATTTATCTTTCTGCCAAATTTGGTGTAATTCCGTTCAGCAGTTCAAGCTGTGGTCGTGTTCAAAAAATGAAAAATTCCTATAGACTTATTATGGTGAAAATGCATTTTGGGACCCCCTCTTTTCTAGACCCCCGCTTGACAGATCACCCCTGAAACTTTCAATGAAGCAACATAACCAAAAAGGGCAAGTTCTGTGAAAATTTCGTGGAGATTTGTCAAGCGGCGCGAAAGTTATTGGCAATAGAATAAATGCTTTTCCTATGGAAACTTTGGTCTTAACTATAACTACCTGCTGGCGACCGGCTGAAATTTATTCAGCAATGCGTTTCAACCTAAACAGGTCTTTGTCATGGCCTCATTTGCACATTGTGCTCAATCACCCATAAAAATAGTTTTACAAGGTGTGCAACACAGAAGACATACTACCAACATTTGCCTCAAAGAGAAAGGGCGAATTTTCAAAACAAATATTTTCTTTTTTGGCACAGATAAAGCATTTTGTGAAACGAAAACATGATGTTTATGAATTAACATAATGCAAGACTCAAATATCAAATTGAACAGCCAATGTGAATTGCAAGGCAAACAGAATGATCCGATATCAGATTAGCATCGAGATGCAGACCGACGTCCCATTGTTGCCAAGTGGCTAAATCCTCACAAATGGCTAAAGGAAAAACCAATTTCAAAACAATATAAACCAGTACTCTGCAATACAAAGTATATAAAGTTCCTT
Source organism: Calotriton arnoldi (assembly GCA_963921515.1). NCBI lineage: Eukaryota > Metazoa > Chordata > Amphibia > Caudata > Salamandridae > Calotriton > Calotriton arnoldi. The sequence continues at coordinate 144,697 of CAWUFW010016043.1, read as the reverse complement.
CTTGTTGCAATTCAATAGAATGTAGATTTCGGCCATGTGGCCCATGTGACACTATAGCAAAAGGAAATCAATCTGTTCATTTATCACATTAATAATCCTGTGAATGATGCTGCATATTCGACTTTCAAATTCAAAACAAGTTTTACAATTTTACCAAAACTGACTCTCTGAACTAAATCAGAACCCTTGGTGCTCACCAGCTCTTGGTTAGTTCAATACGGTGTCAGTGAAAATAAAAAAAATAAAAACACAAAATAAAGAACAGCACAATATCAGCTTATCTGTTTTGAGCTCTATGGGGAGGCAGGGGATGAAGCTGTTCATCAATCAAGGTTTAAGTAATGGAAGGCACTAAAACTATCAACATAGGTTTCATATCTCAAGTATCTATCATGAAAAAATTAAAGGAGTAAAGAATTCTGAATAGAGGAGCCTAGTGATTCGTATGAAAAGACGAAGTGCCTGAGATAAGGGGGGGCCTAATACAGAGACAAAGGAGTAAGAGGAAGCATAGTGAAAGAAACTTCAGTAAAGTACCACATCAGCTGATGTGTATATAAAGCTCCTCACTCACATTCTGTCCAGGGAACTTGCTACCACGCAGAACGATATATTCAGATTCCTTCTGCCTTAGTTGTCTCTCCCTGTTGCCACCTCTGATACTTCTCTTGATCCTGTCAATGGCAAAAAATACAAGAAGGTCAGCATTTTGCTGGTGCATTTTGGCCCAATGTCTCGCGACGGGGTAGGAAACATATATATTCTTTATAGCCCTATAGTGTTCCAGGATTCTCTTTTTTACTGGGCTAATTGTGCTGCCAACGTACCTGAGACCACGTGGACATGGAAGGACATAAATGCAAAAATCACTCCCACAAGTGATACATTTGTTAATTGGTCTCCGTTTTCCTGTGACTGTGTCAAATATTTTGACGTTACTACTTTTCCTACAGGCTTTGCATCTGCAGCACTTATAGAAGCCCTTTTGGTCCTGCAACCACCCCTCTCTTCTGTTATGTGTGCCTATGTAGCTGTGTGCCAAGATATCACGTAAAGATTTAGGTTTACAGTATGTTATTTGCAGAAATTGGCTAACCTTCTTACCTATTACAGGATCACTTTTGACTAAATGCCAGTGTCAGGCGACTATCTTTCTTACGGCCTGGCTCTCACTGTTGTATGTTGTAATTAGTCTAACTGAATCTTGACCTTCTTCCTTCTCCTTCTTTTTAGTGAGCAGGGTGTCCTGTGTAACTTATGATGCCTTAAGACTGGCTGCTCTCAGAACCTTAGCAGGATAGCCTCTAGCTCGGAACCTGTGAAACATCCTGTTCTTTTCCTCTTCATACATGAGAACTGTGCTACAGTTACGTCTGGCTTGTAGCAATTGCCGGTAGAGGATGCTCCATTTCTGGTTCTGTGAATGATGACTTGGTAAAATGCTGCTACCTGCTGTTTCTTTCCGATACAGTCTTGTGTGCAGCTAACCTTCACAGATCTCAACAGAAACTTCCAAAAACTCAATTTTTGTTTATCGTATCTTGTGGGTAACGGACAAGTTAAGGTTGTTGTGTGAAATATGTGTCAGAAATTCTTCCAACTCAAGCCTTGGGCCCTCCCAAATAATAAAGAGGTTGTCAATGTACCTCGTTCATAATATAATATGCTTTGTCCATTTCTCATTTTCCTCCACCCATACATGGTTGGCCTCCCACCACCCCATGAAAATACAGGCATAGCTCGGCGCAAAGCCCATCTCAGTTCTGACCAGCTGACGAAACTACAAGTCATTGAATAGAAAAAGTTATTGTTAAGACAGAAATCCAACATTTCAAGTAACATGGCAGTAAGATTAAACTTACAGATGGGCTTGTCCCTGAAGAAGTATTTGCAGGCATCTATACCCAAAGCATGATCAATGCAAGTATACAATGCTGCCACATCCATGATGACAAGTAAGAAATGTGGTTGCCATGGAATATTCTGTAGCTTTGTGATAAAATCAGTACTATCCCTGCAATAGAATGGAAGAGCCAAAACATAGGGTAAGAGAAAGAAGTCTAGATACATGGAGGTGTGCTCAAGGAGACTGTCATTCGTTTGCACAATAGGCCTTCCTGGTAGATTTTCCCTGTCCTTGTGTATTTTCGGAAGCATATAGAAACGGGTCCATTGGATGTTTCACAAAAAGAAACTAAAATTCCTCTGTAGTGAAATCCCTTGTCTCTCTGTCTAGAAAGCAAGGAATAGTTTATGCCTATCGATTGATTGTAGGCCTGAGTAGTAGCCCTCTCATAATCTCCATTGAGATCCAACTGTCTAAATGCCTCCTGATTGTGTTTGTTAATATCCCAGAGGACCACGTTGCTGCCCTTATCTGAGGGTTTCATGATGATATTGTGATCCTCTTGTAGGGTTTTTAGTGCATCCCTCTGTTTCCTACTTATGTTGGAGGCATAATTGTCACTCGTATTCTGTCATATTTTAATCAGATCCCTAGTTACCACTTCATTGAAAGTATCAATAATGTTGTGTGGAGTGATTTTAGGCTTGAATGGAGTAGTGGGTGTTCTGTCAAGTTCTAAATTAAGGGATTCGAAGAAATCTCTTTCAGTGACCCAATCTATAGTGCCCCCTTCCAGCTCAACCAAAGCAGACAAGCCCCTAATGTATCCAAGACTCAAATCATCAGAGGTGGTCAAGGTGGTATCCTGAGCCAAGTCTAATGCAGAACTATTGTTAGTACATTTTTTCTGTGTTCTGAAGAAAACCCTTCTCCAGCTTTAATTATCTTACAAAAAGAAATAAATCAATCCTAGTTCTGCAGAAGTTCAGGTTTGCAGTTGGGCAGAAAGTCAAACCAAGTTCTAGCACACATTGTTCATGTGCGGTCAGATTATGGGAGGAAAGATTGATTACAGTTATTGCATTCTCACCCATCATTTCTTCTTTGTTTGCCTTGTAGATCTCCCATGTGGCACTGTTTCCTTTGGTATTTCTGCCGGCTCTCCTTGTTTTTTTTCCTCTTCCGCTGCTTCCTCCTCTTCCTCTGGGTGTCTTCCTCATCCTGTTTGGTTCCTCTGTAAAAAACAATATTCTTCTAGTGTTGTGAAAGAGAAGGAATCTTTTCTGCAAAATGTATTCTGTTCGTCCAGGTAAATTGTCTGATCCAGATTCCGACGTTATAAGCTCCTGCTGCCTTAATGCCCCAATCTTCTTATATTGTCTGATGGACTCATCAAACTTGTGTCCAAAGGTAAGGATTCTTGCTTGGGCGTAGTATTGTTTCTTCCATAAGAATCTGCGTTTCTTTTTCTGTTTGATCTCTTCTTCATATCGACCCAGTCTTACTTCAATTTGAGTGAAATAGCTCTTAACCTCTTCCTGATCTGGATGTTTTTCAAGAATTGCTTTCAATTGCGCTATTTCATCCATTACTTGGTCAAGTTCCAACGTGGCATATTTAGCTAACAAACCCATCATATTTTTGCACATGGCTGCCATTAACATTGACCATTCTTCCAGGAGCTTGGGATTGGGATTGGGATTTTCCAAGGTGATCAGTATCCTGAGTCCCTGAGGGACCCTTCCCACTTCAATATAGTTTTCTAAAGACATCACCTCCCAGCACATGTTGATTTTCTTTTTTAACAATTTCCCATATAGATTTTGTTGTTGGGCTAAAGTTTTACTTTGTCTGAAACCTTGCGTGTACCTGTTTCAGAAATGTCAGTTGTAATCCATTCATTTTCATTGAAGAGGCTTTTGGCTTCCTCAATTCTCTTCCTTCATGCTTCACGCATGATGCAAATTTAGGTTCTCTTTTTTTTTGTCAAAATCTGTTTATTGAGTTTTATACAAAGGTTACAAACATTTTATAGAAACCACATTGCGTTCAATCCTTCATCACAGGAGCGTAATCCATGCATTAGAAAGCTAAAGTATATGTACAGTTTAGTGACAAGTTTCAGACTACCCCTGAGAACATCATCTGAGGGGGGAGCCTTGTGTAGGCTCAGAATGCAGAGATGGTAACCTCAGTGCAAGAGGAGTGCATGTCCCTAGATCCATGTACTGATATATTTGAACGCCATCAAAAGAAAAGAAAGAAATACCACCAAACAAAAAACTGATAAAACCAACCATACCCAGGGAGTCACATAAGCCTTTATTCTAGTATGTGGAGCAGGGTCGTGAAGTGAGCCTCCCCACGACCTGCGCGGGAGGGCCTAAGTGGGGGAGGGGGCAAAACTCGGGGGACCCCAGCATCAGGTGGAAAGCGCTAACCATTATATCAGGAAGAGATGCAATGCCCTCAGCCTAGGACCGTACGCGGACAGTGGAAGCCCCTCTGACAAATAACTTACTAGCGGGCTCCAGACATAGTCAAAGCCCTTACGCGAGTCCTCGACAATATCCGACATCTGCTCGAGGGCCAGGGCGCGCCATAAGTGGGCGTGCCATTGTGTAAGTGAGGGAGCCTCCGGTTTCTTCCATGCTGCTGCCAGTGCGATCTTGGCCACGCCCAGAAAAAGCCACATGATGGGACGGTCACCTTGGGTCTGATATTTAAGATTTGGGTCGCTGACACCCAAGAGCACATGTTCCATGGAGTCCCGATCAGGTATCTCAAAATTAGCTTAATCTGGGACAATATTTCTTTCCAGAAGGGTTGGATAACAGGGCAATCCCACCATATGTGTTTAAAATCCCCCAGTAGGGCGCATCCCCGCCAGCAGCGGTCGGAAGTGTCAGGGAAAATCGAGTGCAGCTTCTACGGGTGACGGTACCAATCATACATAGTTTTATAGTGGGCCTCCCTCAGGAACATGGACCGGTTGAATTTCACAATATCCTTGTAGAGGGACTCCCAGTGCTTTTCTGAAGGAGGTGTCGGTATAATGCCTTCCCAAAATGTTTTGTGGCACAGAGACTGCTGTGGGCTGAGTGTAAGCAGGAGTGTATATTGGAAAGAGATGCAACCCTTGCCTGTATTACCAGTTTGGACGTATTTTTCTAACAGGAGCAATTCTCTAGTGGCCGCCTGTCGCATCTATGGCTGCTGGACCCAATGTACTAACTGCGCATAATGGAAATCTTCAGTTCGTGGGAGCTGGAAGTGGGTTACGCAGTCGGCGAAGGTGTGTATCTTCTCTTTGAGGAAGAGGTCCGAAATCATGAGGCACCCTCCCTCCCTCCAGTGATCAAAAGGCCCTTCTCTAAGCGCAGGGGGGAAGGCGGTGCTAAAATGGATGGGGGTGTAGGGGGACGGGAACATGGTCAGTGGTAGGGTTTTGGTCACTGTGTCCCATACCTGAAGGGTAGTCACTGTGGGTATGCTCAGATAGGCATTGGCCGACTGATCAGCCTCTGTCTCCACAGCAAGTCCCAAATGGTTCTACCCGTCACCTGTCTGTCTACGTGGAGCCACAGTTTCTCTGACTCCCTCAGTGACCATTCGCCCAAAACCCGCAGCTGAGCGGCTCTTTAATATAGTAGGAAGTCCGGAAGAGCTAGGCCCCCCTTGGATCTCGGCCTCGTCAGGAGGCGGTGGGGAAGACATGCCCTCTGACCCTGCCAGATGAAATTGGTGATCATGGATCTCAACTCCTTGAATAACCCCTTCTCAGGCAGGATAGGTAGTCCCTGAAAGAGATAAAGAAGGCGGGGGAGCACATTCATCTTCACCACGTTAATTCGACCTATCCAAGAAAGCTATGCAGCGCTCGATTTTATAAAGCCGGTTTTAAGCTGTCTAAGCAACGGGGGGAAATTGGCCCTATATAGATCGCTCAGCTTGGGAGTGATTTGGACACCCAGGTATGTAATTGCCTTACGCGCCCACCGAAAGGAGTACATCTCCTCAACAGTTCTTTGCAGCTCTGGGGGCAGCGTCAAATTTAACATGAAAGACTTAGAGAGGTTAACCTTGAATCCTGCAACCTTTTCAAATTGCCCGAGTTCCTGACGTATTTCGGTCAGGGAGACAGCTGGGTTGGTTATCGGCAGGAGGACATCATCTGCAAATAACAACATTTTTTGCTCATAGGAACCAAACCTAATACCACTATCCTCGGATTCGCTCTTACCCCTGCTGCAAACGGCTCGATGCTAAGGGCAATGAGCATCGGGGAAATGGGGCAGCCCTGTCTGGTGCCCCTAGCCAAGTTAAAAAAATCAGACGCCACCCCATTTACCAAAACCCTGGATAATGGAGCCCTGTAGTTAGCCCTCACCATCCCCAGGAAGGACTCACAGAACCCAAATTGACGCAGAGAGAGCTGCTGGAATGCCCAGTCGACTCGGTCAAAGGCCTTCTCTGCATCGAGCGACAGGAGGGCCGCAGGGTTCCGTTTCTTCTGGGCCTTATCTATAGCAATGAAATATCCTACGTAGATTGTCGTGGGTCTGGCGCCATTTGATGAACCCTGATTGGTCGGGGTGAATAAGAGTGGGTAGGACTCTCTCTAGTTTAGTAGCCAAAATATTTTAATACATTTTTGCATCCAGATTTAACAAAGTGATAGGTCTGTAAGAGGTACACTCCTGGAGGTCTTTCCCCACTTTCTGGATTATCGAGATCAGGGCTTCCCCCATGGAGGGGGAGACCACTTGGCCTGTCGCAATGTCATTGAATAGAGTAGTAAGCTGGGGAGCCAGCTCGGCAGCAAATGTTCGGTAGAACTGCACCGTAAACCAATCTGGGCCCGGGGCTTTATGTCGTTTGAGGCAATCAATTGCTGCCTGAACTTCTTCTTGGGATACCGTGCGGGCCAGATCCTCATTGGCTGCTGCCGAAACCTGAGGGAGCTCTAGGGAGTCTAAGTATTGCATCTGGCCTGTCTCTAGGGGTGGATCAGCCTTGCATAGAGTACTGTAGAAATCGTGAAACGCTCCAGCCTTCCCCTCTTTGCTAGTATGAGTGACCCCATTCCTATCGGTGATTTGCCTCACATAGTCCTTCTCTTGTTTAGCCCTTAATTGCCGTGCCCGAAGTGAGCCTACCTTATCTTTCCCCTCATAACCGTGGGCCTGGAGTCTCAGGATAGTCTTTTCAGCTCTATTAGTATAGATGGCATTCAGTTTCCCCCTGAGGGCCGTGATTTTCTAAGGGCTGGGACCGAAGGCGAGTCTTTGTGCATTTTTTCCGCCTTGAGCAGCTCTTGTTCTAACGCCAGTCTTTCTTTCATCTGGAGTTTCCTCAGGCAAGTGGTGTGGGCAATGCAATGTCCCCTAATGTATGCCTAGAAGGCATCCCAGTTGTTAGCTGGGGATGTGTCCGCAGGGTCGTTAGATATAAAAAAATCCCTTATAGCTTTACGTAGATCGTCTCTGTGTAATTTGTCCCTGCACAACACGTCCAGAAAGTACCATCTAGTCAGTTTAGAACGTGGGGCTGGCCAGTTTAATAAGCAAGTCAGAGGAGCATGGTCCAAGAGGGTTATGGGGAGGAAGAGAGAGGCCGTGCATGCATGTAAGAGTGAATGACTAATAAAAATGTGGTCTATCCTCGAATACGTCCTGTGGACATGTGAGAAAAAGGAATAGTCCTGCATGGTGGGGTTAAGTGCCCTCCAGATGTCTAGTAGCTCCAGTTGGTGCAAGGACAATTTTAATGCTTTACTAAACACTCCCCTCCCAGCTCTCTGTGGATGTGTGGTGTCCACCTGGGAATCCCAAATGAGATTTAAATCTCCCATGATAATAATTTCCTGTCTTGTGTTAGGTGCATTCACTGTGGTGATCATACAGGGGAGACCCATCAACAATCCCCTGACCATGATAAATCGTCCCTCCTTATTGCTTTTTGAGGCCTCTAGGTGAAATTGAGTGGAGTAGTGGAATATCAGGGCAACCCCGTTCTGTTTCCTGGAGCTAGCCTCTCGGATTATCATGGAATAGTGCCTATGCTTTAACCTTAATTCCTCTCCTTTCTTGAGATGTGTCTCCTGCACGGCCACCACCTGTGCTCCCTGATCTTCCAGAAATTTCCAGAAGCGTTGCCTTTTAATAGGGAAGTTGAGGTCCCTAACATTCCAAGACATTAGTTTAACCCCCATCTACCCCTCTGTCCTGTCATGCACGGCAGTGGGAACCCCACAGCCCCCCTCAGACCATCCCATTACTTTCAAGTTGCGCACCCTGGGTGAAACATGAAACAACACAGTTAAACAAACAGAAAACATGAACAGTTCAGGATTCCGCAGAGTCCTGTTGGACTTCATCTTCGGAAGGCTACTGGGTCAAGACCAATCCCGCTCCCTGTGAGAGTTCTCTAGAGGACCTTAACCCTGGAATGTTCCCATCTCGGCTCCAGACAACTAAGTGGCGATTGTCTGCTCATATGTCATGGCTTATGACAATAGAGAAAAGGAGGAGACCCCTCCATCACCTCTGTCCTCCCCCCATGGGCAACCAGGCACCCCGGGGGTAGCTCCTCAACGCACCAAATCTCCTCAGGTAAAGGAGTTCTTCTGCAGGTTGAGCGGTGTTGTCCTTTATCGTGTGTGTGAGACCAGTTGCTTGTGTTTCCTCGTCACAAAGACTTCTTGCTTGCCTTCTTAGGCATCTGCCAGGGACCCGGAGCTCCTCATCCAAGGGGCCGTTCGTTGAGCACTACTCTCGGCGATGCCTCCCTTTGTGGCGACTTTCTCCCCAGACCAAGGAGGGCCGCCGCCTCCTCTACCTCCGTAAAATGCTGCTGTGTGTTATTGAGGGAGAAGGCAAGACCGAATGGGTAGGTCCATCGATATTTTATGTGGTGCTCCCTCAGTGTTGAAGTGATCGGCCGAAATTGTTGGCCCTCATCAGCGTGGCCTGGGCGACATCCTGGAAAAGATCGCAGGTTGCTCCCTGGTATTCTACCATCTCCCTGTCTCGTGCTTTTCGGAGCACCAGTTCCTTGACCTTAAAGGAGGAAAATTTGGCCAGGATGTCTCTCGGGCGCTTGTTTCCCCCTTGTAGAGCAGGGGTCACTCTATGCACGCGCTCCAGACACACTTCAGTTGCACCCTCACCTATGATGCTAGTGAACAGGCCCACCATGTATGCATCCAGGTCCGTTCCTTCTTTCCCTTCCTCCAGGCCCGCACCCTGATGTTATCCCTTCGGGAGCGATTCTCCATGTCCTCGCAGTTCAGCTGGGCAGAGAGGGATTCTGCACCCTCCTCTAGCGGTTGGAGTCGACCCTCCAGGTCCTGGCATTTTGTCTTTAGGTTGAGAGTGCGCACCCCAATGGAGTCTACATCAGCCTGGAGCGCAATCATTTTTGTCCCCATTTCAGACTTGAAGGATTCAAAGGAGGCTCCTATGTCCGCCTTAATGTCTTCCCAGAGCTCCCTTTTAAATTCTTTTAGGGTTGCGAGGAGGTCTTCCCGGGTGAGCGCCATTCTCCCTGCCTCCTAAACCCCCTCTTCCTCCTGCACTTCACCCGTTTTGGATGCCCCGAAGTAGCTGGAGACCTTGTTGGGCTGTCCTTTTTTGGGTGGCATAGGGGCAGCTCTTTGTCACACCCCACAGCCCTCCGCTCCTGATTCGCGTGGTCGTGGGGGGTAGGGGGTAGTCGTGAGGAATATGCCAAGTCATACCCTGCACCCAAGGGCGCAAGAGCCCGGGTAGGCCCCCCTCTAGGCGGACTTCGTGCTCCTCTGGTGCTTTCTAGGATGGGGCCTCTCAAGCGCATGGTGTGCGTGGGTCCTATCTGTACTGATTTCACTGTTGCTTTGATTGAGAGACGATGGGTGCCATCTTAAGGTCAGGCATGGGCCCTGGCACCTCTCCCGGAGCTCCTCACCTCCCCCAGCACACAGAACGGCCCAGCGGGACCGGCCCGGGTGATTCTCCTGCTTCTCTCCTTTTCTGCTGCCGGCTCAGCCCTTTATACGCTGCTCTGCTGGTCAGTCGTGCCACGGGGGGGACCGCTCCTACAGTCTCGTGGTCGCCCACTCCGAAGGCCTCCACACCTCCCTGTATCCTTGTGCAGCATCAAGATTCGGGCGGGGAGAAGTGCGGGTCCGTTCAGTGGCCCTCTCTTGGGCTCCGGTGTGGTATGCACACCGAGGGGTCTCCGCTAGTGCTGTCTGCCCCTGCTGGGAAGGGCCGCCATGTCAGCACCCCAGCTCCTTGGCTCACCACATCTCAAGGCCTGCTGATGCTGCATTAAGGATCCGGTGCCGCGGAAGGGCATCGGCGCCACCGGCATGCTGCTTCCTCCTCCGCACGCCGTCCGACACACAGTCTGTGCTGTTCTTTGCTGCGGCGGTCTCCCTTGAGGCTATCAGCAGCCGCTGAAGGATGCGCCCGCCATTTTGACTAGGTGGCCGTGATCCCTGCGTACAGCAAAGGGCCGAATTTGGACCCCCTCCTGCTCTAAACAGATGTCCAGAGTGTCCACAGCCAGTTATTTGCCCAGTCCCGGCACACCGATCGCCATCTGCGCAGGACTGGCCACAGAAAACAGCTCTCCCACAGGGCTCTTTTGCAGAGCCGTGCAAAGTCAAGCCTTCGCGGCCATGATGGCTGGCCACGCCCCCTTTGGTTCTCTTTATATAAAACATAGGCATCTACCCGAGCATCCCCTCCTGTGCTCCGATCAAGCTCACAATCAAATACTTTCCAAAAACTTTTGAAGCGCTCCACAACTGTGTACTCTGTGGTGTGGCACCCCTGCTGATTCCCAGAAAGTTGCTCACAGCTAGCAGACAAGCACCAAGAGAGACAGAGGGAGGGGAAGCAAACCAATTATGAGCGTCCTATGATGCTCAGATGAGAAGCTACTCGCCCTCCATGCTTCTTCAGGTGGCCTCACCGGTTTGATGCGATGGGAGTTGTGGCCGCAACTCATCCTCCTTCTATCCTCACATGGGTAATCGCGCTAGGACGATGGTGGGGGCCAGGTGCTTGGAATCCTTCCACATGTGTCCAGCAAAGCAAAACCAGCCACATCCACCTCTCGTGGCTGGTGCGGAACAGCAGGGTTGGGGTATATATATATATATATATATATATATTATCTACTGGCGGTCGCCAGTAGATAGTTATAGTTACAACCTATTATCCATAGGAAATCCGCGACATTCTATTTGAAATAACGTTGGCGCCGGTTGACGAATCTTCGTGAAAGTTTCCAACTTGTTGGGGCGCTCCGCTCCGCTCCTACCCTGAAAGTCTCGGGGTGATACGTGAAGCGGGGCCGAGAAAAAGGGGGTCCCAAAACGCGTTTTCCCATTCATTTTTCCATAGGAACCTTTAGTCGCAGCTACAGCCCGAACTGCTGAACGGAATTACACCAAATTTGGCAAAGAGGTAGTCCTTGGTTCAGACTGGTGCCTTTTGCTTAAATGGTGTAAATCCGCTCAGTAGTTCCTGAGAAAATCAAAAGTAAAAGTACATATATATCTATGGGCGCGTCGGATACGCGTACCCTCAGCGCACCCTGCGCGCACCGTCCCGATCACGAGCTGCATGCTAATTGGCTGTCAGCTGGCTGTCAACATTCCGATTCAGGAAGTGTTGGCAGCTATTTTGTCCCTCGGTAGAACCGAGGACAGAAACAAGTGCGCTAAGCGCAAAAGGGGGCAGGGTAGAAACACCCTGACCTCTAGGTCTGCTCAGGGGTCCCACAAGGACCCCTGGGCAGAAAAGATTATTTTTTTTTAAATCGCGCGTATCCCGCCGAGAAAAAAAAGAAACAAGTGTGCAAATGCACAAAGGGGGCAGGGTAGAAACACCCTAACCCCTAGGCCTGCTCAGGGGTCCCACAAGGACCCCTGGGCAAAAAAGCATTTTTAAAAAGAAATCGGCAGGATGCGCTCAGGGTGCGCGAATCCTGCCGAGAAATCGAAGCGCGGTCTCCCGCGCTCGACAGTATTTGCCCCGGGTGGCCCAAGTCCCGGGGGCATGCTGGGGGGTTTATTTTATGTATGGGGGCCTCAAGGGCCCCCAAGCCCGGGGACCGCCATCCCCTGGGGCTTTCTTTAAAATGGTGCGGGAGGGCTCTGAGCTCTCCCGCAGCCCCGGGACCACCACCTCCCGGGCTTTTAAAAAAATTAAACAACCTGTGTGGGGGCTCCAGCCCCCCATACGCCCGGGACCGCCACCTCCCGGGGCACTAACAAATTAAAATGGGGGTCCGTTTTGGACCCCGAAGCCCCGGGGACCACCACCTCCCCGGGCTGTGCTGATGTAGGAGGGGGACGCGCGGCCCCCTCCTGGAGCCCTTGATGGCCCTGGGGACCACCACCCCCAGGGCCGGCTCCTGCAGTGTCCCGGGTGCCTACCCCGGGACACTGTAGTTTGCTATGGCAGGACGGGAGCCTCGCGGCTCCCGTCCTGCCATAGCAAACTGCTTTGGATATTGGAAGAGAGAGCAGGGAAACCTGCTCTCTCTTCCAATATCCAAAGCGATTGCTTTTCCACATGGGGAGCAGCATGTCAGCTGCTCCCCATGTGGAACAGCAATGCCGGCTCCCAAGGGACGTGGGAGCCGGCGGGACTGTGGGGGATTGGGGACCCCCACAGTCTCCAACGAGAGGGCCAGCCCCGGGGATGGGGTCCCCGGGGCAAGTAGTGGCTCGGGAGGGGGCCACGCGGCCCCCTCCCCAAAAAAGAGCAAAAAAATTTTTTTTAAAAGGAAAGGCCGGCCCCGGGGATGGGGTCCCCGGGCCTTAAAATGGCCAGAGGAGGGGGGCCACGCTGCCCCCTCAAAAAAAAAATATAGAGGCCATGCCCCGGGGATGGGGTCCCCGGGCCAATACAGGCCAAGGGAAGGGGGCCACGCGGCCCCTTCCCGTTTTTTTTTTTAAAGGTAATTTTAAAAGGGGTAAGGCCCTGGGGGATGGGGTCCCCAGGGCCCAAAAAAGAAAAAGGAAGGGGGCTACACAGCCCCCTTCAGGGGAGAATTTTTTTTATTTTTTAAAACGATCGGGCCCGCAGGCCCCGCCCCTTCCTTCACCACTCTGCAAACGCGCCCCTGGCGCGTTTGCAGAGGGGGAACGATCCCCTTGAATACTGGGGGTCCCTGGGGGCCAACTAGCCCACCAGGTACCTCCAGTATGCGCCAGGGGCTGCCTTGCAGAGAGGTGTACAGAGGCCACGCCCTTTTACACCTCTCTGCAACGCAGCTCTGTGGCGCTTTGGAGGTATATGGTGGGCTAGTTGGACTCCGGGGACCCTCAGGATTCAAGGGGACTTAATCCCCCAACTTAAAACGCGCCATGGGGCGCGTTTGCACAGTGGTGAAGGGAGGGGCGGGGCTTCAGGTGACATGTGTGCAAACAGGCCCCGTGGCGCGTTTTAAGATGGGGAATTAAATCCCCTTCAATCCTGAGGGTCCCTGGGGGCCAACTAGCCCAACAGGTACATCCAGAAAGCGCCACAGAGCTGCGTTGCAGAGAGGTGTAAAAGGGGTGTGGCCTCTCTACACGTCTCTGCAACGCAGCCCCTGGCGCATATTGGAGGTTCCTGGTGGGCTAGTTGGCCCCTAGGGACCCTCAGGATTCAAGGGGACTTAATCCCCCAACTTAAAACGCGCAACGGGGCGCGTTTGCACAGATGTCACCTGAGGCCCCGCCCCCTCCCTTCACCATTGTGCAAATATTCCTCTAAAATCAGCCGAAATACGAATTCCGATTTACTCACCTGTTATCAGGAGAGACCTCAGTGCTGCATCTTTCAGCCCAGTACTGGTCCTGAAAAGTAATTTTAACCGTACTTACCGGTAACTTGAATTTCCTTCATAGGCTAACATTGACTGGTTTCACTTGGAAATTCTTCTAAGTGTGGAGTTTTGGAACTTTAAAATATTCCTCTAAAATCAGCCGAAATACGAATTCTGATTTACTCACCTGTTATCAGGAGAGACCTCAGTGCTGCATCTTTCAGCCCAGTACTGGTCCTGAAAAGTAATTTTAACCGTACTTACCAGTAACTTGAATTTCCTTCCATAGGCTAACATTGACTGGTTTCACTTTGAAATTCTTCTAAGTGTGGAGTTTTGGAACTTTAAAATATTCCTCTAAAATCAGCCGAAATACGAATTCCGATTTACTCACCTGTTATCAGGAGAGACCTCAGTGCTGCATCTTTCAGCCCAGTACTGGTCCTGAAAAGTAATTTTAACCGTACTTACCGGTAACTTGAATTTCCTTCATAGGCTAACATTGACTGGTTTCACTTGGAAATTCTTCTAAGTGTGGAGTTTTGGAACTTTAAAATATTCCTCTAAAATCAGCCGAAATACGAATTCCGATTTACTCACCTGTTATCAGGAGAGACCTCAGTGCTGCATCTTTCAGCCCAGTACTAATCCTCAAAAGTAATTTTAGCCGTACTTACCAGTAACTTGAATTTCCTTGCATAGGATATCATTGCCTGCTTTTTGCTGAAAAAGTTTCTAAGTGTTGATTTTTGGAACTTTAAAATATTCCTCTAAAATCAGCCGAAATCCGAATTCTGATTTACTCACCTGTTATCAGGAGAGACCTCAGTGCTGCATCTTTCAGCCAAGTACTGATCCTCAAAATTAATTTTAACCGTACTTACCGGTAACTTGAATTTCCTTCATAGGCTAACATTGACTGGTTTCACTTGGAAATTCTTCTAAGTGTGGAGTTTTGGAACTTTATAATATTCCTCTAAAATCAACCAAAGTACGAATTCCAATTTACTCACCTGTTATCAGGAGAGAACCCAGTGCTGCATCTTTTAGCCCAGCACTGACCCTGAAAAGTAATTTTAACTGTACTTACCAGTAACTTATATTTTCTAACATAGGAATCCATTGTCTGGTTTTCAGCAGAAAACTTTCAAAGTGTCGATTTTCACAAACTACAAATATTCCTTAAAAATCGCCTGTATGACTTAAACGCATTCATTCAACTGTTTACAGGAGATGCACCAGTGCTGGATCCAGGATCCAACACTGAGTAAGAAAAAGTAACGATAACAGCTTTTACCTGCTAAGTGAATTTCCTTCCATAGGATAACATTGGTGATTCTATGAGAAAAAGTTTCTAAGTGTCAACTTTTAAAGTACAATAATATTCCTTAAAAATCACGACTGTAACCAAAACGCTTTTACTCAACTGTTTACAGGAGATGTGCCAGGACTGAATCTAGGATCCAGTCAGGTGGTTAGAAAAGTAATCCATAAAGTAACTAATTGCATTTAACTAGAAATTCACATTGAGCTGAATGTTGCATTGTGTTTGAAAATGTGTTGCACATTGCAACAACTGTAACTACTGTACTTAAAAGTCTATTGCCTATGTGCAAAGTATTTAAACTAAAGTAATTCATTCTGAGAAAGTATTTTTGTAATGTAATGTATAATGTAATTACAATGTAATTTAAATAATAAAATATGTAAAAAAAATTGTTTCTAAAAATGTAGTAAATCAGTATTTTAAAAATTTATATAACAATTAATACATTTAAAAATTGTCATTTACAAAACCTTTGAAATTCACTGAAAAATCCGTAGGTTTCAGACATGTTATAGTTACAAATTAGCATTTAAAAACCTTTGAAATTCACTGAAAAACCATAGGTTTCAGGGACGTTATAGTTACAAATTAGCATTTAAAAACCTTTGAAATTCACTGAAAAACCATAGGTTTTAGGGACAGTTATAGTTAGTTGGACATTGCACTCGTACAAAACCCGTGAAATTCCCCCGTTATAGTTAGTCCAGCTAACTATAACTCACGCCCGCAATGCACTGCTGATGACGTCACATATTACATCACTCATGACATGGTCAGTGACATCACTGATGACATCACTGATGACATCTCAAATGACATCACTGATGACATCACTGATGACATCATCCATGTGATAATTTCATGCATCTTCTCACACCCTAATATAACCTTTGATACACCCACTCTAAAGTACAGACTGCCAGTCGCAAAACCATAGACACTCCAACACCAATAACTACATACCCACTCACTGATTCTTAGGTCTACACACACACATCCACTCACTCACCCGAACAGTCACTCATATTTACGGTCACTCAGTACAGGACTATCATATGCACTCATACTCCTATATAGACACTCAAACACCGCCACTCATCCATAGAGGTACTCACACACCTAGTCAGTCATGCAAATAATTAAACACACTACCATTTACTCACCTATACAGTTATACACACACCAGCTCACTTACTCATACAAATACTAGCACATTCTTACGCTCTTATACAATCACTGATACAAGCACACACTCATCCATACAGCCACTATCACAATCAGTCACTCTTGCTTATAGCTATTTATATACTCCAACACACATATATACTGCCTTTCACATATGTAGTTACTCACACATGTACCACTGGGACATACATTCACTCACTAACACACTCTTACACACACTTACCCACCCATACAGTCTATCACAGATGCACTCTTGAAACCATCCACCCAGTGAATCACCCACTCACACATCTATGCACAGAGTCGCACACACCCCTCCCACACAAACACTCAGGCACCCATACAGATACTCACACAAGCATTCAATAACTCATATAGACACTCATGTAGCTATTCTCAAACACATGCAGCCACTTACAAAGCAACAGACAGACGGATACAGACATTCACCCAGTTTAGTCACTAACCCATGCATTCAGTAAGATACGTTAAATCACTCACTTATACAGTCAGTCACGCACCTACTAAATCATCCATACAGACACTTACACACCCACTCATTCTTCAATACGTCTTTTCCTATATATATTAAAAATATTTAAACTTTACAGAAACACACAGTCACTGGATGATGTCATCAGTGATGTCATCAGTGATGTCATTTGAGATGTCATCAGTGATGTCATCAGTGATGTCACTGACCATGTCATGAGTGATGTAATATGTGACGTCATCAGCAGTGCATTGCGGGGCGTGAGTTATAGTTAGCTGGACTAACTATAACGGGGGAATTTCACGGGTTTTGTACGAGTGCAATGTCCAACTAACTATAACTGTCCCTAAAACCTATGGTTTTTTCAGTGAATTTCAAAGGTTTTTTAAATGCTAATTTGTAACTATAACGTCCCTGAAACCTATGGTTTTTTCAGTGAATATATATATATATATATATATGCCGCTTTCTTCGCTTGGTAACACTCCTGTACCAAATAACTGACGAACGCAGACCCAAGTATGGTGCAAATTTCTATTTATTCAGTGAACGCCCTGCACCACCGCCATTACGCGTTTCGGGCAACACAGTGCCCTTGATCACATGACGCCTATATATATATATAAATTATTCAATGGTGGATGCCAGTAGGTAGTTATAGTTAGGACCTAGTTTCCGTAGGAAAAGCATTTTTTGACTTGCCTATAACTTTAACGTCATTTGACAAATCTGCATGAAATTTTCCAAAACAAGTGTCGAAGTTTGGGGGCGATTCGTGCAGTGGGGTCCGAGAAATAAGAGAGTGAAATAAGGGTGCGTTTGTAGTGTTAATTCCCATAGGAAAGCATTGTTGAACCTACAGCCCGAACCACTGGACAGAATTACACCAAATTTGGTAGAAAGTTATGCAGGTTGTGCTTTTTGTTATTTCCTGCAAATATGTTCAGGAGTTCTTGAGAAATTAAATCCGAACAGTATAGTGATATCTCTGGTCGCAGATATATTGTGACGGTTTTGCAGTGATCACAATTAAATTGTGAGGAGTTCATGGTAATCAATGATAGCGCTCCAACAGGGATGCTCCAATTGGCTGGATGCAACCTTAACAGAAAGTTGCGGTGGTTTTGCGGTGCAGCGGTTACATTGCGACGTGTTCGAGGTGAATCACGAAAGCGCACCAACAGGAATGCTGTGATTGGCTGAACAAAACCTGAACAGAAAGTTACGGCCACCATTTTATGTATCGGGGACGGATCCCGGGGCTGAATTTTTTTTGGGAATGTGACATAAGGGGACAGGGTAGAGGTACTCTGACACCATGTTTGACAAATGGTGGTATTAGTGTCACAAGTTATATGTCCAAAATTGATTTTTTTAGTCCCGCGCAATATTCGCAACATCAACGCGGTCACCTGCGCAGCCCCCCCATGTACAGTCACAGGAATTGCCACATTTGCAATGCTGGCATCACCCTGAAAATGGCAGACTGATTTTAAAGATGAATTCTTATGCAAACTACCTTGAAAAATATGATTGTAAACAGTGCACTAATAAACCCCTAGTGTCTGAAATACTGTAAAATGTGTGCATACATGTGTTTTACACTTTATAAAAAAGGCGCAGTCATCACAGTTACAGACATCTTCGCAAAGCTCAGAATACTTGCAAACATGGAAAATTAGTGTAAAAGATTGTTTTTGTACAAGCTTCCCATTAAAAATGTTACTTTAAACAGTGCAGTAATAAACCCCTAGTGTCTAAAATACTGTAAAATGTGTGCATGTATGTGTTTTACACTTCCTAAAAGGCACGATCGTCGCGGTTACCGAAGTCATCACAACTCTCAAAGTAATTGTGAAGACGGAAAGTTATTAACAAAAGTTACTACAAAAATATGTGTACAAACATGTTCTTTAAGTGAGTAATGTCTGTATTGTAATAGTTAGAATGAGTTTTTAAGTTACAATTTCTTAACGTGGTGGTGGTCGTTAAATGTCTGCTTTTGTTTTGCGATTTTGCAACATGATCGCGATCATCGCAACGTTGTCGTGGATTTCAAAAATTCTTTAAAAACAATATTTTACAAAAAAATGAACAACATTTTGGGCAAGAGCCTTTGTGTTGAGAGTGTGTAAAAGACAGCTATAGATAAGACTGTATGCAGAGTTTCAGGGTGCTGTGACAAACCCTGTTCCCTTCATCTGTAGGGTGAACTCTATCACTTCTCTACATTTCATGCATGTCAAAACGTAGATTGTTGTTGTAGATAGAGCTCATGTTATGGTCTCTGAGATAAGCAGAACAGCGTTATTAACATGTTTCCTGGCTTTGTCAATCTGTGGACAGATATTGACTGTTGTTAAAAACAAGAAATGTAATACGGACATGGATATGCTTTTGAATCTGTGGAGTAAACCACACCTGCTGTATTCATTTGGAAGTAGCATGTTCCTTCTAGAATGTGCTGTTAACCTATGACCTACTGGTTTCGCTGGGTTGCTAGATACACTGAGCTAAGTGTGGATTGATGGGAAGGGTGTTAAAGAGACAGAATATTTTTTTTAACGTTGAGGAGTTATGACACAATTTAAATAATGATAAACTTTAATTTCCAATTCAGGACTATGTAATAAACTGTTGTGCAGTATTTACATTTTTAAAAACTGAAGCTAGAGATAGGTTTGGACTCCTGTTTTTTTCACGATTATGCCGCTATGATCATGAAAACATTGCAAACACGCATAGAAAGGAATCTCTTTTTGAAAGAGAGGTAAAGGGTTAACAGATTCTAATCATTCACAAGTGGAGTAGTATAGAATGAAAGACATGATTTAATTTGCTGCCTTTCTCATGATCATAGAGTGGAAAGTTGAAGAGGTTGCCATTGTGTGGTTGTATGAGAGTGGTGTACCATAATTATGCTTAGTTTTTTCAAATCCTAACTGTGTCAAAACTATTCCAGAAAGAACTAAAACAACAATATAATGTACAACTCAATTCACTGGTATGTACATAACTTTTTAGTTATTTAAAAAACTGTACATTAGAAATAAAGATGTATATGGCGGATGCCAGTAGGTAGTTATAGTTAGGACCTAGTTTCCGTAGGAAAAGCATTTTTTGACTTGCCTATAACTTTAACGTCTTTTGACAAATCTGCATGAAATTTTCCAAAACAAGTGTCGAAGTAGGCTCTGTGTGTCATGGAACGTTTGGGGGCGATTCGTGCAGTGGGGTCCGAGAAATAAGAGAGTGAAATAAGGGTGCGTTTGTAGTGTTAATTCCCATAGGAAAGCATTGTCGAACCTACAACCCGAACCACTGGACAGAATTACACCAAATTTGGTAGAAAGTTATGCAGGTTGTGCTTTTTGTTATTTCCTGCAAATCTGTTCAGGAGTTCTTGAGAAATTAAATCTGAACAGTATAGTGATATCTCTGGTCGCAGATATATTGTGACGGTTTTGCAGTGATTACAATTAAATTGTGAGGAGTTCTTGGTAAACCATGATAGCGCTCCAACAGGGATGCTCCAATTGGCTGGATGCAACCTTAACAGAAAGTTGCGGTGGTTTTGCGGTGCACGCGGTTACATTGCGACGTGTTCGAGGTGAATCACGAAAGCGCGCCAACAGGAATGCTGTGATTGGCTGAACAAAACCTGAACAGAAAGTTACGGCCACCATTTTATGTATAGGGGACGGATCCCGGGGCTGAATTTTTTTTTTGAATGTGACATAAGGGGACAGGGTAGAGGTACTCTGACACCATGTTTGACAAATGGTGGTATTAGTGTCACAAGTTATATGTCCAAAATTGATTTTTTTAGTCCCGCGCAATATTCGCAACATCAACGCGGTCACCTGCGCAGCCCCCCCATGTACAGTCACAGGAATTGCCACATTTGCAATGCTGGCATCACCCTGAAAATGGCAGACCGATTTTAAAGATGAATTCTTTTGCAAACTACCTTGAAAAATATGATTGTAAACAGTGCACTAAAAAACCCTTAGTGTCTGAAATACTGTAAAATGTGTGCATACATGTGTTTTACACTTTATAAAAAAGGCGCAGTCATCACAGTTACAGACATCTTCGCAAAGCTCAGAATACTTGCAAACATGGAAAATTAGTGTAAAAGATTGTTTTTGTACAAGCTTCCCATTAAAAATGTTACTTTAAACAGTGCAGTAATAAACCCCTAGTGTCTAAAATACTGTAAAATGTGTGCATGTATGTGTTTTACACTTCCTAAAAAGGCACGATCGTCGCGGTTACCGAAGTCATCACAACTCTCAAAGTAATTGTGAAGACGGAAAGTTATTAACAAAAGTTACTACAAAAATATGTATACAAACATGTTCTTTAAGTGAGTAATGTCTGTATTGTAATAGTTAGAATGAGTTTTTTAAGTTACAATTTCTTAACGTGGTGGTGGTCGTTAAATGTCTGCTTTTGTTTTGCGATTTTGCAACATGATCGCGATCATCGCAACATTGTCGTGGATTTCAAAAATTCTTTAAAAACAATATTTTACAAAAAAATGAACAAAACTTTGGGCAAGAGCCTTTGTGTTGAGAGTGTGTAAAAGACAGCTATAGATAAGACTGTATGCAGAGTTTCAGGGTGCTGTGACAAACCCTGTTCCCTTCATCTGTAGGGTGAACTCCATCACTTCTGTACATTTCATGCATGTCAAAACGTAGATTGTTGTTGTAGATAGAGCTCATGTTATGGTCTCTGAGATAAGCAGAACAGCGTTATTAACATGTTTCCTGGCTTTGTCAATCTGTGGACAGATATTGACTGTTGTTAAAAACAAGAAATGTAATACGGACATGGATATGCTTTTGAATCTGTGGAGTAAACCACACCTGCTGTATTCATTTGGAAGTAGCATGTTCCTTCTAGAATGTGCTGTTAACCTATGACCTACTGGTTTCGCTGGGTTGCTAGATACACTGAGCTAAGTGTGGATTGAGGGGAAGGGTGTTAAAGAGACAGAATATTTTTTAACGTTGAGGAGTTATGACACAATTTAAATAATGATAAACTTTAATTTTCAATTCAGGACTATGTAATAAACTGTTGTGCAGTATTTACATTTTTAAAAACTGAAGCTAGAGATAGGTTTGGACTCCTGTTTTTTTCACGATTATGCCGCTATGATCATGAAAACATTGCAAACACGCATAGAAAGGAATCTCTTTTTGAAAGAGAGGTAAAGGGTTAACAGATTCTAATCATTCACAAGTGGAGTAGTATAGAATGAAAGACATGATTTAATTTGCTGCCTTTCTCATGATCATAGAGTGGAAAGTTGAAGAGGTTGCCATTGTGTGGTTGTATGAGAGTGGTGTACCATAATTATGCTTAGTTTTTTCAAATCCTAACTGTGTCAAAACTATTCCAGAAAGAACTAAAACAACAATATAATGTACAACTCAATTCACTGGTATGTACATAACTTTTTAGTTATTTAAAAAACTGTACATTAGAAATAAAGATGTATATGGGAGTTTGATAAAAAAAAGAGTATCACAATGATATGAAAAAAATATATCAGGTGAACTGTATCTGACAGAGGGTATGTGTTTAAGATGTAAGTACTGTTGAAAATTACTATGAGCAATGCCTATAACAATGACAATGTTTTAAATGTCTAAGCATTATTTGCGGAATAGACACATCTATTTTATTTGTATTCTGGGAGCTGTGGTAGTTTTAGTTACATTATTAAACAGGAGTAATTTAGTCATGAATAAAACAGAAGAAAATGTGCTGTGCTTGTATATAAATTATAAAGTAGTAATACTTGTTAGGTATGTATTAGGAAGTGTTTGTCAATGTGAATTTTAATTTATATGATTTGTTTGCATATGTTTAGATGGTGAGATATGGTTTTTCTGGTTGCAGATAGTTATGTGTACGAAGAGACTGTTGAGATTACTTTAAAGATGCAGAGAACTATATATTGTTTAGAAAGATGGCCTGAAGGTGTATATCTTTTATGACATCACACAGATGTTTACATGGTGATCTTTGCTCTTCAAGGCTGTTGGAATTGTAATGTATATAGTGAAGGTGGTGCATTTCTTTCAACTTGCTCTGTTTAAAATTGGTGAGGGTAATAGTGAAGAATGCCTTTTGAGAGTCTGTGTGCTAGATTCACTTGGCATGTAACTTTTGTTTGAGAAATTCTGGATATATGTTTTATAGACAAGAACAATTTGTGAAATGATGTAGGTATGCCATTAGGAAAAGGTTTTGTGCTTTCAAAAGGTGAGAATGTTGTTTTCAGTTTTAGAAACTTATTGATGCATATGGATGCTGAGTAACAGAGCAATGTATACTCTCAGAGACTCATGTATGCAATTATATGTCAAGTTTGATAACTAGACTCATTAAATCACCCAGGCACTACACGTGCACTCTTCCTATCATGCAGGCACTAATTATGTACTCATTGAACTACACAGGCAACACCCATGCATTCCTCCAATTACCCAGATAGTTGTAATATAGTTATGTGAATACACTGGCACTGACTATGCAGATATGGGACCACCAATGTACATACTCGAGGAATCATGCAGGCGGTACTTATATTCTGCGGGAATTTTGTAGACACTCTTTATGCACTCATCCAATCATCCAGGGAGTATTGTTGTACTCAACCAAAAACACATGTATTTACAGGTTTTAGTGAGGAATATGTACTCTGTTAGAACCATTTGGTGATTTATATATGTAACCTGTCGCACACTGTTCGCATGTACTCGGAAGAATTAGAGAGCTATATGCTGTGATACAGAGATTAATGTGTAGATTTGTATGTGCAGTGTTTCTCAAAATAAAAATCTAACACATCTAAGTAGAAAAGTACTGAAACACTAAATCTTCCGTTGACACAGTGGTAGAGAGGCACAGAAATAGCTCTTATATTGTGTTTTCTGATTTGGAGTATGGAGACACTGTATGTACTTTTACACTTTGGTTGATATTTATTTTAACATTTACTACAAAAGGCATAAAGTGGTCTTTTACAGTGTATAAGTGAGAACTGAGATATGGTGCAGCTGTATTGTAGGAGAGGGTGCTATAATTATGAAAGGTAAGCAATAAATTAAGTTTCGTGTTTTTATTTGGGATTGGTACATTGAAGTAAGTGCTCGTAGTTATGTAGGTAGGTTGATTTGTAGATTTAAAACTGCAACATAACATAACAACTATTTTAGTTTTATGTGTAAGCCAGTAGTAAAGTAGCTGGTACATTGGCTAGAAAGAAAATGGTGTTGTACTCGAGGAGACAAAACAAGAAAAAAAGATTAGTGAATAGAAGTAACTTTTGTGCAGTTTTTAGTGGAGAATGCATACATACTTCTAGTACAGAGTCTTTATTTAATGACGAAAGCTATGTCCAGGATAATAGATGAGTTCATGCTATTGATTACAGAAGACGATGTTATGAAGCAAAGAATGGCACTCCTATAGTGAAAGAGGTGATGGTACCTACAAATGTAGAACAAGTTATTGAAGAACAGATACAGGGAAGGCGGAGTCAGGCACCTGTATAGAAATGAAATTGTAGTAGTGTTTGTAGTATTCAACAGCAACCCATTGATATATTAAGGACATTTCTAAATATCTTTCCAAGGCAAAGCTTAAAACAGAAAATAAGTACTTTACAAAGATTGGATCCTTGCAAGATTAGAAAGCATACACATTTTCAGGGACACTCACTGGCTTGTTTATCAAACAAAGTGGGCCTAAGCACCTTTCATCATTTCAAGATGTTATCTGTACACCACTCAACAATGCAAACTTTAGTTAGGAGGCTGTGCTATATGAAAACTCTTGCTTTATGTTTCAGAGAAATAAATAGAGCACTTTTGCATGGTACTGTGGTAGACGTAGACAAAATTTATTATGATGTGCAGTTTTGTTTATTTGGTCCTGAGCAGGATTCTAGGGAAAATGATGAACTGTTAAGAGGATGAGTTGCAGAAAAGGACACATTTATAACAGTTGATAATTTTAAAGAAGAGATTACAAAATGTAATACAGTGTGGTCTAAAAAACCAGAGTATGTTTGTATATGTTGTTGATGCACTTACTAGAATATATTAACACAAACTGTTGACATATTTAAAAAGTGAAAAAGTAAATAATGATAACTGGCAGAAGTTAGCTGTGCATTTATTTGTAGAGGAACACTTTGACTTGTCTATATGGCAAGTTATATGTAAGTAGTGTTACAATAAATTAGAAGGTAAGAAAATGAACAATTCATAGAGATTAAATACCCATTTGGTAAGATGATAAAATGCCTGCTAATGTAGAAAAACTATGAAGGGCCAAAAATGAAAAAAAATTTACATTTATGATTCTTTGCAGCATTGCGAAGGGCCATTATGGACTGCTCTCCGGCACTCACAACAACTCCACAATCTATGCGGTATGATGCAATCCAGGAAAATTGTAGAGCCAAATATTGAAGTTGAAATTGAACCTCTGAATGGGCTCTCTGCCCTGGTGATTTTGTGGCTGCTATTGAAGTTGAGGGTCATTCAGCCTTGCGTTGTTTTCTTGGTGTTTTTACACTATTGCTTTGGTATGTTTTTAGATGGTAAAGCCTGGACATAGTGCTGAAAGAATATTTTTTATTTGTACCCCTTGACAATGTCTTATGACATATTGTGCATTGCGTACATCTGCTCACTATGAACTCATTTTAAAGAATGTTCAAGATAGATAAATGGGCATGTTCTTCTTATTGTTTTAGTTGAAAAGTGTATTATCCAATGACATTCCTTTATTTACCGGTGACATGATTTTCTTTTTTTAGTTTTTTTTTTTTGTGATTTTGTAAAGTTGTAAAATGTTCTTGTTCTTTTTATGGTAG
Organism: Calotriton arnoldi; assembly: GCA_963921515.1. NCBI lineage: Eukaryota > Metazoa > Chordata > Amphibia > Caudata > Salamandridae > Calotriton > Calotriton arnoldi. Next base: position 119,130 of record CAWUFW010016043.1, on the reverse strand, counting down.
CAAAAATGGCAACTGGGACAGGAGGTATTTGAAAAATGTGCACTGAGAAATGTGGAAAAAAATAAAAGGGGAAAATAATTAGCATGTATGAATTTTTGCAGCATTGAGAATAGCTGTAACACACTGCTCATCAGCAGTTATAACAACACTGCAGTCCATGCAATACGTGGCCATTCTTGAAAACTCTGGAGCCATATCTGTTGCAGGAGTCTGCACCTCTGAAGGGACTTTCAGGCAGGGAATTGTTGTTGCTGGTCCCACTGATGTAGATGGCCCTTCGGCTTCCCTCTACTTGATTGCCAGTTAGAGATGTTTTCTATGTTAGGTTTTAAGATGATGGACCATGGACGTCATCCCACATCAATATTTTTTATTTGTCTCTCTAGAGGGAATCTTTTCACAGAGTATGCATTATTCTAGTTTTGAGCAGGTTTTGATTCCTGTTGAGTCTGGGTAAAAATGGCTAGGTTTATGGGTGTTTTTAGTTATATTCTAGCCATCAGTTCTGACATTGAAAGTTATTTTTTGAAATTGCTGTTTTTGTTGAATGTGTTGTTAAAATAAAGTTAAACAATTATGTTACTAAACAGCTAGACTAAAACTCTGTGTAAAATATGTTTAAATATCTGTTTTACATTTTCTCATTTGTATGTGTGACAACTGATGTCATTGAGACTTTCGATGTTGGTGTGAAGAAGAAAAAAGCATTTTTGATGTAGTCATTCCGACAAATGTATGCAAAGGGAAAAGTTAAATTAGTATCTTACTAAATAGCTACACTGAAACGTTATGTAAAATATATCTATATATGTGTTTTACACTTTGTCAAAAACACCCGGTATTCACAGTGTGTCCTTGGCAATGGCACTCATAGAATCATACAGGCAGTATGTGTGCAATCATCAAATACATCCTTTCTCCACCACTCTGCAAATGAGCCTTCTGGCATATTATTAGTTGGTGGATGACGCCCCCTTGGCTATTGAGGGTCGTTGGGAGCCAACTACCCCTCCTCTTACCTCCAGCAAGTCCTTCACAGTCAGTTTGCTAAGAGGTCTTCAAGAGGCCCCGCCCACGTTCTGCACCACTCTGCAAATGCATCTCCTGGCACACTACTGGTTGGGAAATAAAGTTCTATTGGATGCTAATGTACCTTGGGGACCAAGAAAACCACCATGTTCTTTCTATAAGTCCTAAACAGCGGGATCCCTGAGAGCTGGTCAGAGGCCTGCCCCCTTTCTTAAGCATTCTGCAAACACCATTGCTACTTAAAAAACCCTAGAAATTCAAAGGTTACAGCTGAGTTATCGTTAGGAATTAGCATTTAAAAAACCTTAGAAATTCACTGAAAAAAACAAAGGTTACAGGGACAGGGCTGTTATAGTTTGGAAATAGAATTTAAAAAACCTTAGATATTCACTGAAAAAAACCAAAGGTTACAGGGGTGTTATAGTTTGATTTCACAGGCACAAAAACAGAGAAATTCAGCAGTTATAGTACATTAATAGCTGGTTTTATTTTTAAAATATTTTTGAGTCAGCACAACATTGTCGCATTTACTGTGGAGAATCTGTGATCAGTAAATGTATTTCACATACTGAAAAACACACTTAAAGAAATTTTTTAAATAAAGTTTAGGTCTAAATATTTAGTAAGATATTGTTTTAAATTTTCTTTCTCTGATCAATTTCAGAGAAAACATCTTTACAAAAAAAATTATATTCGCGACTACCAACATCGTCGCGGTGATGTTGCTAGTCGTGAAGAGCGCATGGTTTGTACAAAGTGTAAAACATATATACAGACACATTCTACAGTATATTTATCAGTAGAACTTTATTCTTTATTAGTGTACTTTTCAAACTCATATTTTTGTAGTGAATTTCCAGAAAAATCATCTACAAAGACTATTTTCTGTTTTCGCGGTGAAGCCGGGCATCGGGACGAAGTCAGTAGTCGCGGACATCGCGTGTTATTCAGAAACTTTACAACACAAATATACAGATATTTTAAAACTCCTCGGTAGGTGGGTTAGTAGGGCAATGGCGTTCCTAGGCAATATGCAGGTACGCTGGAAGAAGCCCTTAAATACTGACAGGTTTGGACAGACATCGGCAGTGATATGGCTGCCAGTCTATTGGAGTTAAATTAACTCTACCAAGTAAGGTTGCTGCAATATACAACCTGTCATAACTTTTGGGATTAATATTACGCCGCAAATCCTTCAAAATAAGGAACTCCCACATGTGCAATACCAGAAGGATATACAGGCACACTGCATAGGAGTGACAAATACCAGGCACTAGGAATTTCACAGATGATACTGTGTGTTAGAGATTGGACCTTTTGAATCCCTTTCGGGACAGAAATACAACAGAAATTAAGGATCTGCACGAAGAGATTTTAGCCCTGAAGAAGTCGCTGCCCACAGCAGTAGAACGCGACGAAACACGTGTTGGCTAAGGCTTTGGAGAATAAATTGAATTGCATGATACAACAACAAATCAAGAATATTTTACACTGTTACTAATACATTTTATATACACTTAGCGTGTGCAGGGGAGTTTTGTGTTATACAGATATTTTAATTGATGTTTGATACTACTTGTTTACTGATCTCCTCTTTAAAGTTGTCTGTCTATAATAATTTCTTAGCAAAATCACTTTTACTTAGCCTTTCCCATGTTTGCAGCGACAGAGGATGTCGCAATGACGCAATGACGACGTTCATCGTGAATACTGCGTGTTTTATATAAACTTTAAAACACATATATACACATATAATAATTGATATTTTACACTAGTTGTTCACTGCTCTCTTGTTTAAAAGTGTCTGCCTATAGTAATTGTTTAACAAAATCATTTTATTTATTGTTTACCATTTTTCGCGGCGACAGCAGAAGTCGCGATGACATTGGAGATCGCAGATACCGCGTGTATTTCTACAACTCAGAAACATACAGATATAGTGATATTGTGAACAAGTTTTAGTATAGTTGTTCACTATTATAGTATTGAAAATTCTGCTTTTTTTCCATTTTTAAAGAAACTACTTTAAACTTGACTGGGAAAGCAAGGAATATCATTGGATAACATACTTTTCAGCAAAATGAATAGGAAGTACACACCCACTCTTCCTTCCTGAATCTTCCTTCATTGAACTTTATTCTGAGCTGGTTGATCTATCCGCTGTACAGAGTTTTTGGCTTTTATTGCTTCCAGAAATGGCAACAGAGGAAGGAGATGGGTTTCAGCAGGAATAACAGCAGGACCAGGATGTGGAGGAGGTGGAGACTGAACATTTGGAAAAAGAGGGGCCTCCACAAAAGAGACCCAGTGTGTCATGGGATTTTTTCAAAATCCCATCTGGGGAATCGAAAACTGCTGCACAACTAGTGCAATGCACAATCTGTGACAAGACCTCTCTAGAGGTACAAACAAAAAATATTCATGTGGGACAATGTCCATTTGACATCATCTTAAAACCCATAATAGAAAACGTCTCCAACTGGTAATCAAGCAGAGGGAAGCTGGAGGACCATCTACATCAGCGGCAGCAGTAACTATTCATGGCCAGAAAGTCCCTTAAGAGGTGAAAACTACTACAACAGATATGGCTCCAGATTTTTCAAGAATGGCCACATACTGCATGGACTGTAGTGTTGTTGTAAGTGCTGGTGGGTTACAGCTATATGCAATAATTCAAAAAATCATACATGCTAATTTTTTTCCACTTTCATATTTTTTGCACATTTTTCAGAGCATGTTTTTTTAATTCCTCCTGTCCCAGTTGCCATTTTGTTACCATAAAAAGAATGAAAATATGTTAACACAAAAAAAGGTTCCTGTTTGAACCGCCTTTTACAGTTAAAAAAAGATAAAGTATGTATGTATGTATGCATGTATGTATGTATGTATTACACTCCACTGAATCTACATGGCCCCACTTATAGAATTGATATCTTCATTCAACATCGAAACTACCTCTTATGCAGATGATACCCAGCTGATTCTTGCTATTCAAAATGTTTTATTACATTTTTTTCATATAATAATCAATGACATTACAAAAAAGAGCACTGTATAGAGTAGATTTTGTGCATGTGGTTACATTTGTACTATTTATGACCGAACCTCTTGATGATATCCTGGTATCTCTCCACTTCTATTTTACAGGTTTGTTGAGAATCCTCTCCTGGTAGAGTATGACATAGGTCTTCCTACCAAGTGGTAATTCCATACCATTATTTTGGAAAGAAAGGAGCCCTATTCTTTTTTAGTCCTGATTTATGCCGCTGACCCATTGGGCCAAGAAGGCAGAAACATGTCGACTACAGCAATCACTACGGTGAGGGGACAATAATTTCCCCAATTTCACAGTTTTTGTATGTTTAGCACCATATAGCTACCTCCCCTTATAAATGTAATTTGGTAACTGTACTGGTTTTTAACTTCACTCACTTTCACGGGCCCCCACTTAGCTTTAGAAGTGCCTCCCTGTCTCCAGGTGAAGGCCCGCCCTCTACCAAACCGAGTTTCTAGAGGGCGAGGACTGCTGATGCTGAAGCATGACACCTGGTGGTGTGTGAGGATAGTCCTTCACTTTTTGTGAGATGCCAGCATTCTCACGTAATACTTGAGAGCACCTTCTGTTGTGTACTCATATTAGGTTGGAGGCTAGCTCGCTCCTAGTGCCCCGCGCCTCTAGTTCCCTCCCCTAGGACTCTCCTAGGGTTAGTGTGTTACACTTTATAGAGTACCCATATAAGAAACATATCTATGAAGAACAATAATTGAATATAAAACAGGTACAATCTAATATAGACTTAAAAATCATAAATAAAAAGGAAGGGATAGGAATAAGCATATAATATCGTAAGAAGCAATTTGAGTAGAGCTACTATAAGTTAAGACGTGTGATTTATACTGTAAGGGAATAAATAAAAGGAAATATAACTAAGACAATAAATAGTGATCTATTGGTTTCCAAAATGAATGATAAGAATTACAGTTGTGAATAATACCATTCAAAGATAGATTGGCACATCTTCTAGTGAAAATAATCCATGACCACCAAGCATGAACAGATAATAATGACACATCTTTCGAGCTGATTCTAACATTAGATGAACATTCAGTCAATGCTGAAGAAAAGTTCCAACATTCTCTCACAGAGGTCTTCCACTGGATGAAGCAGAATCACTTGAAGTTTAATTCAGAAAAAACTGAAATCATGCTCCTAGGCAAAGCCAACACCTTCACCCCTGGTCGCTGGTGGCCATTAAACACACCACCACAACCCAATACGGTGGAGGTAGTAAACAATCTTGGGGTAAAAGTTGACTCTACCCTATCCTTTGGCCAGCAAACACTATCAGTGGCTGGGAAGTGTTTTCAGCTGATCTAATCCCTGAAACTTTTTTTTGACCTTCTCCCAGCCACAGCAAGGAAAACTGTTACAGCAGCCCTAATAACCTCTAGGTTAGACTACTGCAATAGCCTCTATGCAGGTGCCAACAAAGCAATCCTAAAAAACTTCAGACCGTTCAACACTCAGCAGCTCACCTGGTACTTAAGCTGCCACGTCGCTCCTCAGCTTCCGCAGCTTTAAAGGTGTTGCATTGGTTACCCATTCACAAAAGAGTGCTATTTAAGATACTCGTCATCACTTTTAGAGCTTTCAGGGCCTCTGGACCTGTGTATCTAAGGTCTAGATTCACACCCTATGTCACCAAATGCCCTCTTAGATCCTCCTCAGCTAACCTTTTAAAACCCACACCCTTTAAATATAAAACTAAAGGAGGCAGATCAGTAAATGTCTTTGGGGCAAAAGCATGGAATATACTCCCCAGCCATCTTCGTCTCATCCAATCTGAGGCCTGTTTCAGGAAATCTCTAAAAACCTGGGGGCATATTAGCAAGAACCTCGTTAAAATTATCGCTGTTTTAGCGGCACGAAACTGCCGCTAACACGGCAATAATGGGCTTGCTAATATGCGTTATAGAATTCCAATAGAAGCCCAGGTTAGATGTGCAGGACATCTAACCTGGGCTTCTATTGGAATTCTATAACGCATATTAGCAAGCCCATTATCGCTGTTTTAGCGGCTGTTTCCTGCCGCTAAAACGGCGATAATTTTAACGAGGTTCTTGCTAATATGCCCCCTGGATCTTTGGAGCTCTGGACTCTCTATGCTTCTCTCTTATTTAATCTTTCATTACTCCCCAAGTAGTGCCAGGGTTATTAGATGAGTGCATGGATACGTGCCTTAGTGAATGGATGAGTGCAAGGGTAGTGGCTGGGTGATTGGATGTGTGTATGGGTAGTGCCTGGTTGATTCCATGAGTGCCTGGGTAGTGCCTGGGTGATTGGATGAGTCCATGGGTAGTGCCTAGGTCATTGGATAAATGCATGGGTAGTGCCAGGGTGATGAATGAGTGCATAGGTAGTGCCTGAGTGAATGGATGAGTGCAAGGGTAGGGCCTGCAGGATTAGATGTGTGTAGGGGTAGTGCCTGGGTGATTTCATGAGTGCGGGGTAGTGTCTGGGTGATTCCATGAGTGAATGGAAAAGTGCATGAGTAGTACCTGGATGATTGGATGAGTGCATGGGCAGTGCCTCTGTGAATACATGAGTGCATGGGTAGTGTCTGGGTGAATTCACAAGGGCATGGATAGTGGCTGGGTGAATGGATGGGTGCTTGGGTAGTGTCTGGGTAATTGGATGAGTGCATGGGTAGTGCCTGGGTGATTGGATGAGTGCATGGGTAGTACCTGGGTGATTGGATGAGTGCATGGGTGGTGCCTGTGTGATTAAAAAAGTGCATGGGTAGTGTCTGAGTGAATGGATGAGTGCAAGGTATTGTCTGGGTGATTGGATGTGTATATGGGTAGTGCCTGGTTGACTGCATGAGTGCATGGGTAGTGCCTGGGTGATTCCACAAGTGCATGGATAGTGACTGGGTGAATGGATGAGTGCATGGGTAGTGGCTGGGTGATTGGATATGTGCATGGATAGTGCCTGGGTGATTGGATGAGTGTATGGGTAGTGTATCAGTGAATGGGTGATTGCAAGGGTAGTGCCCGGGTTGATTGGATGTGTTTATGGGTAGTGCCTGATTCATTGCATGAGTGCATGGGTAGTGTCTGGGTGATTCCATCAGTGCATGGATAGTGGCTTGGTGAATGAATGAGTGCATGGGTAGTGCCTGGGTGATTGGATGAATTCTTGGGTAGTGCCTGGGTGATTGGTTGAGTGCATGGTATTACCTGTGTGAATGAATCAGTGCAAGTGCAGTGAATGAATGATTGCATGAGTGCAAGTTCAGTGCCTGGGTGAATGGATAAGTGCAAGTGCAGTTCTTGGCTGAATGGATGAGTGCAAGTAGAGAGCCTGGGTGATTGCATGACTGCATGGGTAATGCCTGAGTGATTGCATGAGTGCAAGTGCAGTGCCTGGATGAATGGATAAATACAAGTGCAGTGTCTGGGTGAATAGATGAGAGCATGTGTAGTGCCTGGGTGAAATGATGACTGCAAGTGAAATGCTTGGTTCATTGGATGACTGCAAATGCACTGACTGGGTGAATGGATAAGTGTAAGTGTAGTGTCTGCGTGAATGGATGAGTGCAAGTGTAGTGTCTGGGTGATTGAACGACTGCAACTGCAATGCCTGGATGAATGGATAAGAGCAAGTGTAGTGCCTGGGTGATTGGATGAGTGCATGAGTAGTGTCTGAGTGGATTGGATGAGTGCATGAGTAGTGTCTGGGTATTTGGATGAGTGCATGGATTGTGCCGGGATGATTGGATGAGTACCTCGGTATTGCCTGGGTGACTTAATGTGTGCAAGTGTAGTGCCTGGGTGAATAGATGATTGCAACTGTAGTGCCTAGGTTAATCATGAGTGCATGGGTAGTGTCTGTGTTATTGCATGAGGCAGTCATGCAATCATCCTGGATGATTGCATGACTGCATGGGTAGTGCTTGAGTCAATGGATGAGTGCAAGTGCAGTTCCTGGGTGATTGCATGACTGCATGGGTAATTCCTGAGTGATTGTATGAGTGCAAGTGCACTGCCTGGATGATTCCATTAGTGCAAGTGCAGTGCCTGGATGAATTGAGAAGCGCAAGTGCAGTGCCTGGGTGAATGAATAATTGCAAGTGCAGTGCCTGGGTGAATGAATGAGCACTGGTGCAGTGCCTGCATGATTCCATGACTGCATGGGTAGTGCCTAAGTTATTGTATGAGTGCAAGTGTACTGCCTGGATGATTGCAGGAGTGCAAGTGCTGTGCCTCGATAATTGGATGAGTGCAAGTGATGTGCCTGGGTGAATGGATAAGTGCAAGTGTAGTGCCTGGGTGAAAAGATGAGTACAAGTGCAGTGTCTGGGTAAATAAATGAGTGCAAGTGCAGTGTTTGAGTGATTATGTGACTGCATGGGTACTGCCTGAGTTAATGGATGACTGCAAGTGTAGTGCATGGGTGACTGGATGAGTGCAAGTACAGTGTCTGGATGAAAGAAAGAGTGCACATGTAGTGCCTAGGTGATTCCATAACTGCATCAGTAGTGCCTGAGGTAAGGCATGACTCCATGGGTATCGCCTGGGTGATTGGATGAGGGCCTGAGTAGTGGCTGGGAGATTTGATGAATGCAAGTGCAGTACCTGAGTGACTGGATGACTGCTTAGGTAGTGGTTGGATGATTGGATGAGTGGAACTGTAGTGCCTGGAAGATTGGATGAGTATATGAGTAGTGACTTAATGAATCCATCACTAGATTAGTGATATGACGCACATAATATATATCGATCTACAACCACTGTGAAAAAATATAAACAGAGAAAAATGTATTAGAATTTCATTTTGAACATTAGGCAACCAAAACAACACACAATATGTTTTCGCCAAAACTTTAATTCAACATAGACAAATGTTAATTTTTTTTTTACTGTTTTCAGCTTTTATACTTGTTCACTTTTAACAGTGCTCTGAATGAAGCATCATCAAAAAACAGGGGGGTTAAAACAAACAATGGATTTTAAAAATAAACCAAATGTGCACAGTACATCATTACAAATATGGCAAACTATGCACTCCACTTACTACAAGTTTTTTAATAGTGGCTTGCTGATAGGTTACTACCTTAATGAAAGCAACTATATGTTAAAACTGTTTCTGGTATTTTTATATCTGGTACAAACAAAATGTCCAACAATTATGAAGTAGTCTTCATTTTTGGATATCCTTTGGTAAATATCATCCCTGTTAGGCCAAATGATGTCTAAAATGTTGTTGGTCGGGGGCGTGGTTTGACGCGCAACCAAGATGGCCGCGTCCTTCTGAGCTCCGTCAGATCGCGGGTGCGACCGCTCGTCGGAACATGCTGTATCGGTGATTTTTCGATCACCATGCGGCGGATTTGAGTGGCGGAACACCTGGGGAAGGCTGCATATCATTTTCGGGCTGTTTGGAGTCCTTTTGGAGTTCTTTTCGTTTCGGCGACTTTCTCCTCAAGCTCGAGCTTCAAAATGGCGGCGGAAGTGAAAGTCCCTGCTGCTTCACGGATCACTTCAGTAGGTCATTGAACTGCATCACGGCTTTTCCTGACCTTTTTCCCTTCATGTATGAGGTATTGCGTGGATATACTTTATGCTTCACTATGTCATGCTCTGATTTTCTTTAAAAAGACGCTATGCTGAGGAGGCACTATTTTTTCACAAAATGGCAGCAATTATTGAGTGCTGAGTGACTTACTGGCGACCTGCTTTCAGTTGGTTTTACCTCATTGGGGGGGACTACACATGTCAAATTGCTAACTTTAAACTTTGCGACGCTTGAAGATCATATTTGCTCTGACTGAGTGAGCAGTCTGTACCTCACACTATTTCCTGATACCAGTGGTTGCTTGTTTTTCTGTTGGCGATTCATTTGTCTGTGTGGGAATTTTAATTCTCCTCAAGTCTTCCTCTGTGCTTGCTCCCCCTTGCTGTGCTTTACAGTGGTGTGTTCTTCAATATACTTCACAGCACTTTCGCCTGCTCTACGACTTCTCCACATTTATACAGTCATTCTGTGAGGTGTTTTTGTTGTTGGGCACTTCAATGGCGGAGGGCATGGGTGTGACCCCCAAGGATAGAGATTCGAAAGGGAATCTGAAGCGGTCTAAACAGATTTCACCCACGCCCGACACTTCAGCGAGAAGCAATATGGATTCTGCTTCAGCATTAGATACTATTCTAACTAAACTTAATGCAGTTAATGACATAGCACAAAGCACCAAAACAAATACAGACTTACTTCAGGTTGAGGTGGCGGCTATCCGAAATGACCTCAAGAATCTCTCATTACGTGTCTCCAATGCAGAAACACGAATAAGTTCTGTGGAAGACTTCACGAATAAGCGCGCTAAACAGGCTCAAAGTTTAGAGCGTTCCTTGGCCTCATTGAGAAGAGACCTGACTGAGCAGGAAGATAGGAACCGTAGAAGTAATCTTCGAATTTTTGGCCTACCGGAGGACTGTGAGAATTCTGCTCTGTCAATGTTGGATTTCTTGCTTACATGGATCCCTACGGTCTTGAACATTTCATTTGTTAAAGACTTTGAAATAGAACGTGCTCATAGGGTTCCCACCTTTAAGCCTAAAACGTTAGCTTATCCAAGACCAGTGATTCTGAAACCTCTGCGCCACCAACATTCTGAGCAAATCCTAGCTCACATGAGGAAGATTAAATCATTACAGTGGGAGGGGCACAGAATATCAATATCACAGGATTTTGCTAGAGATACTGTCATTCGCCGTAAAGGTTTCTTGAATTTACGAAGAAGGCTAATTGATATGAGCATTCCATTTTCCTTTGCAGGTCCTTCGCGTTTTAAAATAACTTTTAGAGGTCGCTCTCAGATTTTTTATGAACCTGCAGAGCTTTCCACTTTTTTGGATAACCAGTCTGAATCACAGATGGATCAGTTGGCTTCTGGAACGCTTCCTAGCACGTCTCATGGTTAATGTATCTCAATGTTGTTAACCTGGATTCATTTGTCCTGTGCTCTTGCCATGATATACGGCCTTACCGTGCCTATGTGTTCCTTGCGGATATAATAAGATTCAGTAGTGTTGTTGTTAGTTCATTGTGGTTACTCTCTCTTGACTGACTTTTTCTTCACAGGTATTTTATCTGTTTTTTCTTCACAGGTCCTAAAATTGCTCATACCTCTAGGCAGGTTTCTTAAGAGTTATTGCTGTCTTGTGGACAGGGTTTAGGTATTGTCCTATTACATAATGAGGGTTATTATGTCTCTATTTTCTTCTCCTTAGTCTCTTTTTCATCTCTTGTCATTTCTGGCCTACTCCAACTCTGTCTATTTTTCTATTTTCGGTCATCCCCCTCTGATGTTCTGATGAATTTTTGTTGATTTGTACATCTAAATAGTTTTTTTTTTGGGGGGTTCTCTTTCTTCCTATTACCATGTTATTGGGGTTCTGTCTTTTCCACCTTCTTCAATATCTTTTATATGCTTTTTATCCGTTTAGCTTGCACTTTCTCTTTTCTTCTTTTTCTGACTGTGCTGGTATCTAATCTTTTTCGTGTGGTTATTACTCATTTGTATCTTCCTCTGTTTCCCTTTCTTCCTATATTCATCTATTTGGTGTTTGTATAATTTTTATAATGTGAATATATTCTCTTATTATCTACATATTTAGCTCATGAATTATTTTTTATTGATATTTCTAACACCTCACTTTATTAATTATTACATTATTTATGACTGTTTACCATGCCTTAGGCTCTTATCTATAATATCTAGTTCTGTTATTTAGGATGCCTTAATTTATTCATTATTACATCACTTATGAATACTTACCATGCCTTAGGCTCTTATCTATAATATCTAGTACTGTTATTTAGGATATCTTAATTTGATATTGTCTTAGCCTGACATTCATACTATTTATTAGTTATTTATAATGTCTTATTGCTGTTTATGAGGCCTGAATTGATTATTGAACTGAATATTGCCTTAAATTGTTATTTATAATATCTATTACTGTTATTTATGATGCATTATTTATTGTTGCCTTAGCTTGATATTCATAATATTCATTATGGTTATTTATGATGCCTAAATTTAATATTGCCTTAGTCTAGTGCTCACAATATTTATTATTGTTATCTATGACTGGATTATTTACTTTTGCATTAATGTTCTGTTGCTCAATGATATATCAATTTTATTACTGAGCGGTCCACAATGTCTGTGTGCGCCTCTGTGGTTGCTCCTCTACGTTTTTTCCCCCATGCAAATTGTCTGTTACAGACATCCCCTGGTGGGGTTTTGCTTGTTTTTATGCTCCTTCTCTTTTCTTTGGAGCATTTTTTCTCTCTCCTTTCTCCTTTCTAGCCTTTTCCTCTTTTATTTCTATCTTTTTTTCCCTGGGGACTCCTGCTTCGGCTCCTGTTTGTTATGTTGTCCTTGTAGTCCATCTATTCATGTGCTTGTCGATATGTTGTATAGTGTTCCCTTTCTCTTTTATCAGATACTATTATTTGTTTGCTGGCGTGCCTCCTCATGTCTGGTCTAAATGTAGTATCTCTTAATGTCCATGGATTGAATCATCCTGTTAAGAGGGCCAAGATACTAGACTACTGCAGAAGCCTATCTGGTGATGTTGTTCTTCTCCAAGAGACTAAGATAGCCTTTAAGGAAGCTTTGCTTCTAAGGAAACAGTGGGTTCGTGATGTTGCTTGCTCTGAAGCCTCCGGTAAGAAGAATGGGGTTGTAACCTTGATTTCTAAAAATTCTGGTCTGTTCATTGTCACGACGGAACATGATACGGATGGCAGATGGTTGCTTTCTCGTTTGTCCAATGGCTCAGACGAATTATATGTTATGAATATTTATGCTCCCAACATTGATGATCAACTCTTTTGGCGTTCAATAACCAAAAAGCTCTCTGACATCCCTCAAAGTGCTAGAACCATTGTTGGAGGTGACTTTAATTTGCCTTTAGATCCTATGTTAGATAGACATTCTGCTTTTAAATTTCGCCCTCCTAGGTCACATAAACAAATGCTCAATATGTGCTCCTCTCATCAACTTGCTGATGTTTGGAGGTTACATAACCCGAAGGGTAGTGATTTCACGTTTTTTTCCTCTCCACATTCTAGTTTCTCACGTATTGACTATCTTTTAGTTGATGCTGCACTTCTAAAACACACTAGTAATGCTATAATTCACCCAATAGTTGTTTCCGATCATGCAGCCGTCTCTTTTACTCTTCTTAACTTGACGGATAAACAAGGCCCTCGTACTTGGCGTCTCAATACAGAGATTTTGGAAGATAAGGATGAAGTTAAAGAATTATCTGTGGAGATTGACAATTTCTTCAATGATAATGAGTCTTCGGTTAACTCCCCAATTGTGTTATGGGATGCATTTAAATGCACTATTAGGGGTCATATTATCAAAAAAATGTCAAAAAGGAATAGTGATATCAGAAAATCATTACAATCTTTAGGGGATGAGATCAAATGTAAAGAGATTTTATATAGAGGCTCTAATGATAAGTCTCTCTTGCAAGACATCAAGAATTTGAAATATACTTTTAACTCCATTGTTACTAAGAGAGCTTACCTTGGTGTACATGCTCAAAAGTCTAGACGCTTACTCTTACAGAATAGAGCTGGTAAGATGTTGGCTACCACTCTAAAGTACCAAACTGATAATGTCAAAACTACTCAGATCTCTTATATTAATGACACTAAGGGCTCTAGGAAATTCCATACTCAAGAAATCCTACAAGTTTTTCGTGATTTTTACGAAAAACTGTACACTCCTAAGGATCAATGTGACATATCTGGGTGTCAGAAATTCTTGTCCTCGATTCCTACACATACTATTTCACAGTCGGAGATGAATGCTCTGGGGCAACCGATTGACTCTGAAGAGATAATTCAGGCCATTAGGTCGACTCGATCTGGGAAGGCTCCAGGGCCTGATGGTTACCCTATTGCTTTCTACAAGACTTTTTCATCATCAATAATAAAATATCTTAAGAACGCTCTCGATAACTTTGTAGTGTCGGGTAAAGTCTCTGGTTCAGCCGCTGAGGCTACTATTGTTGTGATTCCGAAAGAAGGGAAAGATCATTCTGACCCTAAAACTTTTCGTCCAATCTCGCTTCTGAATATGGAGGCTAAGATTTTTGCCAAAATCCTGGCTAAGCGATTAGAGCGCCATATCCCTAGCCTTATTCATAACTCCCAGACTGGCTTTGTAAAAGGAAGACTTGCTAGAGATAATATCCGAACCTTTTGCCATATATTGGAGAAAGCGAAACTTTCTGCCTTGCCATCAGCTGCGATTGCTCTTGATGCCGAAAAGGCTTTTGATAAAGTTTCTTGGCCTTTTTTACACGCAGTACTCCAGTCTCATAATTTAGGAGATTCTTTTATAAACATGGTAATGTCCCTATATTCCCAACCTAAAGCCAACATCAGAGTTAATGGGGCTACGTCTTCCTTTTTCAATCTTCGTCAGGGAACTAGACAAGGTTGCCCGTTATCACCCCTTCTTTTTCTATTGACCATTGACCCACTCCTTCGGTTACTCAACTCAAATGACAACATCAAAGGTTTCCAATTTGGTACACATACACTTAAAACGGCTGCGTATGCAGACTATGTTCTCATATTCTCTGAAGACATTGCTACTGCCATCCCTGCCATCTCTAATACCATTAAAGAATTTTCAATCGTTTCAGGGTACACTTTGAACAGAGACAAAACGGAGATGTTCCCTCTTAATGCGTTGTGCTTCCCTTCTCATATGGGTGAGGCTGGCTTTAAATGGCAATCGACTCGAATTAAATACTTAGGAATTTGGTTTTGCAATAACCTTGTAGATACTATTTCTTATAATGAATCTCACATTCTAGCTAAGATTAAAGATCTTTTGTCCTCTTGGTCTCCGAAATATATTTCCTGGTGGGGAAGGCTCCAAACTCTCAAGATGATGATAACGCCGATTATTAACTTCTTATCCTCAATGCTACCTGTGAGGCTGTCCTCATCCTTTTTCCGTGAGATTGACCTACTTACCTCAAAGTTTCTATGGGGTGACAAACGTGCTAGAATTGCATACAAACATCTTAGGAAGCCATCTGTCTTGGGTGGTTGTAATCTTCCAGATTGGAATTTGTATCAAATTGCTTTCTTATCGTCTCAGGGTGCTCTCTGGTTTTTATCGAATTCACACCATACTCCTCCGTGGATTTATATTGAACAAGTGTTGTGTTCTCCTCTCTCTACCCCCTCTTTTCTCACTGCCTCTAAAGAACTTGTGTTACCTCATTCAAGCCGTATTATTTCCGACACAATTAATGCTCTGAAACATATAGATAAAAAGGTTTCCAACCCCATTCATAAATCGAGATGGTCCTCATTATGGTATAATCCTAAAATTGTTACTGATATCGATCCTGCCACAATGTCTTCCTGGGCTAATAGAGGTCTTACGTTGGTCAAACATCTTTATGATTCCAGTCATGATCCTCTTCCCTTTTCTTCTTTGGCCAGTAAATATAATCTTAACAATATGGATTTCTACTATTTCTTAAAATTAAAGGTTGCCCTCTCTAAAGTGACCCTCTGTACAGATTCGGTTACTATTTCACTTCTGTCTATGTGGTCTCGTTCAGGTCATACTGCCTCGAAAATATACAAATTTTTATCTGCGCCACTTCCTTCACAGGCTACTATTACACAAGATAAATGGTCACATCATTTTGATAGTGATATTTTTAAACATATCACACAAGAGTCATGGCAGTTAATTGGGAAAGTTTCATTACGAAATAAGATTGCTCCTTCCCTTATGCAATCTAATTTTTTTTCGATGAATCTTCTGCATTGGACCCCTGCTCGTTTACATAAACTGAAGCTGAGGGATGGGGATCTTTGTTGGAATTGCAATTTGGTCCCAGGCACTTACCAACATATGTTTTGTGAATGCTCGTTACTACAACCCTTTTGGGATTTAGTTCAGAAACACTTATCACTAATTTTTGACATTCCAGTGGAACTTTCATTCCCTATGATCTTATTGGGTCCATGGGCCGCATGTTCCCCTCTTCCTCTGGATGATACGGATATGCAGCTATTAGATCTTCTTATTTCAATTGCTGTCAAAATTATTTTAACAGAGTGGAAATCCTTTAATCTACTGTCCTATCATACTTGGTGGGCTTGGGTATCATTTCTCCGTGGGGCCCATACTTCGGTTGAAGAGAGACACTGTACTCCTTCCATTTCCAATACTATCTGGAGGTCACTGGATAAATATATGAAGTTGTCATCTCAGGGGTTGGTAGCCCAATATCCCTTTGTCTCTATTGCTTAATTTATGTTTCATACTGTAGCAGGTGTCCCCATCTACCCATCTATCCATTTATCCATCTGTATTATTTATTTATCTGTCTATCTACCCATTTATCTATCTATCTATCGTCCCCTTTCTCTTTCTTTCTTTCCTTGTTCATGCTTTTTATTCTCTCTTTCTATCCTTTCCTTGTTTCTTTCGCTTATCCTGGCACTTTCTTGGTATCTATGCAATACAACTAATTTTTTGCTATCAATCCAGTATAAGATACTCTCTTTATATGACATATTGAACCGGTACTATGTGTGATTTCATTATTTTCTGACATAAATTTTACCTTTGTGTATGTTTTTTGTTAAACGTCTAACTTATCTATTGACCATGTTGTTCTGTTGTATTGCATTTTATTACAACTATATGAACTCTTACTTTTTAAAAACAATAAAGATATTGAACACATAAAATGTTGTTGGTCCATGTATGAAAAACATAACACACAGTACTATGTACAAGTTGCTGTAGCAGAAACAAAAGGGGGAATTTTTTTCATGTTGAAGAGACTTTTTAGAAGCAAATTAAGGCTACTGGTATTATAGTACCTCCATTTAGTTTTTATCTGTAGTAACAGAATGTAGTCCTCAAATGTTTTATAAATTGCTTTCCCACAGTTAAAAAGAGTCTTTCATTTCTAACAGTTTGTAGACAATAGCCATAATAGGCCGAATAATGTCTCAGAAACACATAACCCATAAATATGTCAACACAATACCACATTTCCTTATACTACAATCTCCTTAGAACTTCGGCTCTAGAATGAGCAGATATGAGTTTGGTAACTTTTTAGGTAATTTTGATTTGAATGTCACTTGTATGTCATTGCAACCTGTCCATCCTGTTTGACATCTTACATACACCCTACACAAATGGATCACCGACTGCGCCAACACCATTGCGCCCTTCAAGAAATCCTCCATCCCACATGCTAAGAAAGCCAGCTGGTTCTCCACCAAACTCCGGGAATCTTGACAAACCTGCAGACACCTCAAAAAGCTATGGAGAAACTCCAAAACCCCAGCAGACTTCGACAACTACAAAGCAGCCACCACCGCCCACCACAACCGCATCAGACGCTCAAGGAAGAAAGCACTCCAGGACAGAATCTCCACCCACGCACAGAACAGCAAGGAACTCTTTGGCATCATCAAAGAGTTTGCCCAACCCAACAGTGAGACTACCGACATCCCACCCTCCCAGGACCTCTGTAACAGACTCAGCGCCTTCTTCCATCACAAAATCAAGACCATCTATGACAACTTCGACGACAACAACCTCCACGAGGAACCCACACCCACCGCGTCCTGTACCACACAGCCGACACTGGACAGCTGGAACGCCCTCAGCGTCGAAGTCACCCTAAAGACTTTAAAGACCACCCTCTCCGGAACCCCCACGGACCCCTGCCCCCACCACATCTCCTGCAGAGCCGCAGACATCATCGCCCCCAAGCTGCAAAGAATCATCAACCGCTCCTTTGAAACAGCCTCCTTCCCCGATGACCGGAACCACGCTGAGATCGACCCTCTCCTGAAAAAACCCTCAGCGGACCCCACCGACCTCAAGAACTTCAGACCAATCTCCCTACTTCCGTACCCAGCGAAAGTCATCGAAAAAGTTGTCAACAGCCAACTCGCCTCCTTCATTGATGAAAACAACATCCTCGACTCCTCCCAATCATGCTTCAGGAAGAACCACAGCACCAAAACCGCCCATATTGCCACGACAGACGACATCCGCTCCCTCCTCGACAGAGGGGAGACTGTGGCCCTCATCCTACTGGACCTCTCCACAGCCTTCAACACAGTCGCGCACTGCACCCTAGCCCACCGACTCCATGACGCAGGGATCCGAAACAAAGCCCTCGATGGATCCGCTCATTCCTCTCTGGCAGAATGCAGCAAGTCAGACTCCCTCCCTTCTTCTCGGATCCCACACCAACCACCTGCGGAGTCCCCAAGGATCCTCCATCAGCCTCACCCTGTTCAACGTCTACATGGCTCCACTCGCATCCATCATCAGATCACACGAACTCAACATCGTATCGTACGCAGACGACACTCAACTCACCCTGTCCCTATCAAACGAACTCAACATCTCCAAACACAATTTTCAGCAGCAGACTGGACTACGGCAACACACTCTACGCTGGGATCAACAAGAACCTCACCCACAAACTCCAGAACGTCCAGAATGCCGCCGCCAGACTAGTCCTCAACCTACCGCGCCACTGCCACATCTCCCAACACCTGCAGGCACTACACTGGCTCCCTGTCAAGAAGAGAATCACCATCAAACTTCTCACCCACGCCCACAAAGACCTCCACAACACCGGTCCCGCCTACATGAACCACCGCCTTATGTTCCACGCACCCCAAAGATCCCACCACTCAGCCCAGCTCTCCCTGGTGACGATGCCGTGCATCAAGAAGACCAGAACAGGAGGCTGTTTCTTCTCCTTCCTCATGGCTAAGGCATGGAACACACTCCTTCTCGAACTCCGCCAGACACTAACACTCTCAAAGTTCCTGAAGGACCTCAAGACCTGGCTCTTCGACGAATCACTGTGAATGCCCAGGAGCTGCACGCTCCCCCCCACCAGTGCCTTGAGACCCTTCCGGGTGAGTAGTTGTGCTTGACAAACCCCTGATTGATTGATTGATATTGTGTAATGTCAAGAGGTTATATTAACTCCTTCATGAAATATGATTGCTATAGTTGTGAAAGTTATTTTTTAAATGGAAATTTGTCCAGCTACAAAGTTTGCAATTTCAGTTCCTAATTGAGTACCATCCACTCTGCATCATTGTAGCATGACTATGACAAATTTTCCGTACCTTTGTAAAAACATCGTTGACCTAAGTTCTAATCTGCAGTTTGAACAGTTCATATCTTGATGGACATTTTTAGTTAAATTTTCAAATGGCACAGCTTTACAATCTGGTAATTTCAAATAGAGGAATCATTCTGAATTGTTTTCATTGCTAGACGTAAATTCACAATCTTCACAGTTATGGTTCCATTTAAAAGTTAAACCAAATAATTCATTGATTCACATCTTCTTCCTCTAATAGTCCTAGCATTACCATTAAAAATTCTTGAGCATCCTGTTGAAGATTTTGAGAAAACACTACTGATCCTGTACAGTCATTTGTAAGTTTTCTTACTCCAGTAGCAGAATGTATAATACTTCAGGCACTTCTTAATTCTTCAAGTAAACTACATAGTTGTGAAGACATTCTTTTAACTACCTTTTCTTTAATAGAATTTGTAAAATGAGGCAAATTGTATGGTCCATTTAACACTACATTTGCATAACAGTTCACTCCAGATTTATTATTAAACTAATACCATTCTATTTCCTCATTGTGCTGTAGTTTTCTTTTCTTTGGTCCATACTGTTTTACTTTTTGTTCATCTTTCTATTCAGCTCTGATAGACTGCTTTGATATTTTTCTCTTTGGGCACATTATCAGTTTTTCAAAAACAGAATCCTGGCCTAAATGAGAAGTATATTGACCTCTTAACCGATTATACTCCCTTATACAGCTCACATCAGCATTTAATTTCTTCTCATCAAAATCAATCAGAAATAAACCAGACAATGTTCTAATTCGCAACAAAGCTACATATGACATTACTTCTTTGAATACACTACTGCTAATATTAACAAGAGCTGTATCTACACTTAAACCTTGTGATTCGTGGATTGCTCTAATTTCCATTATCTCTTCTTTTTCCAGTTGTAATAATTGTTCATTGAATTTACTACAACCTCAAGAGCTCGCATCATACAACCAACACACCTCTATTCCTTAACAAAATCATACATTACTTCTGCAGCTGAAATATTAGTTGGAAACAGATTTTTGATGAGACTGGTTTTTAATGCACTCTTTCCTTCTTTTGTGAGAACTCCCACTCTAATGTGCCTTAATATATCTCCGTATTGCATATCTGATGTTTGGCGCATATTTCTGTTTAACTCTTTGTATTCAAAGTTTTCCCAAATGTTTACATTTCCAATACTTCTTAGTGAATTCCTAGTTTCATTATGTAGTAGTGTCTTGAAGACAGGTTGTTCTTTGTCTGTAGTTAGTGGTAGCAGGTCTCCAAACACTATTAAATGATTTCCTCCAAAAAGCACGTTGTAGTCAGTTTTTAATATTTGCTGTATTTTTAAATGTATAAAAGCTAGCATTAAGTTAGATACCATGATGGCTTCATCAATAATTAGTAGCTTTAATTTCTTTAATACTCTTCCCACTTCATGGCAAGCATCACCAGATAATCTGCTGTATTCTAATTTATCGTGTTCAACAGGCAGCATTAATTATCGATGAAGGGTAACTCCTTCAATACTATGTGCAGCTAACCATGTTGGTGCTGTAACTACACATGACAAATTGGAATCTGTTGTCTTCTCTAGATAACTTGTCAGTACTTTAACCAAGAAGCTTTGTCCAGTTACAGCTTGACCACTTATGTACAATAGAATTGGCTTATATGTAGAACAAGCACACTTTTTTTCTCATGCAGAAATCCCTGTTCTATTCTATCTTTTACTTCATCAAAAATGTCTTTTTGATCTTTATTCAATTGCTGTATTAGTTGTTATAGATCCAGAGTTCCCTGTCTTGCTTGCTGCATTGCATTCTCCACTTCATTCATGTCTATTGCAGCTTCATTTTGAAAGGTTGTCCAAGAGGATCTCGACTTCCAGGTGCTGAACTTTGACTTCTCTGAGATCTCTCTCTTGCTATCTCAGCAGCAGTTGTTTCTTCTTGTTCAATCTCATCTCTCATCATTTGAAGATATACTGGAAATGCAGAGCACTCAATGCTGTCTTTCACAGCATCGAATGAGTCTTCATAACAGTCAAATTCTCCAAGTAGCTCACTTTCAGTTCGCCATGGATTGAACAGCTGTAACAAGGCTAAATAGAAAACTCTCTTTTGTCTGGAGTTTAGCAACTTAGGTTTCGATGGTTGATTAAACTTCCTTTGTCATGTCTGACCAAACATCCTTCACATCCATCGACAGAAAATGTCCCTTCTTCTATATTTTCACTGACATTATTTCTATATGTATAATGTTGAAGTATTTCATACAGACACATCCTTTCTTGATGAGGACTCCTTCTTGGATAGTACGTAGCCAGAATGTTAATCTTCAGAATATCTGTACTGTGTGGTTCAAATTCCGCAAGACATTGGATTTCAGGAAAAGACTTCGGTACTCTTTTACAGGTATTAGCAAGCCCTAAACTCACCCATAGAACCCCTCTAGATTTAGAAAAACAGCTAGCTGAGCTTAGCCGGTCTGCTCATTCCTAAGAGCAGATCTCTCTGTGAGAAAGCATTTTCAACCTAAACCTGTACAATTTCTTTGTAAGACTCTTTTCTGCTGAAATCTCCTCCCACATCTCCTTCAACTCAGTTTTCTCTGACTTTATTATATAAGAGGTGACATACCGAGCAACAGCCATTTAGTTATCTGCAATAAACTGTAGATCCATATTCACATTCCACATCTTCAAAATCACAGGATCGTAGTCATTAATGTATTTTGAGGCTTCTGTTCTTCTGAGGTTGTATGGGTTCTTTGGTGATTTTCGTGTGAGAGTGTGTCTGACTGCAGACAAAAAGCTATTTACTCTTCCTTCTGAGATCACAGGCCATGGAAATCCTAGCGTCATCTTGTATACATTTTTCCTTTACATCTATATTTTCTACAACAGTATTTTCCACACATATGGTTTTGAAATCTTAGAACTTGTTGTCTTAATATTTTATAAACACTCTCATTTGGGATGATGCAAGTGGCATACTGCTCTATGATAGACAACACAGACTCATCAGTGTCTGTTCTAAACTTTGGTGCATCTTTTACCCATAGTAGCATGTGAATATGTGGAGTACCTCTGGCTTGGTATTCTTTGTGACAAAAGAAATCCGTCACTTCACCAAGAGATGAATTGCTCTTGTTGCAGATAAGAGCCATCATGGCTTGAACTCTGTGGTTAAAATATCTGCAAATATTTGCAGGGTCCAATGAGCAGAGTTCTCCTGGAGTCTTTAGATTAATGTCTTCTATATTTGAATTTGCCTCTCACAAGAATTGAAGCAGTTCATCGCATGCATACTCAGCACAACTGAGTGTTAGAAACCATGTAGGTGCTCCTAAATTTCTCAACATGCATTTTAGTTCACCATGACGACGATACCAAAATTCAATTGTCCCACGTTGACATGCCATGAGATTAATCAAGTTGTATTTCAGTTCATCTTTTCTGTGGATTTTATTACAAATTCTCTTACAGGCAGATTTACACTAGTTTTCAAACTGTGGCTTCCAGCATAAGACAATGAAGACAAATCACTTTCAAATAATAGATGAAACATATAAGGGATCCATTGACGAAATCTCTGATCCTCTGAATAAAGTCTAGTAGATCTGTACTCGGCCGCAGGTATTTGTTCAGACCGATCGTCATACCTACCACCTACTCCAGTAGGAAAGAGATGAGGGAAACAGCAAGCTTCTAAACTTTTTGTTTTTAAAACACTTAAGGGAGTTCCTATTGCTTCTTTTAGTTGACATAGATCAATAGTAGCACCAATAATCTCTTTTGAATGTAGGGAATGGATGCTGTAATGGTCATACATTTCTTCTACTCTGCTTTGATCCACTTTTTCTATCTGACCTGTTGATGATAATGTGGTGTCCTCCAGATGTGTGATATCTTGAAGAATTTCTGCATTTTTATAATATATGTTATTTTGTACCAGATACAAAGTGGCATTTTTAACTTTGCTAACATCTACTAACTCTTGCCATACTTTTTTACTCTTGGTCTGGACACCACTTACTAGAATTACATGTCCCTCTTCCAAATTTCTCAGTACCCCTATAGCTTGTATATTTTCCTTAAAATCTAATGGCAAGTATAAAACTCTACCTTTGAGACCTTTCTGGAGCTCAATTGGAGGTAATTTCCCTGTCTTTGGCTCCATGCGAACTATAGCTTGAAATAGATGTATAGACTGTATTAATATGGATTCATAAACATTCAAATATTTAAGTACTTCTGGAATAGGTACTATTTCTAAGTTTTTGTGTACTGCTCTAGCAGGCATTTTGTTTTCCTCTTACTTATAATAGCAGTACCTAATATATAATTTGTTGAGTGGACATATAAATAAACAGCAAATTCTTGCCACCTAATATTATTCTTCTTTTCAGTTTTAATGTATAAATCAACATTACGAGTTTTTATTTTTATAGTGTGAGCGTCGACAACATATACGAACGCAGTTTGGTTGCTCTGAAGAAACTGCGTAAAATTTCTAATCTCTTTTACAAAATTACCAACACTAATACATCTGCTCTGCTCCACAACTCCTGTTGTTACCAACTCTTGATTTTCCCTACACTCCTCTTCCGGCCCCAAAAAAAAAAATTCGACATCATCACAAACCTTTCGTACTTCTACTACACTACCATGCAAAAGAGCTCTATTTATTTCTCCTAAACATAGAGCAGGAGTTTTTACATAATAAAACCTTCTAACAAAATATCTCATTAATTGCATGGTGTACACCTAACATTCTAAAATGATGAAAGCTGCTTTGACATACTTTTTTGACAGACAAGCTAGTGAGTGTCCTTGTAAATTAGTATGATTTCTTACTTTGCATTGATCTAATCCTTTCAAAGTTCGAATTTTCTTTTTTAAACTTCTGGAAGCAAACATACGGTGGAAATATCTCAATACATCAATTGATTGTTGGTGAATACTACGAACACTACTACAAATCCATTTGTACTCAGGGACCTGCCTACGCCTTCCTTGCATCTCTTCAGCAATCTCTTCCTCAACATTTCTAGGTATCATTACTTCCTTTGGAAGAGGAATACCATTTTTCATCTCATGACATCGTCTAGATTCATCAACTGCATGCACTAAATGGTTGTCTTGAAAATAGCCTTCTTCATTAAAGAAAGGCTCAGTACTTGAAGTGTGTATCCATTCATCAATAAAAACTTTGCAAAAGTTACTTCTATTAACAAGTCTTTTCTTTTGGCTCTGTCTCCTCATCGACAACACTATTTTGTCCATTTTCTTCATTCCATTTAAAACCAAGATAGTTTCCACTTCAGAGCAAATGCCTTATCAACTACACCTTCAACATATTCCTTTTGTCTGAATGCTTGTGTTCTTCTTGTATACTTCTTCAAAGATGCTTACAAGTTGTGGATTACTCTGGTGCAGAACATTCTACCTCTGATTTCCTTGAACTGCCTCTACCTTCTGCTTAAAGTCTCTCCTTTTTTTAATGATTTCTTACTTTTTACATCAGAGACTTTTTGTGCTTTAGTACTCGGTGTTATAGTTTTCTTTCTCTTTACTTCTTGTTGTACTTTTTCCTGTTGTGCACAAACAATTTTAAGAAATGCCTTGGTCCTCTTACCTGCAAGCCTTTTCTCTTTGACCATCTTTTATCCATGTTGTCCCTTTTGTTTCTTAGTTCTATGGAGATGCTGTATTAGCTGCTGCTTCTTTCTTCTCTGACTTTTTGTTGGCATGTTAATTTTGTGTAGATAAATAGATATTGAGCTCTGGACCAAAAATAGAAAAGTACATTCATCACTTAATTATATTGTGTCACATTACATATTTTTTAAACATTTAGTTTACATGAGGATATATAGCTTAGGCAATCTTCAGACTACATGTGTTCACTTTTAAGGACGTAGCACCCATCCTATTAACTACCAACAGCCTACCTTACTGCTTAGTTTTATGTATGGGTGAGTGAGAGGTTGCTCATACAGCTACACACAAACACACTTACTCACCCATAGAGTTACTCACACATGCCCTCACTCACCCATACACCTACTTACACAGACATTAACTTAAAGGAGCATACCCTATTGACTAACTACAGCCTACCTCAGGGGACAGTCCTATGTTGTAAAGGAGTAGCTTAAACCTTGATGAGGGCTTTACATGTTAGACTTGAATGTGTCAGCTTTTTCACTTATATGTGAATAACTGTGTGAGTCCCTATCAGGAGCTTATATTCAATGAGCATGTAACTTTGTTCGTAAATGGTTGTCTCTCTTTGTGATATCTATGGTCCTTTAAATGTGTCTGTAAAATATTGGGTCATTTAAGTGTGTGAACTGCCTTTATTAGTACAACATACATATCAGTTGTGCCTGTCTGTGTGAGTGAATCTGTACATTCTTCTTTAACTACCTCACTGGGTGTTTCAGCCTCTGTCTCCTTTTCTACTTAGGTATGTCAGATTTAAGTCAGGGTGTAAGCTGCATGTATAATTGGGCACATAGGTTTGTATGAGTGCACATAGCTCACTGAAACATCCAAGTGTATCTTTTACTTTTTAAGCTAATGGCTCCCTGCGCTATGGCCTAGCTACAGCCTACCTTAGTGTTCACTTAAATGTGGTACAAGAACAGTCTTCACCTTGTGTAGCATTCTTAACTGACAAAACAGCTCTACCAGAAAAACTACATCCCCAAGTTCAAGTATACCATACTGCAAGCACTACTTGTCTGCATGTTAAACTTGAAAGTGTCAGTTGTTTAGCAGATATCTCATTCGGTTTTTCAGTTCCTATCTGGGGCTGTGATTCCATATGTATGTAAATATTTCATTAAATCACTACCTCTCTTTAAGTAATATGTGATTGTCTAAATGTGTCTGTAAGGGCCTGCATTGATTGCCTCCTGGGTATACTAGTGAATATTGGGTTATTTAAGTATGTGAGAAACTGCCTTTATTACCCCAAAGTACATGTCAGTTGTGCCTGTCTGTATGAGTGAATCTTTGCATGCTTCTCTAACTACCTCACTAGATGTTTCAGTGTCTGTCTGGTTTTCTACTTAACTATCTTGGATTTAAGTCTGGGTGTAGGCTGGATGCATAATTGGGGACATAGGTTTTTATGAGTGCACATAGCTCACTGAAACATCAAAGTCCATATTTTCATTTTTAAGCGAGTACTTCCCTGCACTATGGCCTGGCTAAAGCCTACCTTAGTATACACTTATATCTGGAACAAGAACAGTTTACACCTTGTGTAGCACTTTTAAGTAATAAGAGAGCTCTACCAATAAAACTACATGCTTAGGCTTAAATATAGCAGGGCTGCGACTACTTGTCTGCATGATAAACTTAAAAGTGTCACTTGTTTAGGAGACATGTGAATGAGTATTTCAGTTCCAATTTTGGGCTGTGATTCCATATGTTTGTAAATGTATTACTAAATCTCTGCTTCTCCTTATGTATATATGGTTCTCTAAATGTGTCTGTAACGGCCTGCATACATTGCCTCCTGGATGTATTAGTTCTTATTGGGTTATTTAAGCTTGTGAGAAACTGCCTTCATTACCAGAAGATACATATCAGTTGTGCCTGTCTGTGTGACTGAATCTTTCAATTCTTCTCTAACTATCGCTTAACTACAGACTACCTTACTGTTATATATGATTTAAGAAAACGTTATACCTTATGTAGCAGTTTTGAGTGATAAGACAGCCCTACCAATAAACCTCCATGCACAGATCAATTCCGATTCATAATTCATTACCAGCTATAGTGTATAAATACCACTTTCAATGCTGAGTGTTGTATGTATCTTCTATAATGGAACAAATAACACTACAACTCCCAGTATTCAAATAAAAACATTAGTTATAAGCTCCACATCATATATACACATATAAAACTTTGACATGATATGACATGATATACTTCAAAATTACAAATAGGTTTAAGCATTAGTGTGCAGTTATTTCTCCTAAAACGTCCAGACTGCAGTAAAGCACTACAAGTGCAACATTGACCTCCATGGAAACACATTCTAAACTAACATGACAGACGCCTGATCTGCACCACAAACTATGTCTTAGTTACCTATTAACAGATATATAAAACCACTTACAATTTGATTTATATATCATCCTTTCTTTTTTTAAATAATTATATATATTTAAAAATCTTTTTATTACCATATGACGTAATTATATACCTTATTAATCATTTTTTTTTACTTACAAAAATGTTATTCACATACCAGAAGTTTGAGTTTGTTGGTAAAATCTCTTTTTGTTCTCTTATTAGGTAGATGCAGTATTCTTAGGGTTTGTAAAAACGTAGCACAAGAATGGAAAACCACTCTCATACAAAGCAACCATAAATGGATACCTTCTGAACTTTCCGTTGTCTGATACTGCAAAAATCAACAAATAAAAACATTGCTTTCATATTTGAGTCCTGTAACTGCATTTCTGAATGGTTACTGTCTATTATCCCTTTCAATCCTGTTTGGAGGTAGCCCAAAATGTATGCCTTTGTGTCAACACTTGCGACGTAACTGCGATGATCTGGGTGAATTCGTGGGAAAAAAGGGCGTTGGAAAACCTACTTCCCTTAATACTTTTATATTTCTATCACTATACTACACTTTCTTGAAACATACTCACTAGGGAATCTTACAAACCTTATAAAACAATTAACCTAAACCTCTCAAATTTCTAAAAATGAATGCCTGTTTCTTTAACACCCTTCCCCCAATATACCCTGTGCAGATTCTCCATAGAAACCCACTAGAACCAGTAGGTCACACAATCCAGAAGGTCCATACTAGTTACAAAATGAACTACAGCAGGTGGGGTTTACTGCACATATTGTAAAGCATACCCAACTCTGTATTACATGTTTTACTATTTACCAGAGGTAATGAAACATCTATTTACTAATCATTTCCAAATGCAAACTACAGTTATTTACCTGCATTTTCCTTCATCCAATCCAATTTCAAGTTTTTTTCAAACCATCAGCATGCATGCATTTTCACTGTCTTTCATAGTACCAACTGTGATATTGAGCTGCAGACCTGTTCTATGCGCTACTCCTCCTTCCTACAAAATGCTTAGAGTGTGGATTGTGGGCCACAGCTATGTCTATTGGGCTAAAGAGGCAGCAAAAAACAAAAGTATTAACAGGGACTTGGGTTTACCAAATGTGGAGATTAGTTGGTTTCGCCAGAGAGGGTTAAAGATTCATCAGCTACTGCCTTTGGTTAAAACTATTGTGGATTTCCAAGCTCATCACCTCATGATTGTGCACAGTGGTGGCAATGACCTAGGCACCTTGACTGGGGTAGGGCTGGAAATCCTAATGAAGAATACCTTTGTAGAACTGATCTCGCTTTTCCCTCAAACTGTCTTAGTGTACTCTAATATATGCCAAAGACAGAAATGGAAGTGGTCAAATCAATTCTATCCACAGATTGACTAAGCCAGGAAACATGTTAATAAAACCGTTTCTGCTTTCCTCAGAGACCATCATATGGGCTCGATCTAAAACAACAATCTGCGTTTTGACATGCATGGAATGTATAGAAGTGATGGAGTTCACTTTACTGACGAAGGGAACAGAGTGTTTCTAAGTAACCTGAAACTCTGCATATAGTCTTATCTGTAGCTGTCTTATACACACTCTCAACACAAAGGCTCTTGTCAGAGCCACCCAAGAGGCCACATTTTTTATCATTTTCTTGTCAAAAACATTTTTTAAAGAATTTTTGAAATTCGCAATGACGTCGCGATGATCGTGATCTTGTTGCGAAATCGCAAAACAAAAGCAGGCATTCAACGACCACCACCATATTCAAAATTTTGAACTTCAAAAATAAATTTTAACTATTACAATACACATATTACTAACCACATCACTGCCTTAAAAACATATTTGTGCACATATTTTTCTAGTAAGTTTTTAAAGAAACTGTTTTAACCCTACTTCCCATTTTCATGATTACACCGAGAGATGCGACGACTCCGGTCGCACCTTTTTTAGAGGGTGCAAAACACATATATGCACACATTTTACAATAATTTTAGACACTAGGGATTTATGACTGCACTGTTTAAAGTCATATTTTTGTGGAGAGTTTGCATAAAAACAACCATTTAAACCGAATTTCCGTATTCATGGTGACGCCGGGCGTCGAGAAAACGTCTGTAGCCGTGGTCAAAGCAAATAAGTCGCGAAATGACAAAACATATGCAGAGATTCAATAGCCACCACCACATTCAAAACTTACAACTGCAAAATGGATTATAAACAGCACACTAAACACATAAATATCTAAACAACTGTATAATAGCATGTACAACTCCCTTAATATCTCTATAGCACAGCGCATCATTTTTTCAGTGCATGCATCACCATATCACTAAGTGTCTCATTCACTGTACATGTATTTGACAGGATCTGTAAGACAATGCATCAGTCTATCAATGAGTGGGTGCACCAATGTCACAATGGATCTGTGATTGGTTGCGTAAGTCTCTCACTCAATCTGCGAGTAGGTTCATGAGTGCCTTTGTACATTTGTATATATAAGGACAACAGGAGAAAACCCATAGACCTGGTTGAGATCTGGGTGAAGGAGTGTAAACAAACAACAATATCTCAACCGGTATTATTACGAGGACAGGTAATTCAACATGCTCAAAACATAGCAAGGAAAGAAAGTAGAGAGACTCATAATTCATTTGAAAGTGCCCAAGGCATCTTGTATTTGGATGAACACAAACAATTGTTAAACAGGATAAACGAAGGGTATTGAAAAATTGGGAACAGTTGTGACAGCACTGTACCCAATTAATACGTGAGTAACCCGAAAAAACTTTGTGCACACATGTGCTTGTGACACTTAAAGGTGAACGCCGCAGGTGACAAGTGTAAAACAGCGGCGGTGCAGTGTGAGAACGTGGTAATTATATACAGATGGACTTATGGTTCACAGGTAGTAATTTACAAAGATTTATACAGATTTAAGGCTTTTTCGGGACCATGGTAAGGGGCGCCGGGAGTTGCGCTGGTAAGTCGACTGCAGTTCGATCCTAGCGATTGAGGATCATCTTCAGGACCAGGTTACTGAATGGAGGTGCTGTACAGGAAAAGGGTAGGGAAAAAAATGAGGAGTGGAAAGGGAAAAGAATCTATGAATCGGGGTGGGACGGTAAGGATTACCTGGAATTAATGAAAAGGAGAAGAGGGTGACAGGGGTCGGCGGACCAGCGGGCTGGAATCACCTCTGGGGCGCCACTCATCCAGGAAGGAAAACTGCGAGTAAAAGGCGCCGGTTAGGGGGGGAGAGAAAGGCATTGGCACAGGTGTGCAAAGTAAAAGCAGGAGAAGGGTAGACTTAACCGAGGGGCATCAGATGTAGGGCAAGGAGGAAAAACGGGGGTAGCAGGCAAGGTTTAGTTGTGACTGCCTCGGTCGGGAACCTATCCGTAGGGGTTGTGACGGGGCATTGTAGAAATTCAGGGCTGTAAGAAAGGATGGACCGGAGTCAGGAAAACCGTGTCCGTTGGCGGCCCTAGGGCAGCGGAAGCAGGCTTAAGAATTGGAGGCAGAGGGAACTTACCAGAAACGGGTGAGGCCTGGCACAAAGTAGTAGCCTGTGGAGGTTACCTGGGTCAGAGAACCGATCCACAGGGGTAGATAGGAGGTAGTGGCTCTTTGCGGCCTGCAAGGAACAGCAGACCACCATCCCTTTGTTTTTTTAAATTTGCACCTGGTTACCATCAGATTCGATTTGATGTTAATAGCATTTTCTAAATGCCCATTTTGCAATTAAGAAATGCTATGCACATGCAGTTAGGAAATAGCAAATCCCTATTTGCGATTTCCTATTTTGCGAATTCCAAAATGCGATTTCTCCTGGTTAGGAATCACATTTTGTGATGCTGCATTTGCCTTTCATACATACTGAAAGGCAATTTACCATTTCTTAACATCCTGAAATTGCAATTTGGACCATTAAAAAATGCTAAATTAATATGTACATATAGGCCTTAATGCATTTAGGAGGAGCTCAAAGTAGCTTTGAAAAATCACAGGGGTTGCAGTCTATTCCCTTCTATCCTTGGTAGTATGTTGTGTTTATTCAGTGTCTAGTTATATATGTGTCCATTCCTAATGTGTGCATATGTATTGACAGTGCCCATCAGGACTGCAAAAGAAGATACAAGAATGCCTCCATCTATAGGGACACACTGTCACACCAAGTGTGACTTGTCGAGACCACAGAAGGGGTTCTGTGGGCAGGTGGCAAGAAGTGCAATGATGTGATCCAGCCTTTCACACCCTAATCTAATATGTTTTTTGCTATTAGCAGGACAAAATAGCATGACACATCAGCATTTCAAATATAAACATCTGCATGACTTAAACCCAGTCTTTTTTTTAAAAACGTACCAAAGGGAGAGTAAAACCCACCCACTAAAGAGGAATTCTTAAGGACTGTTAGCAGTAGTTCTCATGTTTGTGAAGGGTTGGATTAACTTTCTTTTGATGGCTGGTGTAGCCTAGGTCTTCCTCAGTTAAGCTAAGCCTAAGGCCACGCTTCGGGTGAATGAGACAGAGGACCCTAGGCCCATACTCGATGGCAGGAAGGAGGCATGTAGCCGACTTAGAAAGATATGACCAGCATACAGATCAGACTTTATGTTATAACATTTATCAAACATTTAATACCTGCTTTTCTGGAGAAGTGATGATAAACAACATAAAGCAAGGTGACCAAGGGGGGCCTGATTTATAGTTTGCCGAATGGGTTACTTGGTCACGAATGTAACAGATATTCTGTCCACCTAATTACAAGTGTATTATGTCCTAATGCACTTTCAATAAGACAAATTGGATATCCTACACATTTGTGAGAGAATACCCATCCACTAGACTCTAAATTCGGAAAACAATTGTTTATTATTGCAATGTTGAGTTTGCATGTCAACCTTAATTGCCACAATGAGGACTGGTTGTGGCTAATTTTGAATCCAACATTGGTTTTGTGTTTTTATTGATTTCAGACATTTATGATTTTATTTCTGATGGTTGCATTGGACTAACAACATGCACCTGCTTTGCCATGGTCATTGTAATACTGCTTCATTCTGAAACTTTTGTTATCTTCTGAATCAAGATTACCTTGTGAGTTGTAATGAGGGCTTTGAGAAGATGGATTATTAGTTGGGGTGGATGGTAGTCCACTAAAAGTCCACTAAAAGTAACAATGTCACTATTCTTATTAGGTCCAATAAAAGCTTCAATAATTTAGAACTGACCTCAGCCCCTGGTAGCTATGGCACAGACCAGAGCATCTAACACAAAAATTGTGCCAAGCATTTAGAAGTATCAAAAAAGTTAAAAAGTCAAAAACACACAACACAATAAATGTCCCACCCCATCTACAAAAAAAGAAAATAATTTAATGAACAAACTAACACCAAAATGACAACTATCAATTAAGGAAACCAGAGATAAGCATTTTTGTAGTTTCAATTTAAAAAAGCTCCGAAAAGCATTAAACTCCAACCGCGTTCATCTACTTGCTCTTGAACGGGTCCCAGGAATAATTTAATGCTGACAGTGATGGAGCACGCATTGAATATGCATTGGATACAGAAACCAGGTTTGTCCAAGTCAGAAGTTTTAACATTTAAGTCAGTCTCCGAAATGGGAGTCAAAAATCCTAAGCAGGGCAAGGCAGTAGTCTGTGTCCAATAAGAGATCCACAAGGCAGGATAATCATCGGATGAGGTTTTGGTGAAACTGTTGATATTTAATTGGAAAGCTCAGAGTGGAAGAAATTCAAAATTCACGCCCAAAGAAGGTCCCTTTTCGGGCCGGATACTTTTGGTGCCTTCGCCCATTGAAAGTTGTTAAATTTAGACTTAGGCATGCTGCTCAGATATGAATTTACCTTGAAAAATAAAAAGACATAAGGCATTTGGCAGAACAGGAACAAGTTGGTTTAATTAAACGTAGTGGCTAGGAGAGTATCGACAGAGTAGCGTCTGAAGAAACTCTCATTGTACAGATGTCTTGGATGACTATTTATACCATTAATGAGGTACAATAAACTGATCTGGCAATCTTGGCCTCGTCATAAACAACAAATACAACCATCTGATAAGGGGGACACTGGTCGCTCTCAACCTTAGGGAGAGCTAGTGTGGGCCAGTGTGTATGTTTCTAGATGTCCGGCTTGGGGAGCACTTGATCGATCACTATGTGTGGTGTGTATGATGTGTCCTGATTGGGTGAGGGTTCCTAACTTTGAGGTATTTTGGGAATGTGTGCCTTTGGCCAAACGTGTATTATTGGGGACAATTTCCTCAGACCAATTTGTGGTGTAGGTGCCTATCTGTGGGATTGATCAGGGTTTTCCTTGGGTCTTTGGGCAAAGTGTAACCCCACCGGTAACCTGAAAATCGGTAGGCTCGGGTTTGGGTTGCATCACGCATCTCTGACTCGGGGCTGATGGGGAGGTCACCTTGGGAGAATCCGACAGCAATGATATGAGTTTGTTGAAATGTGTACGATTGCCATGCCGGACATTGATTTCATTTTTACTGACATCCTCAGGATTGTGCGTACAGTTGTCATAGCGTACATTGATATTGTCTTTACTGATAATGACATTGTAATGCATGCATAGATTATGGCATACATTGACATTGTTTCTACTGGTATCATCATTGTTATGCAAGCACATTTTATGGCATACATTGACATTGTTTCTACTGGCATCGACATTGTTATGTGAGCACATTTTATGGTGTTCATCGACATTGCATTTTTTGGTATTGCCGTGGTCGGGCCTGCATATATCATGGTGTGTAATGATATTGTATACATGGATATTAATATTCCCCCCTCTAGTTGAATTTAAAACAACTTAATCCTCCCATATGTCATGACAGTTATATTATTTGAGACAGTGTATGTTGCTGTACTGTCTGTTATCCTTCCCCTAGCTATTTGCATACTACCTGATTTGAGGACTGTGGGCCTCATTTACAAGCCATTTTTTTAGATGCACCGGCAGCGCAGTGTGCCTGCTCATATTTAGAAGGCTGTGTAAAGTCACCCTGCATGACTTTTCATGGCCTTGTAAATATGGGTCCCTTTCACTCATTACTCTGCACGAAAGGGGCTTTCCATGGGTGTTGCTGTGGGTGTTCCCACGCAACATCCATGAAACCTGACACAGTCCAGATTTACAAAGTGTCCTAAACTTGTGAATACGGCATAATCCTATGCCTCCCCAGGGGAGGCATAGGAGTGGAGCAGTGAGGAGAAATACTTTCATTTCTCCTTGTTTTTTGGTCTCTCTATATGTGCTGCATATCTCTTCCTGCACAAAAACAATCACTGTGGTGCAAGGGTGTCTGTGTTGGTGCGAGGCTGTTGTTTGTGCTCTGGCACAGGGGGAAAGGTTAGGAATTTGCTGTATCTTGTAAATAAGGTGCATTCCTTACCCTTTTATTTTGACACACAGCAGCTATGCAGAAAGGTTAAATGAGGTAAATGAGGCCCTGCAGTTTTACAGCAGAAAACCTCCATTAGTAGGAAACCACACAACAGTAGTAAACCAACGAAAACGGGAAGTAGTGACGTGAATAGTTTGGACACCCATAGTGGGATCCAAGAAAAATCCTATGAAACAAGTCCTGTTCTAAGGCACCTCCCGCCTTCTTCATGTCAGCTTGTAGACGATGCAGTGCTTGGATGGCAAGAGCAAGAGTCCATTTTTTACATCATTTCCAGGAAAAAAGTTACAACAGGAAGCACCAATCTTGGCACACACCCCACCATCCATCACGGTCAAGTCCAGTCAGATGTTGCATTACCATAAGGTGGATGGCTCTCATTTCTTTATTGATAGTGTTTAGGCCAAGCTCAGTATCATTGATCATTTTTAACATCTTCAGCCTTGTTATTTGTAACCAGCATGAGTTTACCTTGGTTTGCATGGCGAAGAAGGGTACTTAAAAAAAGTCTAAATTCTTCCGGAATGTCCTTGTACTGAGTCCAGCCAAAATAATCAGCAGTTCTTTTTCTTCAAGCATGATGCAACAGAGTTGTTTTCTTCTGCAGCGGATGTTGAGACAACTCAGACAGATATTTACCAGGTATGACCAGCATTGGGTTGTGTATGGTCGCAAGACTGCAGAGGCCCCGCCATCCGGGGACAAGCAGGGTGAAGGCAGGCTCACCACACTTCCAGTAGAAATCCATCAACATGGAGGTGCCCCATTGCAGGTCCGGTATATGCAGTACTACTTCACAGCTCTCATTATAACCAAGCGGTATGGTTCCCTTGCCTCTGAAACACAAGGAATACAGTGTAAGTTTCCATACAATTAGGGGTTGCCCATTCCCCTCCAACCATATGTACATATTAATTTTGGTACCCCATATTTCCTGGCACGTGGCGTCTATTCTTGCATTTGACCTCCCTTCCTATGAGACTCATTTTTTCTAGCATGATCAAGCCAAGCAGTCCTGCACTGGAATTCCATGCCCAGGGTCCGCATGTCATTAAAAAAGGTGGCCCCAAATATGTCAAGAGCCACGCTGGGACCACAGACAGAGGTGGGAGCAGATATATTTGTGCACTGGTGCGGTGGCCTTGCTACCTCCAAGAACCTCTTTTCTATGAAGTTCCGGGACCAAACAATGTCCTCCCCTATAGTGCCCCTTCTGCGCATCCTGTCTACCTTGGTTTGGCTATCACTAGGTTTGGTAAAAGGGTAAAGTGTTTTGGGGTTGGTTTCATACCGGATGATGTTTACTATTGCTCTATGGAGTTCTACTCTATTGCTGAATCTTGGCCCTGATCCTGCATAGGCACAAGTGGATGAGGCATTTTGCTTTTTCGGGGGCGTTCTCTTGGAATAAGTAAAGTCTGTCTGCGCCTATGGCGTGGGGTATCAGTGAACATATGTAACATGACCTGTTCGTGGTTTGAGTGCCTACGGCAATCATACGTTGATACCGGCTGCTGTGTCGGAGTGTGTTGGGTAGCGCGTGAGGAATGCTAGCGTGTGATTCAGATTAGGTGTAAGTGAGGTGCAAGAGATCCGGCGCATTCATTTCAAGAATGTTGAACTAGATTTTATGACACCAGGCACATTTCTAGCTCCAAAGGGAAACAAGATCATCCAGGCTAAACAAAGTGTGTCTAAGAATACATAAATACATACCTCAAAAAACATTTGTACGCTGTGGGATGGTCTTTAGGGGAGATGTCTGATGTCTGGGTGCGCAGGGGCGTTTTTTATTGGTGCGGTAGAAAAAGAGTCTTTTTATAAAAATGGTTGTTGTAAAGTCAATTTATAGTCTGTGTTCTTGAGCGGTTGGCCTTGTTGAAGTCCTTTTGGTAGCTTGGATCAAAGGGGTGGCAGACCACGGTATTGTTGGTGCACGTGCGGCTTAATTGCAGACCTATAGGATAAGAGCTGTGGGTTATAGGTTAGCTTGGAAAAAACATATTGTTAGCCAGTTTTTCGGAAAATTCCTGTGTTTACTTTTTACAGATACACTCCATGGCTCCACCTTGAATTATATTTTCAGTTGAGTGTGGGAAGGAGTTGCTAGCATTTTTAGGGAATTGTGAGTTTAACTGGTTTAGTGCTATTTATACTTTGACCCCCCTCCTTGCCACGGTGTAGACAGTAATTTTCCTCTGTGGGCTGCTCCTTTTAAAGGGAAATTTTCACCGGTGTGGGATGTCCTTTTGACCTGCATGGGCTATGTGCAACTGTGAGGGGAAGTGGATATTTAATTTTAAAGTTGATGTTTCCATTGACACATGCACATCCCTCAGGTCTCTGCATGTGGTGTGTAATGAGATTTTCTCTCATGGGATTGGGTTGTTTGGTTACGCCCTCCTTCTGGAAGATTTAGGGAATTTGGGCTACTTTTGGGATGCTTGTGTGGGTTCCAGTGGGTGTTTCCCTGTTGTTTGGGCGATGCTGCTTCTAACGCAGGTAGTCGGGGTTGTTTGCCACCCCTGTACGGTCCTGTAGGTGAATGGATGGAGTTGTGTTTGTTTGCTGTGTTTTCGCCAAGAGTCTGGTATGCCGTTGGGACTCATGTGCTCGGCCCAATGTGGGTAATGCTAATTGACTCGATGGATTTTTCCCTATTTTTCCCTATGGACTGGGGTTGTGTGGTTGTTTCTTTTTGAAGTTTTGAGGATGTCCCTACCCTAAGCATGTGAGAAACCTGTTTCCCATCACTGGAGCATTTGCCTCCTTTTGGGACTATAGGAGGGCCTCCTTTTGGTGAAAATCCTGGGGTTGGTGAGAATTACCTCCCAAGGCTAAACTTGGACTGCTTGACCTGGGTGCCCGTTTTATGCACCAGTTTGGGGCCTCCCTGCTCACTCATCAGACTGTCTTGCCCCCGAGGGCATGGTCAGCCACCCCAGTCCTGGGGGATCAACAGCAGTGGAAGCCCTGGATCCAGTTGGCACCCAGATGGCAATCTCTAGCATAAACTCCCAGTTGACATAGTAAAGCAGCTCAAATGTTGGCTGCGAGTGCAGGTAAGGAATTGCAACTGGGAGCGGAGTGAAGGGGATAGGTTGGTTTGGGGAATGGTTTTGGACTTACTGTGTGTTTGTGCCCTATGATCAGCCTAGGGCATTTCCACCCCAGACAGACACCCCTCCTTGCTGTGGCCCTGGTCCCTGCTGGGCTGGGCTCCCTGTCTGTTGCATGTGCTCAGTCACCCGGCTCCTGTGGTGGGGTGGCTGCAGCCTGATTTCCTTGGGGCTAATTGTATGATACAACAACTTTGCTCTGGGCTTGGCTTTGGGGATGGATGCTTTGTGGGGGCTGTCTTGATACTTTTCCATTCTGATCGTGGTATATTTTTAGGCAGCACCGGATAGCCATGCGTCCCATTCTATGGCAATAGTGGCATTCTATGAGGCTGGGTTGTAACCTGCTTCCCTGACCTCAGCCATTAGGACTGAGTAGATATCCCCTGGGGTCTGAAGGCAGAGCTCCTTTAAGGACTGGAGCCATCTGGACGTTTGCGGCCAATGCGGCACCCATTGTGGGTGGTATTTTTCTGCTTTTTTTGGACCAATTTGGCAGTATCTCTCTGGGCCTACTCCTGATTTTCCCAGTCCTTCTCCTGTCTTTTCCAGTAATAGTGGAATATGTGGGCCTGCATTTCTCACCAAAGTTTGGTGTCTAGCCCTAAGTTGCCATCTAGTCCAGTCTGGATCTCAGTGGGCAGTCCCTTCTTGAGGATGTTGTAGAAGAATGCAACCTGGGGACCTGTGTTGGTCCAGGGCTTTACTGGCTCTTGTCCTCATCATTCTCTCATTCTAGCTAGGAACTCAGTCACAGTCTCCCCAGGCTTCATGCTTTCTGTCATCAGTCCTCCTACACCTGGGCAGTCAGGGAATAGCTCCCTCAGGGCTGTCCAGACCTTGTGTCTGAATGAGTTAAATGCGTCCCGTCATGCTCGGTGTTGATTAGCGTGACTGTGGGGATGTGGGCTCAGAAAATACTGTGTTGGGTTCCTCCCTGATGAGGCTGCTGAGCAGACTTTTGATGTCCCTATAGCTAAGTTTATAGGTACAGTGTTTTTCTCAAAGCATGTGATCCACTTTCATGCCCCTCCATCTATAGGGGCTGTTTGTGCCTGAGCCCTTCTTTGTCCATCTGTACAAAAGGCACATAAATGGTCCCTGCCATACCTTTCTGTAGCAGTGTGCATATTCTGGGGTGGAGCCTTCCATTGGTTTCTCTTTGAGGTAATGCTCCCATCGTCTCAGGCATTTCTGCATGTAGAGGTAGTTCCATTATGGATCTCCCCCTCTGGGCCAGATACAGTCTTCCGCAATGGCCAATGTCCTCTGCTCAAAGGATACCTCCTCTGGCCAGGGACTATCATACTGGCTCTTCCTTTCGTTCGAGTAGGCCAGCAGATGGCAAAAAGGTCGTGCAAAGGCCTCGCCACCTTCTCTGGATACTATTTCTCTAAGGGTGAATTTGCCGGACCAGCGCATTTGGGGGGAGTGGTGAACGCCCTTGTTGTCACCCTGCTCATGCACCTGTAAAGGTGCCATTAGGCTCCTACTTTGTCCTAATAGTGTTTCATTTAGGCTCTCCTAGTTTCTTATCTCTTGGTCGCCCCTCTCCTACACCAATGGGAGGGTGTAGTGTGTGTTTTGGTTAGGCAAGTCATTTTGGTGTCATTTTATTTGTTAAAATAGTCATCATTTTTATACATTGATTTGAAATTATTCTTGTGTTGTACAGAAGGGGGATGGGAGCACACTGCTTCACCTCCCAGCACAGTTCACCCCTTAGCATTATGGCAAATGCAGTTCACTTTAAATGCTTACTTGTAGTTTTGCTGAAGTGTTTCACAAAAGTTGGTGCAGGTTAGTGCTGTGAATCTCTAGACACATGTGTTTCTAGATATTATCCTTCATCAGAAGAGATAAAAAAACAAAAATTCATCTGGGGTTGCTGAGAAAGCTGCCACAATCCTTTCAGGTCTCAGTACCTCTCACTGGTGCACAGTTGCATCTCCAAAAGCTCGTCAGCTCAATGTTCTTGTGTTGTGTTTCACTTTAATGCTCTTTAAGTTCTGCATAAACATTTTCCACATTGCCTCTAAGTTAAGCCCGACTGCTTTGTGCCAAGCTACCAGAGGGCTAAGCGCAGGTTTATTTTCGACTTTAGTGGTTCTTCCTGGCAAGGATTGTGATTATTATTTCAGGTGATTTGTCACCCCCTCGACTAATGCTCCAATTTCTTACACCAGGACTTCTAGTCAAGTTGACTATGCGAGTTAGTAATATAGTCAATTTCGTCATGCTTTTAGGGGTCAGAGCACATGCACTGAGGCCTGGTTAGCAGAGTCGCAATGCACAGAGTCAAACAAACAACATCATCAGTCCAAAACAATGAGGGTGATCATGCAAAAAAGAGGTATTTTCCTACAAGGGCTGATGATGCTCTTTAGCACTGACGCTCCTACCATATATTAATGCTTCTACTAGTAGCAATCACCATGCTGCACACTATTTACTTCTCCTTAACAAGTGATTATACATTCTAGTACAGTGGCTTCTGTTAACAAATACATACCATACTCATAGACAGCAAGAAATCCATTGAAATCCAATTGTCACTATGTGTTATATCATATCACGTTTACCACTCTTTGAAGCAGCTGAATGTGTTATACAAATGTTGCTATTTGCTTGGCCATGTGACTGCAATGATGAACAACTCCATTTTAGTTTAATATTAATACTAAGGGCCTGATTTAGAGTCTGTATGATGGGTTACTCTGTCACAAATCCGATGGATATCCCGCCTGCCTTATTACAAGTGCCGTAGGGTATAATCCATTTGTAGTAAGGCACCGCAATTCCAGTTGCAAACCATAGCTCAGATACCAACTCTCAAGTTGGGATGGTAACTGATTCACATAGAGCAAGGGGTCCACTTGGAACCTGTCCCCTTTAGGAATTGTGTTAATCTCCTCGGGGGGAGTAGGCAGTGGTCCAGGGGTCCACTGTCTGCTTCTCCTGACGTTTTGAAATTAGGAAAGCAGTAAAAGAATTACTGGTTCCTTTAAGGAACATAGGGGCACATGCATCAAAATTCGGTAAAGCGATTCCTTATTAGCGAAAAATAAGGAATCGCAAATAAAGACTCGCCTATCGGGATGCATGTACTTATTCGGTAATAATTAGCC
This sequence comes from Calotriton arnoldi, assembly GCA_963921515.1. Lineage (NCBI taxonomy): Eukaryota > Metazoa > Chordata > Amphibia > Caudata > Salamandridae > Calotriton > Calotriton arnoldi. The sequence continues at coordinate 78,057 of CAWUFW010016043.1, read as the reverse complement.
ATTCGCAACAAATCGCTAAAAAAGACCGAATACACGATTGCGAATCGCAAAAAGACAAATTAGCTAATACCGAAATCGGTATTACCGAAATCGGTAATAGCGATTTCGCAAAAAACGGGTGGCGCCAGAAGCAGGCTGATGACATCACAACCAGGAAGTCATCCAGCCCATGCTTCATTCAGTGCCCTGAGGAGCTCAGAGGAGGAGGCAGAGGACTGAAGACGAGCTGAGAGACTTCACCCTCACAATCCAGCTACACCACACCTAGCCAGGATGGACAAAAATGCTGCAAAGACAACTGCCACGCCCAGGAAGAGGAAGAGAAAGTTCTCAGAGAGGGAACTGGAACACCTGATAGAGGGGTGAGCAGCAGCCATGACAAACTGTTTGGCAAGTTGTCCCTGAAGGTGCCAGAAGCTGAGAAGCGCAAAATATGGCTGCGCATTAAGGAGAAGGTAAATGCTGTGGGAGTCACACACCGCAGCATTGACGACCTGAAGAAAAGGTGGTACGACCTCAGGAAACGTGCCAAGGAGCGCATAGCAGAAAGGGTGAAGGAAGCAGCTGGCACAGGAGGGGGACCATCCAAAGTACCTGCCAACACAGCCCTGGAGGATCTCGTTGAGGGGACGATTGAGCCTGAGGCAGTTGTGGGAGTCACCCAAATGGACACTTCCGGCACAGCAACCACACAACAAGGTAAGAAGCATGCCTGCGCTAATACGCTGCGTATTGTATACCCATGCACATCCCCCGAGGCAAATCACAGTGTGCATGAAGAAGTCCATTACACATATACCCTCACATACGAATAGCATCATGGGAGTTGTAGTCATGTTAGCCAAGTGTGCATGGATAATCGCCAATGCGCAAGAAAAGACACCAGCAGTACATGTCCGACAGTGTGTTTAAATCTGTGATTTATAATGTGTAAAATAGGCTAAATGATAAACAGATAGAGGAACAAACTAAAATAACAATGCACTGTTCCACACACAGATGCATCTCCGGAGGACTCAGATGACAGTGAGCGCCTCATCATTTCTGAGACACCGGCAGAGACGGATGGAGAGACTCCGCTGGACCCTCAATCCACACCACCACCACCACCAAAACACAGGGCACCTGTACCCGCACTGCAGGAAATGGAAACTGAGCCGACCCCAGCACACACAACAGTCCCCAGCCAGACACGTTTCCCTTCAGCAGCTCCAACACCAGCACGTGGCCGAGTCAGACAACGGCGTAGGTCCAGGAGCAGTATTGCGTCAGATTCAGGACAGGCTCCGAATGTCTATGCTGGGGTTGAGTCGCAGATGCTACGTGTTCAGCGCCTGCAGGGGAGACATATGGGCACAATCAACCTGCAGATCTCCAAGCTGGCCAAAAACATGAGCACAATGTCAGACTGTGTGCGTCACCTAACAACAGTTGTTGCAGAGGGGAATCAGGAAATAAACAAGAGCCTACAGGAGCTCACCCGTGCCGTTATAGCAGGACAACGCAGTAAGCTCAGGAGGCATCGGCAGGGCTTGCTTCGTCTTTCTGCGAATACTAGGGCCATCACCAAGCTCTGCAACAGCACTGCTGTCTTCTCACGCCGCTCCGTGTCACTGCAGATTGACCTAGGACATTTCTGCGGGGATGTTGCTAAGGCCTTAGGCCAAGTGACCACTGCTGTGGAACATCTACAGTCTGGGACAGTGAGTGCCAGCAACTTTGAAGGGGAGGAGGGTAGTGAGGAGGCATCGAGCATGAGTAGCGTGTCCGTGCCGGAGACCACTAGCAGGAGGCGCAGTTTGCGCAGCTCAACAGCCACAGGCACACATCATGGTGATGTCGAGGAGCCATGCGACAGGAGGCTGGGGGTACGTGGCAAGAGGCGCTAGACATGCATTTCTGCCTCTTTGTCCATGGTGGTGTAACCATGTTCCACTTTAATATTGTGATTGCACTCCCGTGCTGTTAACGATTATATTTCATTTAATCAACCAATGCAATCACCGTCATGTTTCCTAAACATGGAATTTACTTTGACCTGTGCTTATGTGAATAAAACATTAGCATGCAAAGATATTGTGTGATGGCTCATTCTTACCAGGCTCAGAAGTGATGTTGTGTGATGTATGTCCGCCTCCTCTGACCTTCAGCTGTGTTTGGCACGTGTGACTGTCGGTGTTGTGCAGGTGGTTGGTCATCCCGATCGTTGTCATTTCCATCCGTCTCGATGGGAATCCCCCTTCTGGTTGCAATGTTGTGCAGCATGGCACATACTGCTACAATCCTGCAGCAGGTCTTGGGGTTGTATTGCAATGCACCACCAGTCTTATGTAGGATCCGGAAGCGACTTTTCAGAATCCCGAATGTTCTCTCGACCACATTTCTTGTGCTAATATGTGCCGCGTTGTAGCGCTATTCCTGTGGTGTTGCTGGGTTGAGGTAAGGGGTCAGGATATATTCCCGCAAGGTGTATGTGCTGTCACCTACAGGGTGGGAGGAAAGGGTTAGCCGCAGTAATGCAATTACATATGGGATAATGATGTAACAAATAGGTATATGTAGGTACCAAGTAGGTGTCCCTCTCCAAATTCACCGTTGAGTAGACGCCTGTGGATGCCACTGTGCCGGAATATATATGAGTCGTGTGTGCTCCCTGGAAATTGTGCCACTATGTCCGTGATTATGTGCTTGGCATTGCACACGACCTGAACGTTGATCGAGTGATAGGACTTCCTGTTACGGAATATGTACTCGTTGGCTGAGGGGGGACAGATGGGGACATGCGTGCAGTCAATGCATCCTATGACATGGGGGAATTGTGCCACCTGGTAGAACTCCAGTTTGGTCTGGTTCAACTGCTGTGGGGTTGTGGGGAAGGTGATGTGGGTATGTATCATTGTCAGCATGGCATCAATGAATTTACGGAAGAAGCGTGAAAGTGCGCTTTGTGAGAGGCCTCCGGCTACCGCTATGACCCCCTGGAAACTTCCGGACGCCAGTAGGTGCAGGCTGCATAGGACCTGGACGTGCGCAGGAATGGCATTTGTCCTACGGGTCTGGTGCTGCAGTAGTGGTTCCAGGTCAGCAATTAGGCGCATTATCATGGCACGATTCAGAAGGTACTTGTCATATACTTCCTCTTCATTTTGGCCCAGCAATGTAATGCGCACTCTGAATACCCTCTCCTGGATCCTCCTCCTGCGCTGTGCTGCTGCATTTATTCTCATCCTCCTTGCAAGCACGTAGAGGGCTGCCATTTTGAGAACACAAACGGGGTCTCCAGTGGCATTTTTGAAGGGTTTCAGATAGTTTACACCGGTGAATTTTTTTTTAAACATTTTTTTATTTGTGTTTCCTCAACTTTACCTCCTGGTTGAGATTCCCCTTATTCTGCTCATGTTAATTAGCGATTTGGTTAAAATTCGGTATTTTTGACTTTTGATGCAATTCTTTGCGATTCTTTATTTGCTAATCGCTATTTGTACGCAAAATTGATGATTTTGCTATTTTCGAATCGCTAATTTGCGATTCGGTAATTTACCGGGGGCTTTTTTTGCGATTATGTAGTTTTTTCGCTATTGGGCTTGATGCATTGGAATATGTTGTTTTGCGCTCGCTAATGGCCTATTTTAACGATTCGCAAATTTAGCGAGGGGTATTTTGCTTGATGCATGGGCCAGATAGACTGTTTTCTTTAAAAAACAAAATCAGTTTAAGAATGCAAAGACAGAGATGGTGATCTGCTGTTCTTTGCTCACCATGATCACTGTCATCTCAGCCAACAAATGAGGATCACAAATTGTGACATGTCTGATGAATATTAATTAGGTAGTTTGTTCTGAGACTCCCTATGATTCCTCGTTTTGTGAATAACCTATAAGTTCATAGGTTGGTTTGCAAAAACAGATTCCATTCACAAACATTAAATGCACAATTTAGAACTACTCTTTGCGAATGGAACCTTATCACATCTGCTACTAGATCATTTCTTTTTATTTCAAGAGGGTGTTTGATCTTTTTCTGCAAATGAGCAAATTAACGTTATGACATTGCTGCATCTTTTTTTTTTACACCTGTCACTAAACGAGTACCTTTAGAACTTACTATGCTTTCATGCTAATTGGAATGTCAAATGATCATATTCAACGAAAAAAATTTGTATGGCGCCGTATGTTTTGGTGGTTTATAGGAGAACCTTTTATTTTTGGTTAGTCTGCGTCATCGGTTGCTCGTCTTATGCTGACTGCATTCTAGTAAGCATTGCTAACCAGCTATGATGCGCTGCTGCTCATGGGACGGGGTGTGATGTTTAAGCTAAGGTTAAACAGCAGCAATAAGATGCTGGTGTGTTGGCAGCAATTTAACTGCTATACGGCTTTGGGATGCGTTGTTCGCATAAGGATTCAAGATTCGGATTAATACATGGGCAGTTATTTGATTTCTTTCCAGTGTGCAACAGGAAATGGGAAGACTGGGTTCACGAAAGACCCATATCTATTTGTACCACGCAGCACTGTTCCTCCATGGAAGGTTTCATCTTCCCCACTCAATCACTACTACGATTTTGGAGTCTTAATATAAATGGCAGCAAAGGTCACCCCTTATTGCAGATAGGATTTAATTGAGAAAGTCTCAGTTTACTCTATCCTTGAAGGTCGGCGGCAAACTCCGTAGGCTGCTGATGTGCAATTAAATATGTGACACAGATTGCGTAAAAGTCTTCGAGCAACAGCCTCCAACAGTCAAAAGAAAATACATCATCAAACACGGATGCGCTCACAATTAAGAAGAACAAACCAAGGCCGCTGCTGCTTTCCTTGCGCGTGATTTTGATGTCAGAGTTGATGGCACGTAACTCGGCCTTGCTGGATCAAAGAGAAAAGAAGCGAGTTTTAATTAGATCAATATTAAAAAGTTCCTATGAAATATCATCTACAAAACATCAGCACGATATCCAGGGGTAAAGCATTACACACGCAGTGGGTGCTGGTCATTATCACAAGCTGATTAGCTGAGTATCACCTGCAATTAAACACCATTAGATAGCTAGGGCTTTATTTAAGAAGGCCTGCATCACTTTTGTGCCGCCGTTGTGTCACTTTTAGTGATGCAGCGGCAGCGTAAATAATGCGCCATGTTGCGCCATATTTACAAAGTGACGCATCTAGGCAGATGCGTCACTTTGCAAAACCCTGCGCTACATTATACCTGCGTCAGGTATAATGTATGCAGGGTGGGCGTTCCCATGCAATAAAGCCTTGTAGAAGTGACGCAGTGAAATCTACAAGATTTCACTGCGCCACTTCTAGGACGCCACTGCGTCAAAACCTTACGCCTGCTTAGAGTAGGTGTAAGGAGTGACGCAGCACAATGAGGATAGGCCTCCCCATGCATTGCTGAAGTGGCGTTGTGCTTGCGACACGACTCCAGCAATGCGTGACTTTTGCGCCAACAGATGCGTCAGAATTTCTGACGCATCTGTCAATCCTTGCACCATGGTGCGCCATATTGTAAATACGACACATCCATGGTGGCGCAAGGGTTTCTCAGGGTGGCGCAGGGAAAGTGACGCATCTCTACAGATGCGTCACTTTCTTGTAAATCTGCCCCGATGAGATTCTGCTGCACCACTTTTAGAACGCCAATGCATCAAAACCTTACGCCTGCCTCATGGCAGGCGTAAGGGTGACGCAGGCCCTTTCACATGGGGCTTGCCCCATGTGAAAGGAACATTGCTGGAATTGTGTCACGTTACCAGCACAACTCCAGCAATGCGCCACTTTTGTGCCGACAGATACGTCAGTAATAATGACGTATCTGTCATTCCTTACGATATGATACATCATGCTGTAAATATGACGCATCATTGGTGTCGCAAGGAGGGCGCACTGAGAAGTGTTGCATCGCTGCTTTCACCGAGCGATGCGCCACTTCTCATAAATGAGGCCCCTAGTTTATAATAATATTGTTTCATATGTATATGTCAATGAAAATACATTTTAAAAAAAAACAGTAAGTACTTATGCGAGGACAACTGGGTTTATGTTGAAGAGATCAGGCATACAAGTGTACTTTGTCTGTATATTAAATAAGAATAAATGATTCTAGCTTCTTTGCCTGAGACACTGCAATTAAGTGAAAGGGCAGAAAAGGATTTTTTTTTAAAAAAGGTGCAATGCATGATCTGTTAATCATTGTTAACAACTCTGTCTGGGTGGGCTAAAAGAGCAAGTTTCCAATAGCTGTAATTAAGCATCTCCTTTTTCAGGTAAGAAGAGATGTAGGTAAGTATACATTACGAACAGCAGGAAATCGTTTTGTCACATAACGGAGGGCAAGAGAGAAGGTGGGAGATTGGACATAGGGGGATATTTCAAGCTGACTTCAGAAGAGCAACAGTGCTTCCAGGTTAGAAGAGGTATTTTGCAATTAGAAATGCCTCACTGTGGGACTCTCGGATGTTTATTTAACATAGATCGTAGTGCCTAGAAACAACCTAGCTGTGGAATTCGCTGCATAGGTTTTAAGAATTCATCATTCATTAGCTGATTGGGGGGCAGAAATGACTCTGGCCCCTTCAACAAGACGCCACTGAATAGCGACAAGTCTGTTCCATGCACTTATTGCGCGAGCGCAGTGCGGTGGTACTGACGCCAGCCTACGTGACAGTAAGAACGAATGGGTAGGAAATGACACAGCGCACGGGGGGATATTCAAAAGGACTTATCTCTGATTTATCTCCACCTTAACTCATCAAAAGTGGAGATAGATTTAACACCCCATTCACAAGCGGGTGCAAAATGCAGACATCGCCAGTATTCCCGAGATAACTGCCCCAAAATTTATCTCCACGGTGGACACCACCAACTAACCCTAAGGAGATGCAGAGTAGGCATTCCCGTTCAAAAACACACGAAAAAACCACAACAACACTCTCACAACGAACTGCCAGATCCGCGATGCGAACCAAAAATAGGCGATAAGCCGCGGTAGCACCAGGGATTTAACACCTGCCTTTTGCTGGTGGTAAGCAGGACGACTACCCACAGCATGAAAGGGAGCCCAGCCAAGAGCCACGCCTGAAGACCCACAGATGCCATGGAGACAATGATCATGCAGCTCCGATACCCATGAGGGCCACAACACCCAGCTCCACCACCCCCAGGCCCGCCACCACCCCCAGGACCCGTCCCGTCCCGCCCCCCCCCCGGGAACACCACAGAGGCAGCATACACAAAGACAGCGGACCCACCTGAAATGCACCTGCCGCCCAGAACGCACGCCGGAGGAGGGCATTGCCCACTACAGGCCCAAAAGGACAACCAACCCCCGCATCCTGACCCACATCCCCCACCTGCTGTCGGTACCAACCCAGCGGACAACGAACATCCCTCCGCAGACAAAGCTGCCGGCTGCGCAGCACATGTCAGCCTCTGGTACCATCCAACCCACAACTGCCAGAGTTGGAGGAGTCACACAGCCAGCCCCATACAAGGTCATCACACCTGTCCTGGATGCCAACATCAGCCTGGTACCCCAGCCCCTCCACTTCACCCACACTGCGCAGGAGCAGCTTGAGACCAAGCAAGGCCCCTACGCCATAGCTGGATTCCCTCACGTGTCAGGGCCAGCTGCACACATGTACCCCTCGTGCCCCCTGCCGACACTGCACACAACTACCACAACTGAAAGCACACGCATCCCATGAATGTGCAGGCAAGTGTGGACCGCCCAGGACCCCTCAACAATGTCGTGGTCAACTCCCCAGGCAGAGTGCCTGATTCTCACATCTCCCGACAGTCCATCATCACCCAGCGCACCCAGGATGGCACCCATGGCAATGCAGTGCTCGTTGGTAAGTTCCAAATTAACACACCACACACCTCCAGCCCACAATCATGCAACTCACGACACTGGCAATGGGCACGCAGCACAATTACATTCAACATGCCACACAACATGCCAACCGACCAGACACGACAACACGACTCCATTAGGAACTTGGCCTTGCCATGCCCACAACCCAGCCACGGCATGGCACCACAGACACACAATAGCAGGATGTGAGGAGAGGCATGGAGCAGGCATGTGCATGAGTGGCAAGTGACTAAAGAATGTAAACCTACCCAATGCCAGATGTGGCGTGGAGATGCAGGACAGACCACAGCGTGCAAATCATGGAAATGGCCATGTGGAGATCAACTACTGGTGCATGGAGTGTAGTGGCCAGTGGACGCTTCCATGTCCCCACAGGCTGTGGGGCAGAACGCAGAAATGTTGCACGTTACGTCCCCCCCTGCATGCGCGGGGGGAGTGGGTTGGACCTGCGTATGCCAGGCCTGTGTAGGGGTGTGAACAAAAAGCACGTCGCACTGGGCATGGTCCTCATTCGGAATGGACAACGCGTCTGCCAGAACTGCGCCTCTCAGCCCGCCACGAGTCCAGCGCCAAGCGCGGCAGGACCTGCGTCCCTGTGCGCCTGCTGCACCCGACCCATCATGCCTGCCCCAGCGCACCAACGAGGCTCTGCTCACCTGCCGACACCGGCGTGTGTCAAAGAGGGCCCACCACGTGGCGGTGCAAGCTCCATGCCCCAGGCCCGCAACTTTTGCAGCCTCAGCAGCCCCTCCCTGGCCTCCACGGCGCAGGCCCACAGTACTCCTTTTACATTTACATACTCCACCGGCGTCCTCCTCGGCCCAGTGGGTCCCACATGTGGAACTGTGTCCTGAGTCATGAATGGCAGTGACCCCAAGTCTGTGGCAGCGGCCACAGCACCAGACTCTCTTCGATCAGTGAGGCATAATTCCATATCGCAGGCCGGCGACACGTGGTGCCACTAACCCTGTTCAATGCAAGCCAGCGACACGTGGTGCCACTAACCCTGTTCAACGCAAGCCGGCGACACGTGGTGCCACGAGCCCTGTTCAACGCAAGCTGGTGACACGTGGTGCCACTAACCATGTTCAACGCAAGCCGGCGACACGTGGTGCCACTAGCCCTGTGCAACGCAAGTCCGCATCCCGTGGTGCCACTGAACCTGAACTATGCAGGCCGGTGGGACCATCCAACCTGAGCCGGCAACACTCGGTGAATGGCGCCTGCTGGCCGCTGCCTCAGGCCTACTTTGCGGTCCAGTAGGCCACACATGTGGAACTGTGTCCTGGGTAAGATATGGAGGAGTCCACACCATTGGACACGCCTCATCGCAGGCGGCATCCCCTATCAGCACAGGTGCCACTAACTCTGTGCGCAATGACTCATGGGCACTCTCTAGTTGAACTTTGGTGTCGTCTGAGTCCATGGCCTGGGGGTTGTCTGCATCATCATCTGGCTGGGACGGACTTGGTGTCCGACATGTGTTTGCTCCACTCATCTCCACCATGGTGACTGTTTCAGTGTGGTTCTGCCCTTGGCATCATGCCCTGGGGGTACACCTTCCACTGTCCACCGAGACACTCCGCGACAACCCCCCTAGTCATCTGCGGGAACCTGCTCTGCTCTCGTGACCCTGCCCCAGTGCACCGCAAGTCAGCTGCCCGTGGCGGTAGGCCCGTGCAGGACGCTGTGCATCTGGGGCCACTAACTCTGTGCAGCTCAGGTCATGGGTCCTTTACGGTTGAATGGTTGTGTCCTTTACAACGTACACTGCTGTCGATTTCTGACTGCACCAGGCAGCCCTTGCCAGCTGGTGTGCACACACCCCACACACATCCAACACAGGTGTCACTCGATATGTGTGCCTGCTAATAAATGTGGCCGGGCGCACGTGCTTGTAGCCATTCACATCAACTGAGCAAGTGTGTCCGTGTGGTCATTGTGTCAGCATGATGGGCACGGCACTGCAACATCACAGTGTGCTATCCTCAGCGGACGATACCATGTCACCTCAGCATTGGCAGTGACCTTGGACATGTAGCTTCGCCCGGCCCCCCCTGCATGCACAAACGGCGTGTGCTGGTCCGGTGTACGTCAGTTCAGCGCAGGGGTGTGCAGCATTGGCAGGGGGAGCATGGCGTGGCTCGGACCTGGCCTTGGGCAGGATGCGCGGTAAGTGTGCCTCTGTGTTGGGGTGCTGTCGCCACCAGGGCCACAGTAGATGATGTTGCAATGTAGCATGCACCAGGAGGGCGGGCCCGCACGGACGGGGAAATGTAGGAGCGCAAGACCGCTCGGGTCTTGGCACATGCATGCCAAGTGTTATGTGTGTCGGTCCTGCGGCTGCATGAGTCAGTTGCCTAGCCTCATTCGCAGCGTGATCACAGCCAGCCATGGACTGTACACTTGTGTCCGCCCTGTCCGGACCATTGGCCTACACTCACTTGGCCGCACACCTTCAAAGGCCAGCGTCACGGTGTTGGTGGCATGCCGCTGGACATGCGCGGACAGGCATTTCAATGGTGTGCTGTAGGAGTGCACGTGATACAACCACGCAGGGCACACAAGTGTGGGGGCTCGTGGGAGGGTGGAGCAGCTGTGAGGCAACGTAACAAACAGTGAGGCTGCACATGTGCCACGTGCTGGGCATATCATCCATGATTCCCAGGGTCGCAGACATCCCACCACACCCACGGCAGGCCTCTGTGTGTCTCCTGAATGCATGCAGATGGTGTAGTTACTGTAGGGATGAATGGTCCTTTGTCTGCACTATCTGGCGGTAGCATAAGTGCAGCTTCAATTAGAGCCACTGACGCAATGGCAGACCATCCCGGACACATGCTCTACTCCAGTCACGTGGACCTGTACCGTGCACGTCTGCTGCATGTACTGGGGGCACTGCCATTGGCAGTGCTGCGGATCAGTTACAGGCTGAGCTTCCGCCTTGCCAACGTCACCTGCGTTCAGCCTGTGTTGCACTGTCTCTCGTGCATATTCGAGTGGTCCATGGATGTCTGCCTCTCCAACGTTACGGTAGCTGACCTGGATTTCGACGTGTGTGTGTGCCCCCTGTTAGACCACGACCAGGAGTGTCACCGTGATGCTCGTTTATGGCATGCCTGGATGTTTGGCATGCATGCTGGGGACTGGACCTGGGAGATTGCAGGAGTCGTCGTGTGCAGTGACCACATTGAGCTGCTCCCGGATTGGGCTTTCGTGCATATTGGGGCCAGGGGTTGGAGTGAGCACATCTGTCCGGGACAGCTGATGGGTTACGTCGCCGAGATGTCAGATGTGGTGGACAACGATCTTGCATTGGAAATGTTGGCCTACGCTGCTGCACTCGCGTTCATCGACAAGTGACAAGGTAACTGCAGCCAGGACTGCATGTGACCCATTGCACGTGTCCCGACGCCTGGTTGCATGTTGGGGATCTGGTCACATGTCCCTAGGAGACAGTGGACATGGCTGCATTGGCCTGGACTCCTGATCCATGCGCGGACAACATACGCGGGTTGGCAATGACTTGTGTTGGTGATGGACTCCCCCGGGGTGGACATGTGCGCTTTCCAACGTTCCTCATTCAGACATGCTTCTGCATTGGTCTGCATGTCGTGGCACTTCCCTTGGCCGTACTGACACGCAATTGTTGATAAAGTTTCCGTACGTTCACTTGTCTCCAACTGTGTTGAGTGTTTATTTGTATGCACAATGTGTGTGTCACGGCCTATCTGGGTCCCTGCCTTACATGCATTGCTGCCCCATCAGGGCTGTGGGTTGGTACTTGTGCATTATCATGTCCCTGTTTCGTGCTTTGCCAGATGCGTTTGGCCATTTACCGGCCACAAGCGGGTGCACTTGTGTCCTGTGTTCGGTTGTGCAGATGTTGTTGTTTGTACCACTTTGTGTTGGATGTTGGGGTGCTCTGCTTCCTATGTGTGTGTGCTGCATTGTGTGTGAGATGTCCCTTCGGCTCTGATTTGGCTCACCCTTCTCCCTTTCAGGCAGTGTGGTTTTCACTTCTGTGCTTGTTCAGTGGTGTGATATTGCCGAGTTGTGTGACTTGTGCTCTTGGTTGGTGTTGTTCCTCTTGGGCATGGTTTGTCTGCAGTTGTGCTGTGCTTACTTGTGCATGTGTGCCATTGTGCCCATCTCCCCCCGTCCCCCCAGTCCATGGTCGTTCCTCTCCCTGTTGCTGTTGTGTCTGTTGATTTTGAGCAGTTTCTGGTCCCCGACTCCTGCCACCATCTCCAGACTGATGTGGTGGACACCATTTCCTCCATGTCATCCAGCTCCTGGTGTGGCGCTGGACTCCCACCTCCGGTGTGCATTGCTGCCTTGTGGTTGTTGGCGTGTTTCTGCTTGTTTGTGCGTTTCGCATCATTCCAGCTGTTCTAGTTTTCTGCCATTGTCCTCCTCCACTCTCCGGCTGCATTCACCTTGTCCATGATGGCCGGCCATGTCCAATGTTTTGTTGCCAATGGTGCTTGTGGGGTTGTGTGCTAGCTCCGACTGCCTCCATTGAGCTTCGCTGTTTTCTGTTTGCTTTGTCTTTCTTTTTCCTGCTTTTGTTGTGCTTATTCCCGCATGCCGTATATGTGTCGCGGGCCTTGCGCTGCTTATCACTGCTTTCCTCCTCGCGAATGGGATCATCGCATGTTTTTTGGTGTTGGTGTTTGTGTTTTTATCTCCGTTGAGGTGGTTGTATCGCGGACATTGGCCGGTGTTTCGGGAGACTATCGCATGGTACCGCCGTGCTGTGAATTCCACATTGACACAGGGTTGTTTTCCCGCAATAGGCTGCGATGTGTAAAGTTGCATTAACATTTTTTGGAGATGTTTAGCACACGTTCTTGTGAATATGCCCCCCCGGGGAGTTTCCGGTCATTTATCGCCTTGTCAAGTCATGGTTTTATTTATTGCTCGAAACCGCCACTACTGTGACTTTTACATTCAGACTGTAATTAGAGACATGAGATGTGCTTTAATAATGAGCCAGAGACCACTGCTGCTGCACCCTCTAGAACATTACCTGCAGGAATAGAAATATCTGCAATACACTAGAAAGAGCATTTCCAGACATAAGCAATGACACAAAATGAAAAGTTCTCTGGATGTCTAAGGTCTCCAGCGCTGTAGTTTTTATTTCAGAGACAAGTATGTCAGCCACTCACTTGTTCACTCATTCAGTGTTGTGACTTTCTGTATTTATTGATCGGATTAGCTCCTGGTGTGATGTGTGGGTACGCGCTGCCTTCCAAGCATCCATTCCAAAACATATATATTCCAAATATATATTTCTATGAACAGTAATATATGCACACCAGTAATATATACACAAAAGCATCAAACTTGAACATCTATCATTGTTTTAGCTTGTGTGAAAGCATTGATATTGAATGCACATATGAAACTGAACACAATAATGAACTAGAACATGTCTGATGGGTAGATCTGCGAAGCAGAAGCTCTTATTCATGTGTTTATAGCAGTTAAAAGAACCGTCAGTTCTAGGCATGCAGCCCCTGTGTTCCAAGCATTGGCAAAGCTAACTGGTCTTGGCTCAGAAAGGCCGAGCAATTGGCTTTGTCAATTTTTTTAAATGTACATTTGCATGCAAATGCACGTGCTTTGAGAGTTGTTTTCGGTTACAGAAAACCCCATTATAAGACGACCACCAATGCATCCGAGTGCTTAATGAAGTATTCACATGCACACGTCGCGTGTAGCATGACGCATGCATGTGCTTGCATCATGCTGTATGGCAGCCATTATTAATTTAACACTTTATTATGGAGGATGGCCATTTTAGAACAGAAAATATCAAATTTAAAAATAAAAAAACAAAGTATGCTCGAGAACGAAAAAGGAACCAAAGGGCCCGGGAGTACTTTGTAGCTGCTTGACCATAGTAAATAAATAAATAAACATGTATAAAATGGAAAGTGGTGTGGGGAGCAGGATAGGGAACATTGGGAGTGAAACAGGATGCAGGGGGGTGCAGAAGCAAGAGAGAAAATAAAGAATCACATGCATTCTCATCGAGTATAGAATGCAAAGTAAAAAATAAAATAAGTAGGAGCCCTCTGAAGTGAAATCAGAACACCGAGACTGAAATACTCCCTGTTGGGACCAGTACAAGAATAGAGAGGTAAACCATTGAATCAAAAGTATGCTCTTGAGTTCACGGCCATTTTAAGAATTTTGGGGCCCCTGTTCAGAACAGATTTGAAATCAAGATCCAATTTCAGAGTTTTCATGACCTCTTTGGCCAGGTCACTGACAGTGCACAGACACACTCGTCCAAATTTTAAACCAATAAATCAACGATTTGTAGAATGCTGCTTATCACCTGTGAGGGTATCCAGATTCTAGGAGGGCTGATGCTGGGAGTTGTCAGTCGAACATCCAGGTTTTTAGTCCATCTCTTAACTTCAGTAGGGTGGATGCAGTCCGGAGGTGGAGTGGGAGGCCATTTCAGGTCTTGGTGGCTAGGTAGGAGAAGGTTCAGCCGCTGCTTCTACTTTTGTGGAAGCGGGGTGTGTGGGCGAGAGAGAGGGAGGCGGAGCGTAGTTGTCTGTCGGGTTGGTGGAAGTTGAGTCTGTGGTTGAGGCAGGCTGGTCCTTTGTTGTACAGGACCTTGTAGGCGTGGGTCAGCAGTTTTGACTGCCACAATTCTTGGGCGGTGTGAGCCAGTGGAGTGCTCTGAGGTGGGGGTGGTGGGGTTTCTTCTCTGGAGATCGTGGGTGAGTCTGGCTACAGCATTTTGGATGGTTTGCAGTCTGCTCAGTAGTTATGAGGTGATGCCCACATAGAGGGAGTTTCCGTAGTCCAGTCGGCTGGTGATGCAGGCTTGGGTGACGGTGCGTGTGGTGTTGATGGGGAGCCATTTGAATATTTTTGGAAAGCATGCAGAGGGTGAGGAAGCAGGCTGAGGAGACAGCGTTTATCTGCTTCTTCATGGTGAGATTGTTGTCGAGTGTGACGCTGAGGTTTCTGTCATGGTCTTTGGGAGTGGGCGAGTGTCAGGGGCCCATTTCCACTGGCCAACAGGAGTCATCACACGCGGAGGTGTTACTCCCAAAGATGAGTAACTCTGTTTTGTTGGTGTTGAGTTTCAGGCATTTGTTTTGCATCCAGCTGGCTATGCTGGTCATGCGCCTATGGAAATTGGTTTTGGTGTTTGAGGATAGGGAAAGGTTGAGCTGAGTGTCGTCATTGTATGATATGATGTTCATGCCATAGGATTTGACCACAGGGGCTGTTAGACTTCGTCCTTTTGACAGGTTTATCCCCAGACCTTTTGCCTTTTGCCTCCTATTTTTCTGACCCTGTTTTCGTTGGCTATAGGATTCTGAGCACTTTACTACTGCTTATCAGTGCTAAAGTGCATATGCTCTCTGTATATAGGGCTTAGTACAGGTCTTAGAAAATCATACCCATGCTCAACCCTTGGTAGCTTGACTGCGAGCAGACATGCTTAACTTCAAAGACAGGTTTGTAAAGCACTTAAAACACCAATTCAGTAAATAATTAAGACACAAAACACAATAAAAATACAACACCAATTTATAAAAAGAGGAAATATTTTTATCTTTAAAATGACATCAAAACAAAACAATCCAATGTAGGGAACCGGAGATATGAATTTTTCAAGATTTTGCTAGACCGGGACAATGTCTAAATTTCAGGTCGACCACAATGGAGCGCTGCCTGGCTACTCCTCACGGTAGGTCTCGGTCACAGTTTTTGCCTTCTGAGTTAGAAACTTTTCTGGAGCTTTTCTCCTCGGGTCCCTCGAAGCTCTCACACAGTGAGAGTTCGCTGGCTTACCTTGCGACGAGCTCCAGGTCAAACTTATGGGAGTCAGACCTCCGGAGCATTTCAGCGAGACGAACCAGAGATCCAGGCCGGCACGCGGTTGAAGGTCGGCGGCTTGACTCTTGCGGTTTGTCCTGTCCCCTCTCCTACGTTCGGACTTAGAAACTTTTACACAGCTTTTTCTTCAGGAGTCCCTCGCTGCTCTTCACCAGGCCAGCTTGGGTGAGGGTTCGCCGGCTTGGGTTTTCACTTACTCCCAGTCAAACTCTGGAAGTCAGACGTCTTGAGCTTTTCAGCCGAATGAACCTGGACGGTAGGCCGGCTCGCGCTTGAGGGTCGCCGGCTTGGCTGGTCAGGTCGAGTCGGTCCACTTATGGAGCTTTTTTCCAAAGTTGCACCAAACTTCTGGAACTTCTCTAAAGTTCCTTTTAAGGTCCCAAAGTGTCCAAAACTTACTCCAAGGGTCTGGAAGCTCCAAGATGGTCCTTGAAAGTTTGGGACTTCAATTCCCACAATCCACTTGGACAAAACACTTACAAATCCACTGGTAGTACTCCAGGCTGAGGATTCTTGGTGGTGATGTTGTAGGTGAGTGCTGTTAACTGGTAGCTTGCAGGGAGTCCACTCTTTAGTCCTTTTGAAGCAGGTTTGATCCACAGGGCTGTAGTTTCATATTGTGCAGCATGCGCAGTCAGTCAGAGTGCAGGGCATGGTTGGTGCAAATCAAACTTCTCAGCATGGACCCTTCTTCTTCCTTAAGTTTCAAGCAGCAGCACACCCCTATATACAGACAATTGGGTTTTTTGCTACACACTCATGAAGCTGTTAACACCAAACTGCAACCTACACATTATTCACTTCAAATTCCTGCACCAAGTATATTATACACCATTGCAGTTACATAAATATGAACTGTGGGGAAATGCAAGATGTGCTCGTTGTGTGGACATGGGGGTGGATTTTTTTGCATGTTGCAAAGGCATGCCCTCCAGCCAGACAATATTGGAAGGAAGTGATGGATACTTTGGGGTCCATGCTTCCTAAGGTAGTCCCCAAACACTCCACAAATGTTTCTGCTGGGCCTGGTGAAGGTATTGAAGCCACCTAACCATAGATTGACAGCTGTTGCATTATTGCTAGCCAAAATGTGTATTGCCAAGTGTTGGGGTAGCAGGCGTGCTCGTAAAATACAAGACTGGATAGACAATATGGTATACTGTAAAGAGCAACTAGAAATATATGCGGAGGAGCTGCCTGCATCCTCAAGGCCAAAAGATAAAATGGGCCTTCTGGTACAAAACCTGAAGTCACGCTCGGATACACCAACGGAAGCTGGGAGATGCTGAGGGCTTGATGGTCATCTAGACACAGAGCTACGATGATGTAAAGATAACACGATACGTTACGGAATGCTGCATTTTGATGTCAGAAGAGAAAAAAGCAATGACAAATTTCTTACTGTCATGTCAAATGTAATGTGATGTTGTATACTGTGGATTTCTATGATAAAATCAATAAATACATTTTTTTTAAAGATTTCTGGGTCAAGCAGGAGGGCACTCCTGTCTAATGTGGCGCAGGGCAACACCCCCCGGGTATGACCACATCCTCCAAAGTGTGGCACTATTTTCTCCCAGAGAGCACCATTTATCCAAAATTCATCATGGCTGGTTTTCCAGCAGAGGGACAAGAGCTGGATAAGCCCTCTTTCAGGATGGTCCATCTCCATACTGTCCCTCCCCCTTACATCTGCCTATTCCTTCCTTAATCCTGCCATCTGGCTGGGGGCAGAGGGTAGAGGTGTTAATGAAACTAGTTTCTCCAGCCTGTTCCCTCCTTTCTTTGAAGAACATTATTTACTACCCCTGCCCCTGGCACAGGCCTTCCTGTGCCCAGCAATCTTCTCCTCCCAGAAGGGCTGCCTAATCCCAGGGGTTATTTATCACCTCTTCAAAGCAGCCTGGCTAATCCACTTAACTCTGGCCAATCAAGACAGACCACTGGAAGACTGAAATTTGGCTTACAGACAAGAACGTCTTTTAACTTCTGGTCTGTACATTTTAGGATACATTCAACAATGCCATGTTGTTGGATTTGTCAATAACATTCTAGGAAGTCCTTGAATGATATTTTTATCACCACCTTGACGTTAGTTATTATTTAATAAATTCTTGCCATGTTAACCAATGTGGCTGGGGATTTGCAATGAGAAAAATGACTTGGGCCATTTTTCCAACACCAGGGCTTCTATAAACTTCTTTTATAAGGGCCCTGCCTATATCTACAGGACCCCACACCCCAGGGACACCTAGGGGAGACTTTAGGGGTTCTAAATATGTAAACATATTGCAGATCCTCACTCCACAGTACTTCCAGCACAAAAGTCGATTTTGAGAATCTTAATCGGTCTCTTGAATCTGGCCACGTCCCTACCGACTTTAAGGAAGCACAAGTCATTCCTCTTCTGAAGAAACCTGGTGCAGACGTGATGAACCTCAAAAAGTTTAGGCCCATCTCCCAGCTCCCTTTTCTGGCAAAAGTGCTGGAACAGCACGTGCTGAAATCTCTGTCACATCACATAGAAGCTAATCATCTTCTACAAACTAATCAAGCAGGTTTTAGGGCCCATCATAGCACCAAAATGGTAATGCTGGCAGTATTGGACGAACTCAGGTTCAGGGCCGACTACAAAAAGCCAAGTGCCCTGGTCCTGTTAGACCTATCCGCGGCATTTGACACGGTCAACCACGACCGGCTTCTGTCACGGATCTCGGAGTTAGGCATCCAGGGAACGGCCCTTAAATGGCTCACGTCCTTCCTAACTGACCGATCACAGAGAATACAGCTGGCCGACCAGGTGTCTGACGCCGGCAAACTCACATGCAGGGTCCCACAGGGCTCGGCGTTATCCCCCCTCCTATTACACGCCTACCTCCAGCCCTTAGTGGCCACTCTGACCAACATGGAGTGCCAGGTTTACAACTATGGGGATGATACCCAAATCATCATCCAGATAGACAACTCCCCTGCTGCCCACACACGAATGCAGAACATTTTAAAATACACTGTTAATTGGATGACGGCCAATTCCCTCAAAATCAATCCTGATAAAACCGAGGTACTGGCCATCACCACGGACACCAATCCCTGGAGTGACCTCTTCTGGCCACAGGAGCTGGGCACAAATCCCGAATCTGCCCAGGCCGTGAAAAGCCTGGGCATCAAAATCGATGCCAAGCTCTCCTTGACACATCAGGTATCGGTCATAGTTGGAACATGTGTTGGTCTGCTAAGACAATTACGGAAATTAGCGCCACTTCTCTCCTTCGCAGCACTTAGAATGGCTGTATCGGCCATGATAGTGTCACGACTGTACTACGGAAACTCCCTGTACATTGGCCTTCCAGAATAGTTGCTTATCAGATTGCAGGTGATTATGAACGATGCCGCCAGATTGATCTTTAGACTTCCTAGGAAGGCCCACGCCACCCCCCTCCTACGCCAGCTTCACTGGCTCCCGGTCAGGCAGAGAACCAGGTTTAAGGGCCTCTGTATCGCACACAAATCCATTTATGGCCAGGCCCCTACCTACATTAAAGATCGTCTGGTAAGCTACACACCGAGCAGGTCGCTCCATTCCTCGGAGGTTGGCTTGCTGGCATGTCCCCGTTTTAACATGGCCTCCAAAGGAGGTCGAGCATTCTCAACCTCTATTCCTCAGCAATGGAACAAGCTGCCGGAGAATCTGCGTAAAGAACATGCCCTCCTCCCATTTAGGAAAAAGTTTAAAACACTCCTTTTTGTGGAAGCCTGGGGCACAACTTAATCTATCTTCTCCCCACCATGCGCTAGGGTAGGGCTCTCTCTCACAGCGCTTAGAGACCTGACGGTGATTTTGTGCTTTATAAGCTACAATTAACATTAACATTAACATATTGTTGGGTGTGAAATGTGTAATTTCAACTAAGCAAACACAAAGAGATGATGGACGGAGCACTGAAACTTTTCAGACACTCACCCCCAGTCACAGATCTGGGTTGAATCCATCATCGTTCTTTAGCTCACTTCGCCACCGCAGTTCAGACACAGCTATATGCAAATCAGTCTTGACCCTGTGCCTCATGGGAACAGTCCAGCCCGAACTGCCAAGCCATGTCTTCCCTGGACCAGAAACAAGCATCCTGGGACCGGTTTCGGGCTAACAGACCTCATCAGCCAGGCTAGCTTGAATCTAGTGGCAAAGTGAGCAAGGGACCCACGTCTGGGCATACCCTGCCAACTTAGGGCGAACAAAGCAAACACAAGGAGATGATGGACGGAGCGCTGAAACTTTTCAGACACTCACCCCCAGTCACAGATCTGGGTTGAATCCATCATCGTTCTTTAGCTCACTTCGCCACCCCAGTTCAGACACAGCTATATGCAAATCAATCTTGACCCTGTGCCTCATGGGAACAGTCCAACCCGAACTGCCAAGCCATGTCTTCCCTGGACCGGAAACAAGCATCCTGGGACCGGTTTCGGGCTAACAGCCCTCATCAGCCAGGCTAGCTTGAATCCAGTGGCAAAGTGAGCAAGGGACCCATGTATGGGCATACCCTGCCAACTTAGGGTGAACAAAACAAACACAAGGAGATGATGGACGAAGCGCTGAAACTTTTCAGACACTCACCCACAGTCACAGATCTGGGTTGAATCCATCATCGTTCTTTTGCTCAATTCACCACCCCAGTTCAGACACAGCTATATGCAAATCAGTATTGACCCTGTGCCTCATGGGAACAGTCCTGCCCAAACTGCCAAGCCATGTCTTCCCTGGACCGGAAACAGGCATCCTGGGACCGGTTTTGGGCTAACAGCCCTCATCAGCCAGGCTAGCTTGAATCCAGTGGTAAAGTGAGCAAGGGACCCACGTCTGGGCATACCCTGCCAACTTAGGGCGAACAAAGCAAACACAAGGAGATGATGGATGGAGCACTGAAACTTTTCAGACACTCACCCCCAGTCACAGATCTGGGTTGAATCCATCATCGCTCTTTAGCTCACTTCGCCACCCCAGTTCAGACACAGCTATATGCAAATCAGTCTTGACCCTGTGCCTCATGGGAACAGTCCAGCCCGAACTGCTAAGCCATGTCTTCCCTGGACCGGAAACAAGCATCCTGGGACCGGTTTCGGGCTAACAGCCCTCATCAGCCAGGCTAGCTTGACCTGGATTCAAGCTAGCCTGGCTGATGAGGGCTTTTAGCCCAAAACCGGTCCCAGGATGCTTGTTTCTGGTCCAGGGAAGACATGGCTTGGCAGTTCGGGCTGGACTGTTCCCATGAGGCACAGGGTCAAGACTGATTTGCATATAGCTGTGTCTGAACTGGGGTGGCAATGTGAGCTAAAGAACGACGATGGATTCAACCCAGATCTGTGACTGGGGGTGAGTGTGAGTGTCTGAAAAGTTTCAGCGCTCCGTCCATCATCTCCTTGTGTTTGCTTTGTTCGCCCTAAGTTGGCAGGGTATGCCCAGACGTGGGTTCTTGCTCATTTTGCCACTGGATTCAAGCTAGCCTGGCTGATGAGGGCTGTTAGCCCGTAACTGGTCCCAGGATGCTTGTTTCTGGTCCAGGGAAGACATGGCTTGGCAGTTTGGGCTGGACTGTTCCCATGAGGCACAGTGTCAAGACTGATTTGCATATAGCTGTGTCTGAACTGGGGTGGCAAAGTGAACTAAAGAGCAATGAAGAATTCAACCCAGATCTGTGAGTGGGGGTGAGTGTCTGAAAAGTTTCAGCACTCCGTCCATCATCTCCTTGTGTTTGCTTTGTTTGCCCTAAGTTGGCAGGGTATGCCCAGACGTGGGTCCCTTGCTCACTTTGCCACTGGATTCAAGCTAGCCTGGCTGATGAGGGCTGTTAGCCCGAAATCGGTCCCAGGATGCTTGTTTCTGCTCCAGGGAAGACATGGCTTGGCAGTTCGGGCTGGACTGTTCCCATGAGGCACAGGGTCAAGACTGATTTGCATATAGCTGTGTCTGAACTGGGGTGGCAAAGTGAGCTAAAGAACGATGATGGATTCAACCCAGATCTGTGACTGGGGGTGAGTGTCTGAAAAGTTTCAGCGCTCCGTCCATCATCTCCTTGTTTTTAATTTCACTTAACCCAGGGCATCAAAAAATTATTTATATGGGTCCTCCTTATAAATACCTGACCCCCCGCCCCACCTCTGGGACACCTAGTGGAGACCCTGGGGGTACCTAGTATGCCCAAACATGATACGATATCAATGTTTAAGTGCAGCTAAGTTGAGTTTGGGCACAATTTGCATTTTAATAACAGTCCTGCAACACAGGGCTGCTCTTAAACTGACCTCAGGCTTCAGCAGTGCACACATGCAAGTGCAGTAAGGGCTGATGGCCTTTAAACTGCCATGCCCTATTATATACTAGGGCCTTAGAGGTAGTTTCAATCCCCCTGGCCTATTATGTACTCGGGCGTTATAAGGGACGTCATGCCACTCATAGGGTTACCTTAACCCATAGTGTACCCTAGTGTATGTAGGTGTTTTTACTGTATTCTAAGTGTGTCTTTAAAATTGCACTGGCCTTGGGCCTGGTTAGGCAGAGCCCAGTGTCAGTCAGAGTCAGTTACCACCAGTACCAGTCAGCAAAAGAGTTGGGGGTGCCCAGGGCACAGGATGACTTCACAACATAGCCCCCCCTCCTCAAATGAAAGGTGATGGGTTACTAACTTACACCCTGGTAGTCCTCATCAGCTAAGTGGAAAAACCTAGAAAGTCCATCCGCATTGGCATGGGCAACCCCAGGTCTGTGTTCCTCTGTAAAGTCCATTCCCTGTAGGTAAATTTGCAATCTTAAGAGCTTTGGATTCTCCCCTCTCATCTGCATGAGCCATCTGAGAGGCCTGTGGTCAGTTTGAACACAAAAGTGAGTCCCAAACAAATATGGTAACAGCTTTTTCAGGGACCAAACTACAGAAAAAGTCTCTCTCTCTCTCAATCGCACTCCACCTCTGCTCTCTGGGAAGAAGTCTCCTGCTAATAGAGGCAACTGGCTGATAAAGGCCTTCTTCATTTAGCTGTGACAATACTGCCCCAATCCCTTGTTCTGAAGCATTAGTCTGAACCACAAATTCCTTTGTGTAGCCAGGGGCCAGCAACACTGGTGCTGAATACATAGCAGCTTTCAGAGTGTCAAAGGTCTTCTGACACTCTGCAGTCCAATCCACCTTTTGCAGCTTCTTCTTAGAAGTGAGTTCTGTTAAGGTCCCAGCAATGGTCCAATAAGTTTGAAACAAACCTTCTGTAATACCCTGTCAGTCAGTCCAGGGAATGCCCTGACCTGAGTCTGGGTAACAGTAGCTGTCCAATCCAAAATAGTTTGGATCTTGGCCTCGAGAGGCTGTATATGGCCTCCACCTACCAGATGGCCCAGGTACATCACAGAACTCTGCCCTATTTGGGACTTACTTGCCTTAATAGTCGGGCCTGCCTGCTGCTAGGCCTGAAGTACTTCCCTCAGGTGGCTTAGGTGATCCCCCAGGTAGAACTGTATACAGCTATAACATGCAGATAATCTGCACTGAACTGCTCTAACCCAGACAAGACCCTGTTCACCAACCTTTGGAAGGTGGCAGATGCATTCCTTAAGCCAAAGGGAATTACCTTGAACTGATAATGTCCCTCTGGTGTGGAGAATGCTGACCTCTCCTTTGCTTCATCTGTGAGGGCAATCTACTAGTAGCCTGAAGTCAAATCAAAAGTACTCAGGTACTTAGCAGCCCCTAACCTGTCAATGACTTCATCACCTCTAGGTATAGGCGGAGCATCAGTCTTTGTGACTGCATTCAATCCTCTGTAGTCCACACAGAACTATAACTCCTTAGGTCCCCCCTTGGGAGTAGGTTTGGGCACCAGCACCACTGGTTCAATTAGCCCCAAATCCAGCTTTTTAGCTACCTCAGCTTTAAATCTGGCCCAGACATGGTTAAATAACCTATACAGTTTCTTTTTGACAGGTAGGCTGCCATCAGTGTCAATTTGGTGCACACACCACTCGGTGTTGCCTGGGGTAAAAGAAAACAGGCCGTCAAACCGCTCCAGCACCTGCTTACAGTCTCTGCGCTGCTGGTCTGTCAGCTTGGGAGAGAGTACCACTCCCTCCACTGACCTATCTTGCACATTAGTGGAAAGGAGGTCTGGCACTGGCTCAGATTCCTTCTACACTCCCTCCACAATGACCAGTAACATGGTAATACCTGCTCTGTCATGGTGGGGTTTCAATTTATTCATATGCAGGACCCTATGAGGGTTACCGGTAATGACAACGTCAACCAAATAGGTAACCTCACCCTTCTTTTCTAAGATTGGATAGGGCCCACTTCACTTGTTATGGAGGGCCCTGGGAGCCACAGGCTCCAACGCCCACACCAATTGTCCTGTACTATATTCAGTCATAGCAGCCTCCTGTGCATACCAGTGCTTCATGAGCTCCTGGCTAGCCTCCAGTTGTCTGCTTGCCTTGTACATGTACTCTGCCATTCTTGATCTCAGGACTAACACATACTTAAGCACATTGTCCTTTGCTTCTTTGAGAGACTTCTCCAAAGACTCTCTCAGCAGCCACAATGGCCCCCTCACAGGGTGTCCAAACAACAACTCAAAGTTACTGAATCCAAACCCTTTCTGTGGAACCTCCCTGTAGGCAAACAGCAGGCATGGGAGGAGAACATCCAATCTCTACCTGAGTTTCTCTGACAACCCATTTATCATGCCCTTCAGGGTCTTGTTAAACTTCTCAACTAGACCATTTGTTTGTGGGTGATAGAGGGTGTTGAACTTGTAGTTGACACCACACTCATCCTACATAGACGTCAGATAGCTGGACAGAAAGTTTGTGCCCCTATCTGACACCACCTCTTTCAAAAAACCCACTCTGCTGAACACAGCAAGCAGTGCCCTGGCCACTGCAAGAGCATCTCTGGTTGTAAGAGGGATTGCTTCAGGGTACCTAGTGGCATGGTTCACTACCACCAAGATATACCTATTCCCTGATACAAAAGGTGGGCCCATGGGACCAACAATGTCCATCCCCAACCTTTTAATAGGAACCCCAACCACTGGCAGTGGTATTAGGGGAACCTTTGTCTTGCCTTCTGCCTTGCCAGTGGCCTGAGAGGTGACACAGGAGCTGCAAAACTCCTTTACAGTTTCAGACATGTAGGGCCAGTAGAAATGGTTCACCAACCGGTTCCAAGTCTTTGTCTGTCCCATATGTCCTTCCAAGGTGATATCATGACCCAAAGTCAGGATGAACTCTCTGTACTTCTGGGGCACCACCAACCTCCTGGTGGCCCCCTTCTTGAGGCATATGGCCTCAGTATAAAGCAGTCCATCTTCCCAAAGATTCTGTGAAACCCACTGTCATCCCCTTCCTCTTGCTTAGAGGCAATCAGCCTCAAGCTCTCAAGGGTGGGGCAGTCTCTCTGTCCCTTACAGAACTCCTCTCTGGAGGGTCCACCTGCTGCTATCAGTTCTGCCAAATCTGACAGCTCTGGCAGGGATGGAGTCCCTCTCTCAGAGGACAGATCCCCCCATCAGAGTTGGATTCCTCCTGTACCTCTGAAGTTCCCTGGACTGGCTCACTGGGCGCAGTGCCCTTGTCCTTGACTGCTTGGCCCTTTGTTCCATGGTCCAAGTGTCCAGCCTTTCCCTTCTGGCTAGTCTGTGACCTATATGCAAATCAATAAGAGAGAGAGAGGAAGAGTCAAGAGGAGCTAGTTCATTTCCCCTATATGAATAAATGTAATCAAAAAGAACTGGCTCATACTTTGATGCCTCTGGTTTGTGTTTGTGTGAAACCAATAGGTTTCTTTAAGAAAACCCTCACCCACCAATCTAGTTGATGGCATGCTTCATCATCGGGTCCCACCCAAGGTGCCGAGTGCACCCTGGGTGTGCTGCGACGCCTGAACTACAGCGGAGCGGGTTTTTTGTGTGTAGTGTGGTGCAGTGAATGTGGTGTTAAAACTATCTATAGGGTCCCTTTTATGAATTAATTTTAATAGTGGACCCTATGACAGGGTTAAAAATAAAGAGATGCGGATATGTGCAGAGCTTTAGGTTTGGACTCAAATATCCTAAGGGTAGGTCTACATGTTTCAGCCAGTCTATTTAATATGCAGGCTTTCGTCAGGACCAGTGTAAAAAGGTGTATAGACAGGTCAAGGTTGAGTCTTTAAGACCGGATTGCGTAAAAAGTGTCTCACGCGCTAAGGTGTGGTAAAAAAAGGTGGAGGGAAACCAGTTGTTTCCTCCTAATAATCCTTAGTTAGGTTGTGCTGTAGTGATCTGCAAAGGAAGTAAGACAAAACACAAACACAGGTACATAAAACATATAGTTGTTTAAATATGAGAAATTCATACACTCATGTGTGCCACACGCAGTGTCAGACTTGATCCTTAGTCGATCTATGAGGTGGTGACAAAGTGTTACACCCATGCATGCATCAGGGTTTATTATCGGGTTGTATGCGCTACAGTGAAAATGTCAGCAGCTGCTCATTTGCGGCATGGTGTATGGCTTCAGAAACTGTTAGATAATGCTTACTATGGTAGATTAGTCATAGACGACATGAATCCCGCAAGGGGGCAGTGCCTGTAGTCACACGCTGAAATTAGAAAGTAAAGGGTTACTAGGTAAGTTCCCGGTTGCCATTTTCGGCGTATCGCGCTTCCCGGTATGTGAGCCTGGGTGCTCCACTTACTTCATCAAGGTCCACTGCCCTCTGCTAATACCTGTTGCGGCCTTGGTCCAGGATTCCAAGTATGTTTAGCCGCTTCGGAGACCCGCATTAAATGTGCAGTCTTCCGCGGTCCGTTCCCAGTGTGCGTGTGATCGCGTCATCATGCGGGAGCGTGATCGCGTCATCACGCAGGGGCGTGGTCACTAGGAGTTGATAACAGACTATGCCTCAGGGTGCAAGGACGTGCCCAATGGGCTGTTTGACATTTGAAATGATTATGTGTAAATTTATAATAGTAAGTTCATGTCTGCATATTCCAATTGTCATATGCGGCTAAGTGTATTGACGGAATTGTGTACGAATTTCGTCTAATGGGAGAGCCTTTTGGGATACAAGTGCAGTACAAGCATTCTGCATGTTGGCTAGTGAAGATATGGGAGAATAAATAAAATGGTCCGGTTTATTAATGGTGAATGCTTGAAGTCGAGGACAGACTATGCTTGACATTTGGGGTGATTATGTGCAAATTATGGTTAACTCATTGTAGTAAATTCGTATCAGCATATGCTGAATGTCATATGCCGCTGAGTGTTATTAGCGGAATTGTGTACAAATTTCGTCTATTGGCAGTGCTATCACATAGGTATACGGGTGCAGTACCAGCATTTCTGCGTTTTAGGGTGGTGTAAATATATAGACCGGTTTAATGATGGTGAATGCTGCTTGTCCCTTTGACTGATAATTTCTTGGGGTTGATGTTCTCAGCATCAAATGTACAGTACTTGGGTGGCACCTTTCCATGTGTGGGGTGCATTTCAGGTATTAGATTGTTACCTCGGACATCTTCATGTCCCCTGTCAGAGTAAAGATTGCTCTCCCACTTTTAGGATATTACAGAGAACCAAATATTTCCAATTTCAAGAGTTATTTAGTACATTCCATGGGATGTTGTCGTTCAATCCATTTTTATGAGTTGAGAGGCGATAGATCCAGCGTTGTTCTTTTTGCAGTAGTAGGTTTTCCCCTGCCCCAGATGTGGCCTTGAGCTGTTCTATGATGACCCACTGCATATCATTTGGAGTATGCCCTGTTTTGATAAAGTGGTCAGTCATTATTGTGGTATTTCTGTTGCAGCGGATGTTGCTTCTGTGCTCTCCGATTCTGATCTTTAT
This sequence comes from Calotriton arnoldi, assembly GCA_963921515.1. Classification (NCBI taxonomy): domain Eukaryota; kingdom Metazoa; phylum Chordata; class Amphibia; order Caudata; family Salamandridae; genus Calotriton; species Calotriton arnoldi. Next base: position 50,435 of record CAWUFW010016043.1, on the reverse strand, counting down.
TTTTCTGCTGGTCATGCCGATGTATCGGAGACCGCATGGGCACTCAATCATGTATATGACATGTGTGGATTTGCAATTGGTGTATTTCCTCAGGGACCATGTTTTGCCTTGTTCCAATTCCAAGGTTTTCGTGGTTGTAGTTAGGTGGCATATGCTACAATTTTCACAGGGGAAATGGCCTGTCACACTGGGAAGGCCCCACGCGTTGAGGACAGTGGTGTCCCTTAATTTGTTGGTCTGTCTTTGGCATGTGGAGATCAGGCGGTCTCTCAGGCTGTCTGCTCGTTTGAACGAGAATAGCTGTTTCCCCCACTTCAGATTCCCAGTGTTTAGGATTTTCCAATGTTTGTTAATGATTTTGGTCATTATATTTGAGATGGTGTTATAGGTTGTTACACAGGTCAGCGGAATTGTCGTGTCTGTTTGTTGGTTCTCATCTAACAGGGACTCCCTGTTCTGGTTCCGAGCTCTTTTTTTGGATGTGCCTATTATTTTTTGGGGGTAACCTCTGTTACCTAGTTTCTCTGCTAGGTTTTTCGATTGTTCTTGATTGTACTCTATGTTGTTACAATTTCTTCTGATACGGAGGAATTGTCCGTATGGTAAGTTTTCCCTGAGTGAACGTGGATGGAAACTGTCAAATTTGTTGTGTTCTGTCAAAATTGTGTTTCTGGCTATAGGTTTATAGAAGGTAGTTGTTTTCAAATGGCCCTCTTTTGCCTTAATGGTTAAGTCCAGAAATGTGAGTTTCCTTTTGTCCGCCGTGCTGGTGAAGCGTAGAAAAGGGTCACAGCCATTAAGCCATGTTAGGAAGGTGGTAAGTGTCTCTTCTTGGCCTTCCCATATCATCAGAATGTCGTTGATGAAGCGGCGCAAGAATCTGATGTGGTCTTTGAATGGGTTGTTAGTGTTCAAGGTGTATGTTTTTTCAAATTTGTAAGACGTCTAGGGGCAAATGTGCTGCCCATAGACGTCCCATTGGTTTGTAGGAAGAAGCCCCCTTCAAACTCAAAGTAATTGTCTTTGAGGGCAAGGGTTGCGCACTGCATTACAAATTCTCTGGGGTTGTTGAATTCCCATGTGGTCTCCTCTAGGATTTGGTTTATGACTCGTAAGGTATCATCCTGGGGGAGGCTTGTATATAGGCTTTCTATATCAAGCCCCACTAGTAGATTGTTAAGTGGGTCAAAGGGTATATCCTTGATGAGATTCAGGAGATGTTTTGTATCTTTTAGTAGGCGTTTGACTTTTTTACCAACAGATTCAGAAATAAATCGCAGAATCGTGATAATGGTTCTAGGAGGGAATTTATTCCAGACATGAGCGGGTGGCCTGGTGGTGGTCTTGTGTTTTTGTGTATTTTGGACACCGTATAAAAATAAGGTGTTTTGGCTTTTTTAGTTCAGAGGAACTCAGCTTCTTGTATTGAAATATGGTTCCTTGTTTCTGCTTCATCCACTAGAGCGTGTATGGCATTTTTCAGTGCTTCAGACGGGTCCTCTTTTAGTTTCTAATAGTTTTGGCTGTTGTCTAGTATACGTCTGCACTCTTTTGTGTAATCATCTTTATTCTGTCTAACTATTCCTCCACCTTTGTCTACTGGTTTGATGGTGATTGAGTCGTTATTTTTCAGTTTTCGCAGGGCTTCCCATTCCTCATTGTTCAGGTTGTTGAAGGTCTCATTTTCCTTGGTTACTTCTATTTCGAAGGCGATTAGTTTCACTGGTGTGGTGGATGGTGGAAGGCAGAAGGTGGATTTGATTCTTAATCCTGTGTCACTTGGGTTCCCTGTGTTGTTAGTTGGTGTCTGATTTTTAAAGAACGCTCTAAGTTTCAGTTTTCTGAAAAATTCTGCTAGTTTGCAGTGGAGTTTGAATTTGTCCAAACAAGCAGTAGGTACAAAGCTGAGTCCTTTGTTGAGGACTCTTTCTTCTCTTGGTGTGAGGACTGCTGAGGAGTCACAGCACATACCCACTCAGGGAGTTCCAATATTTTCATATGGAGACCTCTCTCTACCTCTGACCACTCAGAGGCTTCCAGATCATTTCCCACTAAACATTGGACTGGGAGCACCTTAGACGCTGCTACCTTCATAGGGTTTGTCACACCTCCCCATTCCAAATCCACTACAGCCATAGGATGGAGTTTGGTAATGCTGTCTGCATAGGTCGCCTGGTGAAACTCACCAGGTAGCAGCCTCTCTGGAGGCACCAGCTAACCCAGGACCATAGTTGCACTAGCCCATGTTTCTCTGGTAGCCTCAACCTCAGTCCCATTCACTTTAGGCCTCTGCCTGTTCTTGTCCATGTTTGGAGGTAAGGTAGCAAGGGTTGCAATATTCACCCCACCCAGGGACACTAAGGGGCCGATTCCGATTCGGGCTGGAAATCTCTCCGACCGAGCCGGACCCGGAGAGATTTCCGACCGAATCGGACCCTAGCAGTCCGACCGAACGAGTACGATGCGCACGCATGCTATCGGACTCGATTCGGTCGGACTCCCATTGAAGTCAATGGGAGCCGGTCGTACAACACGTACGCGGGCTCCCATTGACTCAATGGGTGCGAGGCGAACAAGGGCGCCCCCTACAGCGGGTACGCGTCGAAGCGGGTCGCGCCGTACATGCACAGGTAGGGGGGACCCATGGGTCCCCCCTGTGTACCACTCGCACGGCTACGCGTACAGGGGGGTCCGACACGGACCCCCAAAGTGCGGCTCCGACTGCTCTTTTGATCCGGACGGCGCGAGTCGGTCGGACTGCTCGAGGCGCGCATCGTACTTACCCGGCCGGGGAACGTCTCCATTGCGCGGTGCGAGTCGTGTCCGTGCGAGTCGGTCGGAGCGGTCGGCTTTCGCGAACGAGTCGGTCGGTGCGGTTGGGTCTCGCGAACGAGTCGGTCGGAGATTTCGCATCGTCCTCGCTCGCCCGGATGCACGTACGAATCGGTCGGGAAACAGGGCTCCGAATCGGATCCGGTAAAGCCGAATCCGATTCGGAGCCCTACCGGCCGAGATCAGAATCGGCCCCTAAGGCTGCTTCTACCATCTGCCTACCCCTCTCTGGGGCACAACTCTCCACCCCTACACTTACACTAGCTGATTACAGTCAAAGCACTTACCCACCTTGGAGGGATCATAGAGCCCACCATTCTTTCCCTGTTACCCCCTTCCTTTGAATTTGGGTTGGCTTGGCACCCGTTCAGATTTTTGTGGGTCTTTGGAGGACTCCTTCTGTTTTTGACCTTCTTGGTCTTGTGCCTTCCCCGTGGGGAGGGACCTGTCTTCCTTCCTTCTTGTCTCCTCCCTGGTGCTGAGTGGAAATCCAGGTTCTCACCCTTTCATCAGCTGTCTTGACTAGGTCTCTAGGACTAGACAGCTTTGAGTCAACTAGGTACTGATGTAACTTCTCTTCAACACCATGAGTCAAAATATGTTCTCTCAAAAACAAATTATACAATCCCTCGTATGTGTCAACATTGTTACCAACAATCCAGCTTTCCAGTGCCTTCTGTGAGATGTCCAAAAAGTCTCCCCAAGACTATGAACTCACTTACTGGGTGTCTCTGAACTTCACCCTGTACTGCTCTGGGGTTAAACCAAATTTCTCAACTAAGCATTATCTCATGTGTGTGTAGGGCTTCACCTACTCACCCTAGAGGGTCAGGAGCCTATCCCTTTCAGCCACTGGAATCAGTTCCCACAAGAGTGAAGCCCAATGCTTGGGACAGACCCCCCCACTAATCAAGGGCCCGATCAAACACAGTCAACCATTTGTCAATGTCATCCCCCTCTATGTACCTGGGTACTATACCCTTGGGAAGTTTGTGATCAAATCCACCACCCCTGGACTTCTCAAAATCTTCATCATTTTCACTGCCACAATCTTTTTTTGCTGCCTCCTCCCTTTTCCAATTAGTTTCAGCAAATTCCAGTTTCCTCTGCTCCAAAGCTATCAGAGCTAATTGGGCCTCAAGCTGTCTCTCTGCAAGGGACAGTGGTGGTTCCTGAGTAGGGGACCCTGCCCCTCCTCCCACCATCTGGGAATTCATGGCTAACACTGGAAAAATGGAAGAGGCACCATCCTCACCCCTCTTGGGTGAGGTTGGGGGGAACACCATCCATCCCTCCTTGAATCTGCTCTGCTACGCCAGCCCAGGCCCTCGGGGACTCATGCAACCCTGCATTCCTAATATTGTAGGAAGCAGGCAGCCCCTAAGCCTACACTATACCCTAGGATCAGCCATCCTGACCTTAGATAGTTTAGCCAGGTCTAGCTCCATTTTTCCCTAGTTTTGGGTCACAATAACTATCAACACAAGCTTAGAACAATTGTGGAAAAATCAAAACAATGGATTAAAAACAGTTTAGTCCAAATTCCAAAAATCACACTCAAAAGTTTTGTTCTAAGGCAATTTAGTGGATTTTTAAAATCTTAATTCACTTCACTGAAAGGTGTACTTTTTAAACACAAGTCCTCATTCACACCGCTGAACAGCAAAATGTTGGAAAGTGGGTTATTAGAAGTGGCAAATGTGTAGCTGCCTCTGGCAATAAGGCCACTGACAAAATATAGGGCTCAGTACAGGTCTTAGAAAATTATTCCCATGCTCAACCCTTGGTAGCTTGGCTGATAGCAGGCAGGCTTAACTTCAAAGACAGGTATGTAAAGCATCTAAAAACACCAATTCAGTATATAACTAAAACACAACACACAATAAAAATCTAATGCCAATTAATAAAAAATGGAAATATTTTCATCTTTAATATGACACCAAATAAAAAAAAATTCAATGTAGGTAACCGGAGATATGAATTTTTAAATATTTAACACTATATAGCACATAGACGCTTATACCCCTCACGGTAGTTCTCGATCACTGTTTTTACCTTCTGACTTAGTAACTTTTCTGGATTTTTCTTCTCGGGGTCCCTCGAAGCTCTCACCCAGTCGGGATTCAGTGAGGGTTCGCCGGCTTGCCTTGCGACGAGCTCCCAATCAAACTTATGGATGTTAGGCTTTTGGAACTTTCCAGCAGGATGAGATCCAGAGATCCGGGCCGGTGTGCGGTTGAAAGTCAGCGGCTTGGCTCTCGCGGTTGGTCCTGGTCACCTATCTTACGTTCGGACTTAGAAACTTTTATGGGGCTTTTTCTTCAGGGGTCCCTCGCTGCTCTTTACAAGGCCATCTTCGGTGAGGGTTTGCCGGCTTCGATTTCTGCTTGCTCCCAGTCAAACTCTGGAAGTCGGACCTCCGGAGCTTTTCAGCTGGACGAACCGGGACGGAAGGCAGGCTTGCAGTTGAAGGTCTCCGGCTTGGCTGGCCAGGTCGAGTTGGTCCACTTATGGAGCTTTTTTCCAAAGTTGCTAGAAACGTCTCCAAACTTCTGGAACTTCTTCCTGAAGTTTCTTTGAGAGTTCCAAAGTGTCCAAAACATACTCCAAGGGTCTGGAAGCTCCAAGATGGTCCTAGAAAGTTTGGGATTCCCACAATCCACTTTGACAAAATCCTTACAAATCCACTGGTAGAACTCCAGACTGAGGATTCTTGGTGGTGATGTTTCAGGTGAGCTCTGTTAACCTGTAGCTTGCAGGGAGTCCACTATTTCATCCTTTTGAAGCAGGTTTTATCCATAAGGCTATTGTTTCAGATTGTGCAGCAGGCACAGTCAGTCAGAGTGAAGGGCCTGGTTGGTGCAAATCAAACTTCTCAGCATGGACCCTTCTTCTTCCTTAAGTTTCAAGCAGCAGATCTGAGAGGCTCTGCCCCTCTCAGATACTTATTGCAAGATCTCTGGGTCAAGCAGGAGGGCACTCCTGTCTAATGAGGTGCAGGGCAACCCCCCAGGGTATGACCTTATCTTCCAAAGTGTGGCACTATTTTCTCTCAAATTTATCATGCCTGATTTTGCAGCAGAGAGACAAGAACTGGCTGAGCCCTCCTTCAGGATGGTCCAACTGCATACTGTCCCTTCCCCTTCCATCTGCCCATTCCTTCTTTCATCCTCCCATCTGGCTGGGGGCAGAGAGTAAGTTGCAAATGAAATTGGTTTCTCCAGCCTGTTCCCTCCTTCCTTTGAAGAACATTATCTACTACCCCTCCCCCTGGCTCTGGAATTCCTATGCCCAGCGATCTTCTCCCAGGAGAAGGGCTCCCTAACCCTAGGGGTCATTTATCACCCATTCAAACAGCCTGGCTAATCCACTTAACTCTGACCAATCAGGACAGACCGCTGGAAGGCTGAATTTTGGCTTACAGACAAGAAAGTCTTAAAACCTCTTGTCTGTACATTTTAGGATAAATTCAACAATACATATTGTTGGATTTGTCGATACCATTCTAGAAAGTCCTTGAATGACATTTTTATCACCTCCTTGACTTTCGTTATTATTTAATAACGTCTTGCCATGTTAATCTAGGTGGCTGGGGATTTTCAATGGGAAAAATGACTTGGGTCATTTTTCCAACACCAGGGCTTATAAAAACATATTTTATAAGGACCCTGTCTATATCTACAGGACCCCTCACCCCTGGGATACCTAGAGGAGACTTTAGGGGTTCTGAATATGTAAAAATATTGCAGATCCTCACTCCACAGTGCTCCTAGTAGAAAAGTCGATGTTGGGAAGCACTTTACTACAATGTTGGGCGTGAAATGTGCAATTTCACTTAACCCAGGGCATCTAAAACTCATTTTATAAAGGTCCTCGTTATAAATACCTGACCCTCTACCCCTGGAACACCTAGAGGAAATGCTGGGGGTACCTAATATGCCCAAACATTGTAGTTTATCACTGTTTAAGTGCCCCAAACACCTAAGTTGAATTTGGGCACAATTTGCATTTTAAAAGCAGTCCTGCAACACAGGGCTGCTTTTAAACTGACCTCAGGCTTCAGCGGTGCACACATGCAAGTGCAGTAAGGCCTGATGGCCTTTAAACTGCCATGCCCTATTATATACTAGGGTCTTAAAGGGAGTTTAATTCCCCCTGCCCTATTATGTACTAGGGCCTTAAGGGGAGGTCATGCCAATCAAATGGGTACCCTAATCCCTACTGTACCCTAGTGTATGTGGGCGTTTTCACTGTATTCTAAGTGTGTCTTCAGCATTGCACTGGCCCTGGGCCTGGTTAGGCAGAGCCCATGCTCAGTCAGAGTCAGTTACCACCAGTACCAGTCAGCAAAAGAGTTGGGGGTGCCCAGGGCACAGGATGATTTTACAACAGCCTCCCACACGAGTAGCTTTGTAAATGTGTCTCAGACCTACCACTTTAGTGTCTGCGCACGCAGTTGTAAACTGCCAAGTTGACCTGGCAAGTGCACCCACTTGCCAGAACCAAACCTTCACTTTCTGTATATATAAGGCAGCCCTAAGGTAGGCCCAAGGTACCCCATGGGCAGGTTGCAGTATAAGTGAGAGGTAAGACATTACTGGTGTGTGTGAGTTGTCCTGATAGTGAAATACTGTGTATTTCGTTTTTCACTATTGAAAGGCTATCTGTCCTATAGGCTAACATGGGAGTTGCTTTGTAACATCTTACAAGTATAACTTTCCATAGAGACACGAAAGAGAAATGAAGTTTAGACTCTATGAACTCAGAATTTATTAACACACCTTTTAGTACAGGTGGTTTTTACATTTCTGTGTTGAAAAATGTCACTTTTAGAAAGTGGGCATTTTCTTACTTTACCATCCTGTGTGCCTCCGTCTGTTTGTGTATTCAGTGACCGGTGTTGGAGTGACAGGAGCTGGGGATGTGCATTCACTCTAGACAGTCACTGGGGATTTGAGATGTGCCCTGCCTTGCCTGGGTAATTCATCGCTGGCCTGAATATACCTGGGCTGCAGTTAGAGTGGTGGGAGGAGTTTGACTTGCTGCTGAATAGGCTGTGTCTCCTTTTCATAATGCTTTCTCAGTCCCTTGTGGTCATGCTGCACAAGGAAGGACAGGACTGGTTTGAACTATGTTCAGAGACCCTTGCCACAAGGAAACAATGACAAAATGGGTTATAAGTACTGTTCCTAAAACCCCAAGTTTTTAGATTACTTCAAGAAACAAGAGGACCCTGCCAAGAAGAAGAGCGGAAGGATTGTGTGATGAGCACTGCCTTGTCTGTGTTAGGGCTGTGTTGGCCTGCAGTTGCTGCTTCTCTCTGTGGTGGAGGAAAAGGACTGACTCTTTTTGCCCTGCTGTGCTATCCTGCTTCATAAGAATCTCCAAGTGCTTATGTGTGTTTGCCTCTTGTTAGAAGTCTCAGGGAGATAAAAGACTTCAAAGAAGACCTGGACTGTTCTTCATTCTTTTTTTCTTCTAAAGAAAGAAATCCTGCAGAAGCACTAGAGTTTTTAACCCCAGCTGAGGAAGTGCTTAAAGAATTAACTAGCACATGATGAATGCTTCTATTCCTTATGAAAAAGTGACTAATACCTGGTGAGCGCTGTTCCAGGATCCTTTGGGGGTTCGGTGCCTTTCAGCTCATTGGGAGTGCTTTAGTTGCTTCCCCTGTCATTCTGGCTTTCCAAAACAGAAGCGTGTTGTGGGCATGCTTATTTGTGTGTCCTCTCCCCGCAGCACCTGGGCTCTCTGTTGGAGAATCGGCAGGCGCACTGCAAGAATCCACCCCCCACCTGAAGGCCCTTCCAGGAAGAACTCACAGTGCCAGCAAGGAGAATGCTGCATCCCCTGTCGTGGCACGAGCGAGTTCCTCAGGACGCGAGGACTGCTCTCACCCCAGAGATCATCAAAAACCAGGTGGGCTCCATTGCAGCTGCACCGCTTGTAGGTAGGCAGCTACCTAGCCCAATTCCATACACAGGGGGTGAGGGAGGACTCCCCGCATACTTCCAGTGTGCATGTGCCCACCCGGTTTGGGGGGCGCACCCGCTGGATGGCAACCCAGGTGGGAAGGCATGGGTGGGGTCAGACGCCCGAGACTCCTACAAGTTCTGTTCACCCACAGCAGCACTGTGCGATTGTAGGCAACTGCCGCTCTTCATACATTTGGGAGCACTACTTTACCCTTGTGGCCATTGCGGGACGAGCCTATGATGGGCCCCTGCTGCATTCGTCTCGACAGCTGCCTCTCACTGTTGTTGGGGGACATGTTGTGTTTCCTCTCATTCACAGAGCTGGCTTGGTAGATCCAGCAGTTAGGATTTACATGTACTTGGGAATTATGGTACAAAGTGTTGTAGGAGTGCATGATGATGGTATAGTGATTACTTACAGGGTTTTCCCCATACTGCTGCATTTTGAGGCCCTAATGTTATAAGTATTGCCTTATTTTGCACTAAATGTTTATGACAAATGTGCTTTACATACTACAAAGTGATTAATGGTGTATGTGTTTAATAGCAAAACCAAAGGGGATGATGGACGGAGTGTTGAACATTGCAAGCACTCACCCCCAGTCAACTGATCTGGGTTTAAGCCATCATCATTCTTTAGCTCACTCCGCCACCCCAGTTCAGACATGGCCATATGCAAATCAGTCTGACCCTGTGCCTCATGGGAACAGTCCAGCCCGAACTGCCAAGCCATGTCTTCCCTGGACCGGAAACAAGCATCCTGGGACCGGTTTCTGGCTTACAGCCGTCATCAGCCAGGCTATCTTGAATCCAGTGGCACAGTGAGCAAAGGACCCACGTCTGGGCATACCCTGCCAACTTAGGGCGAACATAGCAAAACCAAAGGGGATGATGGACGGAGTGTTGAACATTGCAAGCTCCTTGTATGACATTGTTCTGCATTCTGTCCATCAACTGTTGTTTTTGCGTATGTGTTTAATATGCATTTTAATGACAAGTGCCTAGTGGCACAGTGATTTATGTGATTCTTGGTCTTATGGGGTTTATATACAATATATGAGATATTTTAATATAAACTGATATGGAGTCTCTTTGTGGTGTGCCTGTGTGTCACTGGTGTGAGCGTGTGTGTTGCACAAACACTTTGCACATTGCCTCTGGGATAAGCCTGACTGCTTTGCCAAGCTATAAAGGAGGTGAGCAGGGGTCATCTTCGGTGTGTAACTCCCTTACCTTGACTAGTGTGGTGGGTTCTGCCTGGCTTAGGTGTATATCCTAGCCAAACACAAACCCCATTTCGAACAGGGGCCATGTATGTATTGACCAGGGTTGGGCTGAGTGAGGACCGTTGGGGAACGCCACAGATGATGTTCTTTGGGCCTGAGATGTAAGACGGGGCGGATGCTCTGGGTTCTTCCTGTGAGGAAGGAAGCAATCGATATAAGGGCATCTCCTTGGATCCCCATCTGATGGCGTCCATGTAGGAGGGTGTAGTGTGACACAGTGTCAGAGGCTACGGAGATGTCAAGGAGGATCAGGCCAGCAGTCTCTCCCTGGTCTCAGAGCGATTGGATGTCATCTGTGGCTGCGATTAGTGCGGTTTCTGTGCTGTGATTAGTGGGGAATTCTGATTGGCATAGATCCAGGAGGTTGTTGATCTTTAGGTGGTTGGAGAGTTGTCTCTTTACTGCTTTCTCCAGGTCTTTAGCCAGGAACGGGAGCATGGGAGATGGGGCGGTAGTCCTTAAGTTCTTCTGGGTCAGCGGTGGGTTTTTTAACTGAGGTTTTACTTCTGCGTGTTTCCATCATTCTAGGAAGGAAGCAGAGGTGCTGGATGAGTTGAGGATCGTGGGGAGTTCCTTACTGATGGAGTTGTTACCTAGGTTGAACATGTGGTGGGGGCTGGGGTCTCTGGGTGCTCCTGAGTGAATGGAGCTCATGATGGTAACAGTGGTTTGTGTAGTTAGTTGATCTCATGTAGTGATTATAATGTTTGAGGTGGAGTTGCTGCTGTTAAGGAGATCATTGAAGTTGCCGCTTGTTGGTTGCGGGTCGAAGTGTTCATAGATGGTGGTGATTTTTGTTATAGAAGAAGTCTGTGAGGGTGTTGCAGAGCTTATGTAAGGGGGTTACCCTGTTCTCAGTTGCTATGGGGTTGGCAAACTCTTTGATGATGCTGAACACTTCCTTGCTATGGTTGGAGCTCGCTTCAAGGCGGGTGTCTAGGGGTTCCTTTTTGGTGTTTTTGTGGTGTATGTGATATTTACTGGGAGCTACTTTGAAGTTGACTCAGTCGCTGGGTCTTTTGTTGGTGCCCCAGATTCTTTCTAGTTGTTTGCAAAAGCATTGGAAAGGTTTTGGTTCAGGATTGAACCAGCTAGTGTGTTTGGAGGGTCTGCCTTGTTTTACTGGTTTGAGGGGTGCGCCTATGTTGAAGCATTTGGTGATCCAGGTGTTGAAATTTGGACGGCCACCTTGAGGTTGGACATTGGTGTCCAGGGGGGAAAGTGTTGAGGGTCTTGTTCATTTTCTGTTACCTTGCTCCAGCTCCTATGCGCGGTGCTGGTCTGGTCAGTGGCAGTGTTGGGTGTGGTAGAGATGGAGAAGTGGACGATTCAGTGGTCGGACCAGGTGATCTCCAAGATGTGGCTGTATTTGATGCTGTTGCTGGCTGTGAAGATCAGGTCCAGAGTGCGTCCAACTATGTGAGTGGGGTCAGTGACGCTTTGGGTGAGGCTGAGGTTGTTCATGCTCTTTATTAAGTTTGACATGTTGACATTGCTTGAGACGTCGATGTGGAAATTGAGGTCTCAGAGGAAGAGGAAGATCTCAAAGCAGATGGCCAAGGGGGGCTCGGAAGTTGGAGATGTCCTTGCAGCAGGCAAGATGTGGTCCTGGTAGTTGGTATGACAGGATTCCCCTGATGGTTTTAACTTGCTCTTTGTGTTGAGTTTGAAATTGAGGTGTTCCATAATGGGGGAGGTAATGTCGGCAGCTTCTGTGATGAGGAGAGACTCTTTGTGGATGATGGCTATATCACCTCATCTTTGTTGTCTCGGTCCCGGTGTATGATCTTGTAGCTGCTAGGAGTGGCGGTGGTGATGTCCCATACAGAAGCAGGGTTGAGCCATGTCTTGATGAGGAAGATGACATCGGGCGAGAGGGAGGTGGTGTTGTCCCAGATTTCTGTGTCGTTTTTGTGGAGTGATCGAGCTTTAATCAGGAGGCATTGGAATTCTCTTTTGTCAGTGGGTATGGGCTGGGTTCCGAGGGGGGGGTGAATCGTTGTTGCAGGAGAATCAGCAATGTCAGCAAAAGGGTCTTGCTGTTGATCAAGGGGAAGTGAGGCTGCAAAGGTCTCTGTGAGGTCCTGGGATCAGGGCAGTTAACTCAGCTCAGAAGTAGCTGTGGGTGGTTAAAGATCCAGGGGTCCAGGGGCAGACAGGCTTATCTTTGGCTCACCGTCGGTATGCCAGCGGCATGCCCGTGCTGCTGCCTCCAATAAGTACATTCCTGAGAGGGGGCAGGTCGCTGGGCAGGGTTAGGAGAAGGTGAGAAGCAGGAGGGGAAAGAGGTTACATTTAGGCAGAAATCAGATAGCACGATTAGGAAAAAGATGGAATGATACAAACAAGGGAAAATGAGTCCCAATTGGCGGGATAGAATGTCACAAATAGGTGGGAGAAAAAGAAGGTTATTGAGGTAAAAAGGAGGCAAACGTTTTATTAGGCTGGAGGAAAACAAGGTTAATGGATGCAAAAGGAGGCAAAAGTTTACGTTTAGGTTGAAAAAATACTTTTTCTGAAGGCAAAAGGAGGCAAAAGGTTACGTTCAGGCAGGAAAAAGACTGTTTATCCATTTGGGCCAAGCGGCCCATCATGGCGGACGTGCTCTGAGCGAGCTCAGTTGGTCTGCATCAATATCCTTCCACAATCCTCCTAAATGCAATCTCTTTTGTCAATCCGAAAGTTCTTGTCTGCCTAACACCCCCTGGGAAGGCATAGGGGCTGCCTTCGTGTCAAAGAAATGACCGCAAGACACCATACGGCCTGCTGTGCTGTGGCCCGGCGCGCTCCATCGGCCACAGCCGGATGAAAGCTGTGCGCGCCTCCCGGAAAGGGCCGGGTGTGGCCACACAGAGACGCCTCGGAGACCTGGGCTGAGGACGAGCTGCGCCCGGACCAGCATTGCAGTGAGATGCCCCCGTGGGTGACGAGGGGCCAACCAGCAATCGCGGAGGCCTGGGCGGGGCCTGCGACCTAATCCCCACACTGCGCCATAGCCGGCAGCACCTGATTGAAGGAGGTGTGGGAACACTACGGCAGCCCCGGACAGTGACACACAAGGCAACAATCCTGCAATATCAGCACAGGAGTGAGGTGAGGCACCCATTAGGGGGAGGGGGGTGTGCTCCTGGTCATGGAGGCAGCCGGACTAGGCGCTGTTGCGAATTGTGGTCAGGGGGGACCTTCCCTTGGCCTCCCTCGATGGAGCACATGGCGGCAGCATCTGAGGCCATTACCCCTTCTGGCCCATGGACTGGAATCACTGCAGCCTGCCCTAGGGCTTGAGGGATGGGCACCGCAAGACCTGTGGAGATGACCTGGGGCAGGAATCTTAGGCCCTGAGGAACCTCCTGCATAACCAGACATAGTGCCAGGTAGCAGTGCCTAACACTTCTGCGCCAAGACCTTCACAACACCGTGGACCGCATAACAGAGGCAGAGACAAGGGTTTCGGGGGTGGAAAATGCTGTATCCATGCTCCAAAACAAAGTCACCTCCCTAACAATTGACTAAGGGCCTGGCCCTACGGGTTGAAGACACAGAAGGATGGGCAAGACGAAATAACCTCCGTCTTCTGGGCTTTCCAGAGAACTGTGAAGGGGATGATGCTGGGAAGTTTCTTAGCCGCTGGCTCAACTCCTGGATCTCAGATAATGCACTTTCCTCGTGTTTTGTGGTTGAACTCGCACATAGGGCCCTGCAGCAGCGGCCTCCGCCCAGGGCCAGACCACAGTCCATGATCGCATGGATCCTGAACTTCCATGACCGAGGTGTCATTTTGAAGCAGGTGAGGCTAAAGTCAGATCTGTTCTACGATTCCCATTGTATTATGATTTCCCAGATTACACAAAAATGGTCCAGCAGCAGCGTCAGTCCTTTACCACTGCTAAGGCATGTCTTTGTGACCTCAAGATTCCAAATATGCTCATATATCCAGCCCGCCTCAGGTTAGTCTTCAATTCTCACACCACCTTCTTCGACACTCCGGAAGAAGTCTTCACATGGACGGACGAACAAAGGACCCTTAAACCACATACCCCACAGCGAAGAAATTCAGACTCTTCGACGGGAGAGTCCAGCCACTCACAGCCAAAACCCACAGACAAAAAAAGACACAGATCTAGATCCACGTGGCATTCCAAAAACAACAATAATGACCCGGAGAATATGCCGCCCAAAAAGAAATAACACTCATAGTCCTACAGACTGATCTCCCTGGAAGGGTAGTCCTGGCTCACTCAGAACATATATGGTTGCATTCAGGTCAAGTATGGCCCAACCGATCGGGTGTGCTCCACACCCCCACATGGCTCGGGACATTATGGGGACTTTGGGGATCCATTGGGGAGATTGTACTCCACCTCCCCATTGGTGGTGGGGTGCTGTGCTTCCAGCGATAGATACTTCCGCTGTTTTGAGGTATTGGGTTGGGGATGTTACACATGTTTATGTTTATTTTGTTAGTACACACATGTGCTGCGTAGTTCAAAAGTCCCTGAAATTGCGCTCCCGTGTGCTATCCGTTACTGCGTATCGAGCCCTCATAGCACGATGGCGGCAGAACCCATAGCGCACTCCTCTGGACAGTTACACATAGTGAGTCGGAATACGGGGGGCATGTTGAACAAGCTCAAGCGGGGTGCAGTGCTCAATCAGGCCAAACATATAGGCGCAGACATCCTCATATTGCAAGAGACACACATGCTTGGCACAAAACCCCCCTGTCTGGCCTGTTATGGGTATGTACATTCATTCCACGCAGGCTTTACGTGGGGTTCCCGGGGTGTAGCCATCCTGATACACCATAGGGTCGAATTAACGCTGGTGCAGAAGTGGGCCGACACACACGGCAGATACATATTTGTACACAGAATTATCGCTGGGGAACACATAGTGCTTGGCATCGTCTACGCCTCCCCCTTGGCCAGAGCTTTATATAGATCACTTGGTGGGAATCTGGGGCACCCTGCCTGATGGGCTCGCAGTGGTTGGTGGAGATTGGAACAACGTGATGTGCCCTGGCATAGATAGGTGGTCCCCTGAGTCTAAGTTACGGACCCTTGCTGACATGGTGGGGTGGGTGGACACTTTGAGGGCACATAACCCCACGGATGCCAGCTACATCTTTTTCTCCCACACCCACTCATCCTTTTCCAGGATAGACTACATATTCATTCCGTCCTCTGCTTGGGTCCTGTGGGAGGCAATGAAGCCCACAATGCGGGGTGGACATTAGTTACTGTGCGGTGGAGACAGGCGCTCATTCAGTTAGAGGCGCAAATTGTGAAGTTGAAACGGCAGGTTCGAGATGGGGATGGGGCCGCAACACATCAGCAGCTGCGCCTGATTCAGCAACAATACCAAAGTGAGCTGATGGACGAGGCACGGGGAGCATGGCTCACTTCACAGAGTAGAATTTACCAATGGGGCGACAAGTCCGGGCGACTCCTCTACAGGATATGCCAACAGGCGCAAGGATATGCTTCACTTCCGGGAATTCGCGATTCTGATAATGTACTAGCGACAGACCCTGCGGCGCTTGCTGATAGCTTCGCGGCCTATTACCAGTCCTTATACATGTCTCGTGAGGTCCTCGAGACCACCATGATTGAGCAGTTCTTTGACGACATTCCTCCGAAGGCCCTCTCCGACTAGGCCCGGCGGTCTCTCGAGGCCCCCCTGACACTGGAGGAACTGACCGCCGCACTGGCTGATCAAAGCAATGGGAAGACGCCTGGCCCCAATGGCTTATCCAGTGAATTTTATAAAGCCTACATGGCCCAGTTAGGGCCCCACTACCTGGCGGCCATACAAGATGCAGCCCAGACTGCACGCTTGCCCCCAGACTGGAGACGCGCAAAAATCGTTGTGTTCCAGAAACCAGTTCAACCCCCGGAGCTTCATGCCTCATATCAGCCAATCTCCCTTCTAAACATGGAGGCAAAGCTCCTCGCCAAAGCGCTTGCCACTAGACCCCTGGCTCACCTTCCCGACTTGATCCACCCTGACCAGGCGGGATTCATTCCCCGGTGTGCCACATGACACAACATACGTTGAGTCCACAATGCAATTGCTGCCATAGATTGCCTTCACCGCCCAGCGGCCCTACTCCTAGCTGACATCAACAGAGCATTTGACTCAGTCAGTTGGACTTACTTGTTCATTTTCTTGGAATGTCTCAATTTCGGCCCCAAATTCCTATCGTAGATACGCATGTTGTCCTAGGGACTGACTGCATCAGTACGTATAGGGGGCAGCGTGTCTCCACCCTTCCCAATTGGCCGGGGCACCAGCCAGGGCTGCCCATTATCTCCATTA
Source organism: Calotriton arnoldi (assembly GCA_963921515.1). Taxonomy (NCBI): domain Eukaryota; kingdom Metazoa; phylum Chordata; class Amphibia; order Caudata; family Salamandridae; genus Calotriton; species Calotriton arnoldi. The sequence continues at coordinate 34,024 of CAWUFW010016043.1, read as the reverse complement.
TTGTTCGCCCTGGCCATTGAGCCGCTTGCGACCTGGGTTCATCTGGACGTCCAGATTCAGGGCTTCTAGTGGTCCGCCACAATTTCAGATTGAATAGCCCTGTATGCGGACGATGTTCTCTACTTCATGACAAACCCTCATAAGTCAGGCCCCTGAATCCTTCAAATCATGCGGGTATATGGTGAGGTGTCAGGTCTTTTTATGAATGTGAACAAGTCCACACTATGGCCTCTGCGTGGGTCTCCCGGCGACTATAGATGGGCTGTGGATCTCTCTCAGACGCAAGATGACATGAAATATCAGTGAGTCTACTTAGTGGACAGACAGGAGGTCTCTATGGCGCGTAATATAGATACGGTTCTCGCTAAGGTTAAATTCGAGCTGAAAGCATGGGCGGGTTTGCCCCTTTCCCTGTACGGCCGTTCGGCAATGTATAAGATGATATCACTCCCACGGCTCCTATATCAACTACAGAATCATCCCTACCCCATTCCACAGATATGGTTTCGACAGATCAATTCCATGCTCAGCAGGTTCCTGTGTGGAGGTGGAGTGGTCAGACTGGTGCTTCTCACCTGCTTTATGGGGGTATTGCAGCTGCCAACATAAAGTCATATTATGCAGCCTCACACCTCCAAGTATTAAACGACTGGTGGTATGGCCCAAGAGATGAACCAGCATAGCCCTTGCTATACAAATACTTATACAGTTGTCCAAATACTCCCGCTCTCCCCCTGGCAACTAAAGTGGTGTTGACAACATGGCGACAGTCCCTTCGCTGTATAGGCTGGCTGAACCGTCTCCCATGAGAGGCCCCGCTATGGTGTAACCGCCAACTTCCACAGTTGCAACACCTACAGGGCTCCAAGGCTAAGACCGGATCGGGATACCCTCTCTGGGGGATGTCCTTCAAGGCCTCACCAATTTGACAAATATTTACAAATCTGTCACTCCCTCGCGCCCTATCTTAGAAACCTGATGGCCCTCCCTGAATTTAGCTCACTGGAAGGGAAACTTCTCATGGGAGACCTAGAGTATCATAAAATCTCCAAAATATATCAGACATTAGTGACCCACAGCGCCTTCACACTGGATAGACTTAGAGAAACTTGGCAAGTAGATGTAGGTCCCATCGACAATGATGACTGGAGAGAGGCCCTGGAGTCCCCCAGGAGGGCTGCACTCTTCTCGCGCTTGCGTTTGATTCAGCTAAATTACTTACACAGAACATATTACACATGCTTGAGGCTTTGGAAGGCAGGGCTCATAGCCTCCCCAGCATGCTTACGCTGTTGCGTGGAAGAAGCCACATTCCTACACACGGTATGGATGTGTCCGACTCTAGATAGGTTCTGGAAGGGAGTATTTAGGTGTCTGGCTGAGTTGCTTGGGTGGACCCTACACAGTACACCACGGCTTGCGTTTCTACATATCTCTGAGGATGTCAGGTACAAACGCCACCTGCTGTTTCTGGGTTTGACCCTGGCCAAACAAGACATAGCTCGCTCTTGGAAAGCTGAATCCCCACCCTTGCTGGTGTTTGGAAGAGAGGATTAGATTTCTGTTTGGGGTTGGAGGAGCTTGTGTTTAAGGCTCGGGGTTGCCCTCAAAAACATGCACACATATGGCAGCACTGGCAGACTACAGAGGTATTGTCCTGGCCCCACGGACATCACAGCCCACATCGTCAGATTTAGAGGTACTGTTCCATGACTAACACATAGAATATGCTCACTGCCAAAAGTTGATGACAGGGATCGATCACCAGGGAAGCGATACAGGGACACGGTCAACTCTCTGTGACATTCGCTCTTTTCTTTTCATTGCAGCATGTTTATTGTTAAGTTTCAAAATACTATATTGTTTACTTATACCAATGCTTTATCTCAGCATGTACATGTATAATATGGCTCTTGGAGCACGATGTTGGCAAAAACCAATAAAGGATGTTCTTAAAAAAAAAAAGACTTTATGGAAGTAAAAAAGAAGCAAAAGGTTAATGTCTAGGCCGGAAAAAAGACTTTTTATAGAGGTGAAAAGGAGGCAAAAGGTAAAGTTTAGGTGGGAAAAATAATGTTTATGTAGGCAAAAAGGAAGCAAAAGCTTAAGTTTAGGCAGGAAAAAAGACTTTACGGAGGAAAAAAGGAGGCAAAAGGTTAAGTTTAGGTAGAAAAAACACTGTTATGGAGGCAGAAAGAAGGCAAAAGGTTAAGATTAGGCAGGAAAAAAGACTGTTTATAGAGGCAAAAGGTTAAAGTTAGATGGAAGGAAAACTGGTTATGGGGAGAGGTAGAGAGCTGATAGTGTTTACAGGCATGAGCGGGAGCTCAGCCTGCAGCAGCAGGGGGAGCTGGCCCAGGGACCTGCTCAATGGGGTTGCGCTGCAGGTTCCATTAAGTAGGTTCCTGAGAGTGGGAGGGGTGCTGGGCGGGGTTAGGAGAAGGCGGGAAGCGGGTGGGGGAAAGAGGTTAAGTTTAGGCGGGAATCAGAAAACACTATTAAGAAAAGGATGCAATGTTACAAAACAGGGGGAAAAGAGTCACTATTGGTGGGAGAGAAGGTCACGAATAGGCGGGAGAAAAAGATGGTTATAGAGGTAAAATGGAAGCAAACGTTTTATTAGGTGGGAGAAAAACAAGTTTAATGGAGACGAAAAGGTTACATTTCGGTGGAAAAAAGACTGTTTAGAGAGGCAAACAGGAGGCAAAATGTTAAGTTTAGGTGGAAATAAGACTTTTTATGGGGGCTAAAAGGAGTCAAAAGTTTAAGTTTAGATGGGAAAAAAGACTGTTTATGGAGGCAAAAAGGAGACACAAGGCTAATGTTTAGGCAGGAGAAAAGACTGTTTATGGAGGCAAAAAGGTTAATTTTAGGTGGAAAACAAACTGTTTATGGAGGGAAAAGGAAGCAAAAGGTTAATGTTTAGGTGGGAAGAAAGACTGAATTTGGAGGCAAAATGTTAAGTTTAGGTGGGAAAAAATCCTTTTTATGGAGGCAAAAGCAAGCAAAATGTTGAGTTTAGGTGGGAAAAAGGACTGTTTATGGAGGCAAACAGGAGGGAAAAGGGTAAGTTTAAGTGGGAAAAAAGACTGCTTATGGAGAAAGAAAGAAGCCAAAAGGTTAAGTTAAGGCAGGGAATAAACTGTTTATGGAGGCAAAAAGGAGGCAAAATGTTAAGTGTAGTCGAGAAAAAAGACTGTTTATGGAGGAAAAAGGAAGCAAAATATTAAGTTTAGGTGGGAAAAAAGACTGTTTATGGGGCAAAAGGAGGCAATAGGTTAAGTTTAGGTGGGAAAAAAGACTGCTTATGGAGGCAAAAAGGAGGCAAAAGGAAGCAAAAGATTACGTTTGGACAGGCAAAAAGACTGTTTATGGAGGCAAAATGGTAAGTTTAGGCGGGAAAAAAGACTGTGTATGGAGGCAATAAGGAGGCAAAGGTTAAGTTTACACAGGATAAAAGACTGTTTATACAGGCGAAAAGGTTCATTTTAGGTGGAAAAGAAGACTTTTCTGGAGGTACAAGGATGCAAAAGTTACATTTAGGCAGGAAAAAAGACTGTTTATGAAGGCAAAAAGGAGGCAAAAGGTTCCGTTTAGACTGGTAAAAGACTGTTAATGGAGGCAAAAGGGTAAGTTTAGGCAGGATAAAAAACTGTTTATGGAGGAAAAAGAAGGCAAAAGGTACATTTTAGGTGGGAAAAAGACTTTTCTGGAGGCAAAAAGGAGGCAAAAGGTTACATTTAGGTGGGAAAAAAGACTGTTTATGGAGGAAAAAGCCTTATGTTAGGCGGAAGGAAAAAACCGCGATCAGGAGAGTTTGAGAGCAGAGACGAGGTGTCTGGCTGACAGCGGTTACAGGCTTGAGCAGGAGCTCTGCCTGCAGCAGTGGGGGTAGCTGGTCCAGGAGCTGGCCCAGGGGTCTGAATACAAAATGTGTTTACATAAAATATTTTGAAATAGTGACTTGTGTTTTCAATATTGAACACAGCAGCAACTGCAAATAATCTCTGTGATGCACTCCCATTTCTCATATGTAAGTTCCTGTTTTGATTTAAAATAAACATTTTTATGGCTGTTGCATGAAACATAAACCCAGCATTTTTCTTTAAAACGACCCCAATTGCCTCTCACACATCATCCACAATAAAAATAATTTAAAGGAAAACGGTATTTAAAACAATTTTTTTCAAGAATTATCTGAGGTCATCCGGGTAAGACTCTGCAGAACATAAATGGCTCTGCAAGGGGGCACCCTGAAAGGCTGGGGCCCTGGGCCAGAGCCCACTTTGCCCATGGCTTAAAACGTCTCTGCTTGAGTTGATCAATACACCCATCGAATCACGAGCAAGCAGCTGATGGCTTCCAAGGCTACATTTCCCATCAATATACTTATTTTGTTGGTTGAATAAAACATGCTACTACTTACAACATTCAGAATTCAGTTCTAGCCTTCAATTGTGACAAATGATGCCTTTCAAACATGGTCTCTGAATTAAGGCAGAACATGTATCACTTTTATGATTTTGCCATTCAAGCAGTAATTCACCGCCGTCTTAGGCAGAGTGGCGATGCAAGAGTGCTAAGCATACTGAGCATCAAAAAACACCAACCCCAGAACGATGTGTCTCTTTTATTTACAGAACAGCTTTTATGATTACCCAATTCAATGGTACTCAGTGGCATATTTATGAGAACTGACACAACACTGCATCAGAAGAAAGCCATTTGGCAGTCCATAGCTGATAAGCTCAACATTGTAGGGCAAACAAAAAGGACAGCACTGGAGTGCAAGAAGAAGTGGCATGATTATAAGTACAAGACCAAAGAGAAACTGGCCAAGAACCTGAGAGCAGCAATGAGGGCCAGAGGAGGACCCAATATCTAGGAGGCGTTGGACCCACTGGAGGAGCAGGTGACATCACTCATCCCAACAGAGCTGGTAACAGGAATGGAAGGACAGGACAGTGGGAAGAACTACAGGGTAAGTGAAAACAAGGGACCATATGGTCAAAACTGTCATTCAGCACAGCAACACACTTTGCTGTGATGCACTGCGCTGTGTGCAAGGGAAAGGGTAGTAATGTCTCACATGTTAACTCATCCAACACATAAATGTAATTTACTTGGGCAGTGACAATTCATTAAGCCCAGTCCAGCCTTGCCAAGTTTCTCTGGTCCATGCATGATCTGCTACCCTATTCCAGGTTGTCCTTTACATTCTGGGACTTGCAATGTAATATACAACTTGATTGACCTGGACTACAAGTCCCACAATGCCAAGCAAAAACCCTGGACTGGAGCAGCACATCAAGCATGGACCTTGGAAACTTTGCAATAATGTCGTTGACAAAGCAGGCCCACTTGCAAAATGCAGCAAGTGTGCTTGACTTGGTGCTTCGCAGGCAACAGTGGAATGTAAAGGAATGGAATGTGGTTTGCCAGAGAGTAAACTCCTCACCCAAGAGGGGACCCAGGTGCTGAGTATGTGAAGGCTCACCAAGTAGGGTCCTGTGACGAGCCAGGTGTACAGTCACTAGCACTAAACCATATTGCACGCAGCTGTCCTGATGTGCTGGGCGTGATTTTTACAGGGGTTGGCTGCCATGTAAGAGACCGCCCTACCTCATGTCTTGCTCATATGGATTTTGGGGAAGAGGTCCATGATTTTGTGTTGGAAGCACAGATTGTGTGTGAGCTTGGTGAGGCCCTGTTGGTGTAGTACCTTGTAGGTGTGACTGAGCACATTCAACTGGCAGTGTTACTGAATGGGCAGCCATTGTATCTCAAGGATGTGAGGTGTGATGTGTGTGCTACAAGGTAGGCTGAGTAATAATCAGCCACAACTATGTATGATAGTTTGCCACTTGTGCAGCAGCTGTGCAGAGATGGCGTAGTAGAGGGCAATGTTGTACCATAGTCTGCATGTAATGTGGGCCTGGGTGATGGTGTCGCAGGTATCAGGTGGGAGCATTAAGAAGAAAAGTCTGACAACGGAACATATGTGAAAGCCGGTGGATGGGAAACTGTGAATTGTGAAATGTTAGGGTGAGGTAGGTGTCCAGGATGATGGGCATATTTCTGGGATGGTTGGAGGGTGAGGTTTTGTGCCTAGTTGTGTGGGCAACCAGGGGATGTACATGTTACAGAATATCCTCACTACTAAATTGTGAGGGACAGAATGAGCCGTAACTCTCACATACATGTAAGTATGTTGGTAAATTGGATAATGTAAAAAATGTTGGTGGTGTTGTCTCCTGAGCGTCATTGCATGATCTGTGTATCATCGGTGTGTGAGATGAAGTTGAGTCCCTGGATCTGAATGATGATTGACAGAGGATTCATGTGTAAGTACAAGTGAGTGGGGCTGAGTGAGGAGCTTTGTGCAACTCTTCAGATGAGGATCATGGGTTCCGAGGAAATGGATTGTGCATGAGCTGTTGCATATTTCCAAGCGTGAAGGTGGCTATCCCCTTCAGAGATGATTCTCAGGGGCATATTAGCAAGGGCAGTATCGCCGCTTTAGCGGCACTTTTTGCCGCTAAAGCGGCGATATTTTTATCGCCCTATTAGCAAGCCTGCGCTAACATGCGTTAGCTCAAGATTTTCAGGAGTTAGCTTTCGCTTTTCCTATCGCCTTGCATGTCAGCGATAATTATCGCTAATGACATGCAAGGTAGGCGTTCCTAACATAAATTACACGCTAAAAGTTGCTAACACAACTTCGCTGTATTAGCAAACTGAGTGTAACATGAGGCACATAAGAAAAGTTCACCCTTTTGCAAAGGTAACATATACATGGGAGAAAGTGAACAAGACTTTTCTTCAGTTGACTCCAAATACCCATCTCCAAATATCCCTGTGTAATGGGCTTTGTAAGTATTATTATTATTATTTGTAATTATTGTTTTATGTTCATTCATTGCCTCTCAGTCCTTTGTTTTATTGCAGAACGAACGTAGCCAGGTAACCACCAACACTACTTTATGCTCCATTGTATTCATTTTCCCTTTCCCCTTCTATTGCCCCTTCCTCCCGCTCCCGATCAGTTGTTCCCTCTTCAATCAGTTCATGAAGGGTGTTAGCTGAAATACTAACGCACCGCGAACACGCTGATCCCATGCTATCGCATGAATCACTATCGCGTGTTAGCGGGAGTTTTCGCTTCCTTTCCCAGACACCTTTGCATCTTTCCAAACTGTTAACAATAAGTCGAAAAAAAGGCGAAAAGTATCCAGGAAAGGAAGCGATACGTAAAATGCCGATAGCTTGCGCTGGCGATCAGTATCGCCATTACTAGATAATATGCCCCTCAGTGTCTACTATTCTGGACTCTGGAGATGACTGTGTGTGTTAGGAAACTATTAGTTGAATTCCACACATATAAGTAATGTATGGTAAATACATGTCCTTACCCATTCCTGCAGTGTAGCAAGGTTGCTTGCTGTTTAAAGTTGTGTGGATGTGTGTCAAATATGACCCCTACTCCACAATATATCACAAATTGCATGCAGGGCACTACAGCAAGCCAGATTGGGGTGTTGTACTGTGTGAAAGGCAAAGTGCAGGATTTTATGTATTAGATGACATAATTACATTACTTGGTTCAGTGCTGTGGGCTAACTGATGGCTAGAGGGAATGCAGGCACTCTTGTGACACGGTGCAATGTTCTCAGCACCGGTGTCAATAAGTGAATGTAACATCACTATAGCCACAAAAAAGAGAAGCAAATTCATATGTGAAATGGGGTCCTTACCTGCACTCACCCTTTCAGGCAAGGCAGGCCAGCAAGCTGCCTAGCTGCATTGCATTGTGTGTCATTATACAAATAGGCTTCCTTGTTTAACAGTGGTTGAGTGAAAAATGTAAATGTATTGCCATGTGAAAGACAAAATATAGTGTAACATGGCCACATTTACTTGGAGTAACATATATATACATATTTCTGTGTACTTGAAAGGGAATAAAAACAACAGTCTGATTTTCACCTAAATCACTTATGTCTACATCTATCATGGATCATTATTGACATATTTCCATATCATTGCAGAGGGACAAACAACATCTCCTGTGCAGCAGCCTGTCCTTCTCTGAAGATTACAAGCCTGACTATCATCTGTATCTGAAGAGTATTTTTGTCTTTGCATTGTAATAAATAACAAAGTGCGGTTTCACAAACAAGTCCTTACTGTTCAGACAGTATTTGTTGTTCAACATGGTCCAGAGTGGTTTGGTTTCTTTCCTTGATGATCAACCTGTTGGTGATGCCCTCTTGCCCCTCTGGATGATGACACCATCCAACAACTCTCAGACTCCATTGAATCTACTCATTTGCGCTTGGCAAGGGAAACAGGTGTTGTAGTGTCTCCAGAGGTACCCTCACCCACAGGACATGCCCCATCTAGCAGTCCAATCCCAGCTGAGGACTCTGACGACCCCCAGACTGAGGTGCAGTCAGGAATGGAGACCCTACCGGGCACCCTATAAACAGTTGGTAGGTGTCTGAGTCCTAATAAGTATTTGACTAAGGCAATTAAAGACACCTTTACCTGGCTCCATGGGATGGATGAGGCCCTAGCTGACTTTGCTGGTGTCATGATGCAAAGGGAACAACAGCAACTGTCTACATCTGACACCAGAGACGTTGCCAGCCAGCTGGGGGCAATCCGTAACATCGTGGAATCCATGGAGCGCAAGTTGGACTCCTATATTGCAGCGATGCGTGCCCTCAATCGCAATGTTGTTGCCTTGTTGGCAAGCCACCAGACCCTTGTCACCAATTTTCTGCCTGCCTTTACTGACACAGATGAATGCTGGGGAGGACAGGGGATGTGTGATGTGTGTGTGCATCAGATGACTCCCATACAAAGACCACATACTGCAGGGAAGGCACAACACACATTAGAGTAAGAAGATGTGGAGTTCCCCAGTTTCTTTCAGCGAACTGCCAGATAATATTTGTCTGTGCCTCTTGGCCAATTACCAAGTGGTCCTGCATTTATCATCATACCACCTCCTTTGTTACCCATTACTGGACATTTTTGTTTGTGTATATGTTGATCTCATCCACTTGTAGACTTTCGAACAACCCTACCTTCCCTAATGGCAATTTCTACCTCCTCACTGAACTACTTCTCTCCTGAACATGTCAAATGACATGTCTCCCAAATGGACTCTGTCTGGTCATCAAAGCTTGCAATAAGTGTTGATGTTTCCCAAAATTAAAAATGTATACTCCCAATAAACAATGTGTAGGACCTACAATTCAGTATAAAAATAACGCTTAAACACCAATTTGTCCAAAACCACAAAGAGTATTGTTTTCGATGAAACAACTACATATAACATGGGGGAAGTGCACAGTCATAACCCACTTCTTTGCACTCAAGAATAGTTAGCTAAAGTCACTTGAACATGCTGTCTTTGGATATGCACCTACAACAAGTACATACATTGCAATGGCATAATGAGGAATGTGTTGTCTCCCAATGGAACATCAGAATGTGACAACAAGCTGCAGTTACTTGAATGACACATAGTTAGAAACTCTAAACGCACAATTACTTACCTGCTATAAATGTGATGTGTGAGGCATTGGAGGCCATAACACTGTTCCACTCATCCACATATATCTAGCTCACTAAACATGACAACATTATCACCCTAAAATGATAACCTCAAAGCTCACACTGAAGAGATTCTACAGTACATACATTTTCATGGTAGTACTAATAGTATGTATACAAATGGAATATGAAGTTACTAAAATAAGCAGAAAAGGCAGTAGGTCAAGAGGGTCTGAGAAAGCGGATTGGTGGGATCTAATTGCTCAGAAGCAAGAGCCTTCACACACCCAGATGGCTGTCATGCTTCATCATTGGGCAGCTCCTCGTTGGCAGGCCCATTGAGGGAACTCTTTGCTGGAGGACTTTTAAAATAAGACGCCATGATGAAGTGTAAGTGGAGGAGATGTGTGTGAAGATTAGTGTAAGTATGGTATAAAAATAACTAAGGGAGACCCTGAAAGATTTAATATGTGGGACCTCAAAAAAAAGGGTGGCTGTGTTGGAGACAATGATCCGCGACAGCTCACTGGAAAGTGAGAACGCCGGTCAACATGTTTCATGCCATGAAAAGTCCCTGCAGATCCGGGCACTTCATCAGTCCCATGTAACCTAATGTACCAATGATTGGGATTATAGTAGTAGCAATCAGCAACAATACCCAATCTCAAAAGTCACCGTCATAGTGTAGGGTATATCTTACAGTATCTTAAATCAATCAATCAATCAATCAATCAGGGGTTTATAAAGCGCGCAACTCGCCCGTGAGGGTCTCAAGGCGCTAGGGGGCGTGGGTGCAGCTCCGGATCAGTCGAAGAGCCAGGTCTTGAGGCACTTCCTGAAGGTGTGCAGAGTGGGGGAGCATCTGATGTTGACTGGGGGCCCGTTCCAGGTCTTTGCTGCAACGTAGGAGAAGGCTCTTCCGCCTGCTCTGGTTCTGTGGATGTGTGGGGTCTCTGCCAGGGCGAGGTCAGCGGAGTGGAGGTTCCTTTTGGGTACGTGGAAGGAGACTCTATTGTTGAGGTATTTGGGTCCGATGTTGTGGAGGGATTTGTAGGTGTGGGTGAGTAGCTTGAAGGTCACTCTTTTCTCGATGGGGAGCCAGTGGAGGTCTCGTAGGTGCTGGGTCATGTGCTTGTGTAGTGGGGTTCCGAGGACGAGTCTGGCTGCGGTGTTCTGTATGGTTTGGAGCTTGTGTAGCAGGGTTTTGTTGATTCTGGCGTAGAGGGCGTGTAGTCCAATCTGCTGGTTATGAGTGTGTGGGTGACGGTCTTTCTGCATTCGGGGAGGAACCACTTGAAAGTCTTGCGGAGGATACGGAGGGAGTTGAAACAGGTAGAGGCGGCGGCGTTGATCTGGCCGATCAGGGTGAGGGAGGAGTCTAGGATGATGCCGAGGTTCCGGGCATGGTCCGTCGGGGTGGGTGGGTGTCCGAGGGCAGGGGGCCACCAGGAGCTGTCCCACGCAGTGGGGGAGGGTCCTAGGACGAGGACCTCTGTCTTCTCCGAGTTCAGTTTTAGGCAGCTGTTGCTCATCCAGGCTGCGACATCTTTCATTCCTTCTTGGAAGCTGAGTCTGGTGTCTTCGGGGTTCTTCGTGAGAGAGAGGATCTGCAATGGAAAAGAGCTATATAGAGAGTTAGTAATAAAAACAAGGAGGGTATTCAGTATGTCATACCCCATTGTCAGATAGTAATGCATTAGGCAATTCTAGAAAAAATCCATGCCATAGGCGAAATCACGCCTGTCAGTGAGAACAAACAAACAAATAAGTCAACAAGCAGGTCATACACATGTGACGTATAACGTACAAACACCTATAAGCCCCATCATCCACATAAATGAGTGTAGATAATCACTATTGTAACTAATCTGGGATGCAAAAATGCAGTAAAATCCCTCATGAGCGGTAGAGCTTACCCAATTTGAGTAAATAAATGAGCGTTTCGGTGATAGCAGAGACCGTGCTAGCTGCAGATTGAAACTAGTAGAGAGAAGTAACAGTCATCACTGTCACGTGGAGAAAGGTACATAAAGTAAGAACTATTCAAAATATTCACGTGTCCAGCACACTAGGAAAGCTGTGACCTTCCCCTCTCTGCAACCTTGGGGGTAATTATGAAGCAGAGGAGGCGGTATATATGCTGGAGCAAGTGATAATTATCACTTGCAGATATGATGAAGAGGCACAGGTGAGGGTAATTGCCTTCAGTGTCGTTAGAACGTAAATCTGATGCTCTATGTTCCAAGTATGCAGCCATCTTAGGGAGGACACAAGTGAAATTTCAAAATGAATCTTATTAGTAAAATGCATGGAGGTCCCCATTCGGGGGTTAGAGGAGGCTGTGTGTGCTCTCAGTCTCACAACAGGTGGGAGAAGTTCTCTTACACTAATATTTACCAAAATTGAAAATAGGAAAATGGGCCTAAAATTCCACAGAAAGCAAAATTACATAAATATTCGATTAACAAGTAAAAATATCAAGGAACAAATGTAGTAAAAACTTTCATTCTTTATTTCTTGCTTGAAATTTGTAATATGGACAAGGAGACAGCTAACGGGTTTCGTCCCAATTCATTTGGACTTCTTCAGGCCAAAAATGTCAATGGTATGCCATGAGTAGTCAATATGATGGGCTCTAGTAAGAATTTCTTCCCCTTGTTATTAGGTATGAGTTTCACAAAGCATGTAATCGGAACCTGAAATTTCAGCTGTGATTTCCAAACCACCAGACACTCCCAAAACCACCTCCAACACCCACCAAAAGCTAACAGACTTTAAGGGAAAGTGAAACTAACTTTCACACTTCCTAGTATGTAGTCTGCCACACCCAATGTGACATTTCCTGGGGGTGGCCTACACTTTTCCGACAATTGCGTAACTTTTTTCTGACACATTGCTACGCAAATGGACATTATATGATGGATACACTGTGCAGTAGCACTTCTGTTGTACAGTTAATTCCATGCAATGGCGGTGGTGTGCAGATTTAGACCAGCACAAACAGGAGAGATGGGCGGATTAGGAGCTGCGCAACAGAGGCAATGTGCGGGGTCTGAGCCACACAACAGGGAGAATGCTCTGGATCTACAGTAGAAGCATGGCTTCTGCTGGATCAGACACCTTAGGACCACTTCCATATTTCCTGGACTAGGGTGACCACACTTGACAAGTCAGAGTAACAGATGGCAGTGTCCAGGTGCTAAAGCAGGGTGGTTGGTAGTTTTCCAAGCCCTTGACAAGCAGAGTAGCATCACCCTTGCACCACACAAGGTGGTGCAATAGCAGCGCAAGTCCTAAAAGAGATTTATGAAGACACGCAAGGCCACTTTGCGTGGCCCGGATTGGAGCCATAAATCAGGAGTAAAGCAACGCAGCTCAAAATGCAGCGTTGCCTTACTCTGCTCTAGGAAGGCGTTCCATGGGTGTTCCGTAGGTGTTCCCATGCAACTCCCATTGTTTTACATGCATTCCTGAATTTCCCAGAACTGGTAGACCAGGGAATGCCAAGAAAGATGCACCTTTGCAGGAGAGACATAACAAGGATAATACATTTTATTATACTTGTTACTTTCTCTTTCAATGTGTGCTGCACTCAGCCACAACGTAGCTAAAGGAATATGCCTGTCAGGGTTTTATATTTGCTTGAAGGTGCCCCTTCAAGCACAAAAAGCATTCCTGCATACAAGACAAGCACCCTTCCACCAAGGTGCAAGGAGTCTAAGTTGGCGCTAGGCAGCCATAACAGCACCACAACAGGGGAAAAACAGGAATAAGCAATATTATTTTATATACAGCACATTCTTGCCCTTTCCCTGTCACGCAGTAGAGTGCAGCAAGGTGATTTTCTGCACTGCGTGACAATACTTATTAATCTACACCAATGTTTAGTTCTACACTACATTTTAACTGTTTTAGAGTGTGTCACTTAGAACACAAAGTTCCAGCAGACCCACATTGCCCATGTGCACACTGTGTAATAATTCCAATGATGTGTTGAGTATGTCTTGCACAGGCACATGCATTCTGCACATGTTTTTGTCATTCTCGGATTTACTGAACAACCTGTTGTTGGTCAGGGATCAGTGTAATGCACAACAACAGACCTTTTGAAGAGGAGTGTGAGTCAGTATGCTTCACTGCAGTGTATCAGAGTTGAATGGTATTTTACACTACTACTGCTCACTATACAACATGCTGCCATCCCCATTTTAGCTCTTTCTTAATCCTAGCAAAGGCAGTAGGGTACATCTATTATGAGCGCAGGTGGTTTTGTGGCCATCCTGGTCCAAGCAGACTGCAATCCTTAAAACAGGCCTATGTCATGGCCCACATGTATATTCCCTGTTCCCATTTGGGTATATACCAGAGTTGGTGAGCCACACAACTATGCAGTTCTACCCTCAGGGCAGGGGTACAGTATTCAACATGCAGGGATAATTGCATACCCTACATCTCCATTGCACCATAGTCAGAGAGACTGCATATGTACATAAAAATCTGTGCTTGACCTTTGACATGGACGCTTCACACATTAACCATCCCTGTATTCTTGAGGTGATATGATGTTTGGCAAACATCTCCCATGTCTTATTTCTTTGGTTAATGCCTCACATTGCTAATTCATCTGGTTAATGCGTTCTGTTACAGGCCTTTGAGCATCCTTGCATTGCTGTGCAAAGCATGTTAAAGTTTATTCTGTCAAACGTGGTCAGATGTGGTATTTACATCAATCTGTCCCAGAAAGGTGTCACATGTGTAGTGTTTAGTGGATCTCGACCCATGCATGTATGCCTTCTTTACATATAACATTTTAAAATCTACACCTGGGACTAGGCCTTTGTCCATGACAACTGTCACTCATGTTCTGTGATGGTATCTGCGACAACATTTGCCCCTTTCAAAGTGCTGCCATTCTCCATACTAGTCCATTGATGAGACACACTAGAATGAGGGGTTTGCCTCATTTGGGGAGATTTGTGTTCCACCAATCACTGAGTACCATATGAAACACACTTTGCTGCTGCAGAACATATCAACACTGACAGCTGTGCTGCACTGCACTGTTTAAGGTCATGAGGACAGGAATGGACCATTAATATGTAGATATGTGCCAATCCTGCCCTGTCCCTTTAATGCAGTACACTGTATCACATTGGCTTGCTGCGTTGATTGATTTATTTTTTTGAGTTATGCTCCCATGTTGATCAACAGCTCAGACAACATGATTGTTACATGTTGAGGCCTACATCTAATTGAGAAGATCTTAGTGACTTAATTTTTACATTGACTTTAACATAGAGACAACACATTGCATGAGTTCTAGAATGTATTTATATTTTGATATGTTGACTTGATATCTGTCTATTTTCTATAACGTGATATAGTTTAGCTAAAGAAATCTGCTACAATCTGGTCATGCCTTTGCCAACCGGCCAATGTGTGCTGGATGTCTCCTTCCTTGTCTTCATCCTCATCCATTTCCTCCATATGTAGTGGCTCATAGTCCCACAAGGTCTTGTTTTTATACAGATGCAGTTGTGCAATACAGCACAGATGATGATTATTTTGCAGACCATAGGGGGTAGTACAGCAGTCTTCCCTCTGACACATCCAGGAATCTGAACCCGGACTTTAGGACTCCATAATTCCTCTCCACAACATTCCTCATCTTGCTATGTGCCGTGTTATACAGTTTTTCAACTTACATCTGAGGATGGGTGAATGAAGTCATGACCCATGGCTGCACCCCATAACCTTGGTCAGCTGACAGAACGAAAATATAACAGTAAATGATTATGCTGTTTATGCACATTTCTACAGAGACATAACTGTTCATGTGTGTTATGTATGCTGGCAAACTAATCCACATTTCTTACAGTGTTGGCCAATATGTGTTAGATACTGTTGACCATTGCTTTAGATATGTATCTTCAAGTTCTATGTGTCATTGCAACTGCTGACCATGTTCTTCTACTTTGGACACTTCTACATGCTGACTTTCATGTTTAGGCAGTAGATTACTATGATAGGCATTTTGAAATGTTCTTGACCTCTCTGTTATTTGCAGTCACTATATGTGCAAAGTGAGAAAGCTATGATTGGATTCTCTGGCATATATCCAGCCCTATTTAGGTTGTGACAATGACAACATGTTTGACACTCACACATACATTTGTCCTTTTGCCAACTCTGATGTCATTGCTTGCATATATGACACTTGCACAGCCTTCGATTTGTTCACTCATTTTAGCATGGCTATTTGCTTTGTTCATGTAGTGGATTCCCAACTTGTGACATGGATAATTATATATTTTGTGTTCATCCAAGAGCTAATGCTATTTGTAGGGCAAGGTGCCATGGTGATCTTAGATTGACACATAGCTATGGTAATGTAGGACATCTTTGTATGGGACTAATTGATGTAGATACAAGTAACTTTCTGTTACATACCTGGACAAAACACTTTAGGATTTCACATGTATGTATGTGATTTTGACTTGTAGTTGATTCAGTAATTCTATGCCTTGGTTATGACATCATTAATTTGGCGACAAAGAGTTGAGATTGAGCTCTTTAGCACACTGTGATACCATATACTAGCTGCATTTTATTCTATGTTAGCTACTGGTGTATGACAGGTTTGACAGCATATTGATTGAGTTTGTGAGTTTTAAATTGATGGACTCAGATGCCGGAAATGTAGCTAACTTGCTCCATAAAACTGGTAATCTATCAAATTAATGAATATGTCAATGTGGGTTGATAACATGTATGTTTGGACCTAGACTGTAAGAATGGCTGAAACATATGTGTGATTTGTGCTGTTGGTATCACATATGTACCAGGAACATAAATTGCACCTACACTTCCACTGTATGACATAAATGGTATTGCAACTACTTTTTTCCAGTATTGCTCCAGATACTTTGGTCAACATACAAGTTTACCGCCATGTGTGACACATTTACTTAAGAACACAAGATTTGTTAAAAAAACATTATTTTAGTGACACTTTCATTAATACAGATAATAGGTACACCATTGAACATACACTCATCCCACACTTAGCTAAAATGTACCCTTTGTACTCATATTGACTTTACTTGTGTACCACATGATTTGTGTATTGATTAATTTACCAGTGCAAATTATGTGTTTCTGTCCATTTACACAGTGCGAGACGACACAATACTTCTCACAGTTGTCATTTTGCTACTAACATTGCAGGATTAGAGAGGGAATGACACAATGAAACATCATTGTGTACATGGTGGAGTAAGTTATTCCCACTATATACACATGACAGAAGCTCCATAGACAAACCCAGAGATGGCTATTATGTCAGATATTACAACTTCTTAGTTAGTATTATGTATGTGTCTACTTTCCATAGCAATAAGTAGGCCATTCCCAGATCTACCATTCTGGAACTGCTCATTTATAATATTGTGGCAGAAGATAAAGGCAACACGTGCACTCCCTGGATATTTGGCCAGCATATTAATAAATATTCCTTAATGGCCCACCATAGCCTGGAAATTCATTGACTATGTGTGCTTCCAGTTTCTGGTGGGATGTTGAAACAGGGGGCACCAAATGCACATGTGCAATCAGTTGCACCAAGGACATGTGGGTATCCAGCAATGGCAAAGAATCCTTGCTTGGTGTCCAGTTGTTGGGTTTTGGGGAAGAGGAGGTACTGGGGTGTGAGTTTGATTATGGCACCCAAGACAAAGGGGAGAAACACAGAAAAGGCTCCCTGTGAGATTCCTGTCAATCTGGCTGTTGTGATCTGGAAGGAACCGGATGCCAGCATGGGGAGCATAGCCATAAGTTTCACATGTGGGGGAACGTTTTTGGGCCTTGCAGTTGGTGGCTGGAGACTTTGCCTCATCTTATGCAGCAATTCAATGATGGACTCCCTCCTGAGTCTGTAGAATTTTATGACCTCATCCACCCTGAGGTCAATGAGGGATATGCGCTGCCAGAACACACGCTCCCTCCTCCTTTGCTGCCTATGTGGTGGGGGTGATGGTTTCCTAGCACTCCAAGTTGCAGTTTGAAGACCTCCATGGCATAGTTTGTTGTATTCCGCTTTAGGGGTCCGTATATAGGGTTTCCTGAATCATGTCCTTATATAGGCACAATTCGCCTTGCCCTTATATAGGCATAGAATCCCTGTCCTTATTTAGGCATTAACCATGCACTCCAAATACAGGCATGGTCACCGACATCCGTCCACCCTAACGTCACAACGAGTTCTTAGAAACCAGACCCTTCAGCTTCGGAAGTTTCCCTAGCACAGGACTATTGATTTCTCCAAGAACTCATCTATTATGTATGAACCGTTATACCTTAAGGGTTCATTCCTGACGTCTTCCTCTGTCCGACTTCACGTCAATGCTAACATTCCACGACACCTACCAGGTATAAATATACCTTCCCTTGCCCAAGCAAGTTAGAGTAGACCTCGACTTCAGAGGAGCCCGTATCCCGGCCTGACGCACTGAGAAGACGCTGTCATTCCTGCACGCAGACGAATCCAGCTTCCAGTGTTCTGACTCCCTTCGCGGGGTGTTAGAGTTCCAGATCCGGCAGGAGATTCCCACCTCTCTCATTCTCAAGGTATGGAGCTGACTAGATCCTAGAGGGACTCTTGGCATACTAGACTTAACACACTCTTAGTCTACCATATTAGAGAATACTCCACCTACTTCTACCTTTCCCTACACCTAGACTAGGTTAGGTACATTGGGGTAGAACTAGCTTAGAGACGCATCGTATGAGTACTCGCATTCTTAGCTCATGTTATTTATGTACGTGAATATATGCTAAAAGATAATGCTAGCGCAGTATTATTTATTTCTACTGCTTACACTGTACATTATTTATCTTACATACTGTCTTGTGATCATAACAGCACATATCTCTTACACGAGAAACAAGACTGTTCAATAAAACCTTTTTATTGAAACGCCCATCTTTCCTTTTCTGTGTAACTCTGTAGAAACTAAGCATGCACGATTGAATGAGTGAAACTGATATCTATTGTTTCCACGATTCTGAGACATGTTCCGCTTCTAAAGGGAAACAAAGTTGTCATGTTTTTCGGTTGCCAGAAACTACTCCCTTCTTGTTCTCAAGGAGTTTCTAGTGGCCTCTGAGCTAGCTGGCACAGGTAATTAAGTTTAATATAATCGATAGGGACATACCGACCTTAGTCCTATGTCAAACCTATAGGTTATATTATTCCAATGCGCAGAGCCTATTAGGGAAATAGGAACTACACTACAAGTTGAGCTTGCAAAATTCTTTTGTGGGGTTGATCTTTTTATATCACAGCCACTGCATCATTTCCTATGCCTGGTTTGCCGATGTGCAGCAATTCTGGTGCATTTCAGACTTTGCGTTGCACTTCCCAACGATGCATGATGAATTGGTCAAACCATAAATACTTCAGTGCTACGTTTCATAGGCTTTTGTGAGGGTATGCCTACCTTGCATATATTAATCTGTGCGTGGCTCAGCTGCTTTCGATCCAGTCTGGATTTATGCCCCGTCAGACCACTCAACACAATATATGCCAAATTCACAATTCCTTAGAGCTAAGCTGTCGACTAGCCCGACGCCAGGCCCTGCTTATGGTGGACTTTAAAAAGTCATTTGATTCTGTTGACTGGGAGTACCTTTCCACCATTCTGGATTGCTTCATTTTTGGTCCCATTCATTGGGTGAATCGACACTAATCTCCTACCGAGGGTACGTTTTGGAGAAGCGGTTTCCAAATGGTTCCCTATAGGAAGGGACACCCAACAGGGATGTCCCCTTTCCCCTTTATTATTTGCCTTGGCCATAGAGCCCATGGTGGCATGGGTGCATGTGGATGCCCTGTTCCACAGATTCCAATGGTCTGTGGATGTAAGCAATAAGATTTCCCTTTATGCTGACAATGTCCTGTTGTTTTTGGATAATTTACAGAAGACAGAACCTTAGGCTTTCCATAACCTTCATGTATTCGGCTCTTACTTCGGTCTTCTCATGAATAAGGCCAAATCCTCCATATACCCATCTCCCCATGCCCTCCAACCATGTCTTGTGCGCCTGTGATATGGCTGCTTCCACTGGACTCTAAATATCTGGTAGTCTTCATTACTGATGATGGGCATAGAGCATACAAATCTAATCTTCAACCTCAGGTTGACTGTCTCTTCAAAGACGTTAAGTTTTAGTCCTCCCTTCTGCTGTCCCTAATGGGCTACTCGGCCATCTTTAAAATGGTTTACTTTTCCAAACTTCTCTATCAGATCCAAAATTACCCATTTCCGGTGCACCGGACCTTCTTTGTTAAGGTTAATGCTCTGATCCGTGACTTGCTATGGAACAGGGGAGTCCCTTGAATATCCGTTGATAAATGTTGCAGGCATTCCTTTGATGAGGGTTTAACTACTCCAGACATCCTCCTCTACTAAAGGGCTGCAAACCTTTTAATTGTGAAAGAGTGGTGGTTTGAGGGGTTTGAGAATCCAGCCTATGTGACAGAGGGGTGAATCATGGGTTGTAGCAATCTCCCCCACTTGCTCTATGGGGTAAGTATCTCACCTAATTTACCATCCACCTTGAAAGTAGTGCTGAAGATCTGGGTGGACATGGCGAAATGCATGGGATGGGCAAGTAGGCTTTCCTTGGATTCTCCACTGTGGACGGGAACTCGTCTTTCACAGGTCGTGGCCCTCCAGGGGTTCTCAGCCTGGGATACCATAGGCATCTCCTTGCTAGATGACATGTTTCAAGACCTTCAAGTGGAATACCAGCTGCACTGCACTCAGTTTTTCTGGTACCTTCAACTCCGGAATGCTGTGAGTCCTTGCTTACAGTTTGTCGCAGACATACCTGAATTCCTCCCCCTTGTAAGCTAAGGTCTTAATTACTAATATTAAGAAACACAGATTATTCTCCATCTATAAGACTCTACTTCGTAACCAACCTGATCACATGGTGGGAGTGAGGACGTTGTGAGAGTGGGTCATGGGGCCGCTGGAGGATTGGATTGAGGCAGTGACTGCCCCTAGATAGGTGTGATAATTTCACAGTTCCTCTTGATTCAACTTAGTCTACTACACCAAACATACTACACAAGAGCATGCCTATTCAGTATGGGCTAATAGTGACAGGAAGTTGCTTGCACTGTGATGACCCTGATGGCGATTTGATGCACACATTCTGGCACTGTACCGCTCGTTCGCTTCATTGGAATTGAGTGCTAAGCACACTGGAATCAGCACTGGGTTGGACAATACCTAGAGCCCCGAAATGGATCCTCCTGCATATCACAGATGACTTAGAAGGGAATAGGTATCAGAGGGTGCTGCTCTGGCTAGGTCTGATGATCGCTAAGCGAGACATCGCACAGGCTTGAAAGAGTATGGAGGCCCCACCTGTTAGTAAATGGGCCACGAGGATGAATCACTGCATTAGTTAGGAGCGCGCCTTAAATCTGGCAATATGCTGCCCCCAGAAACATCATAAGATCTGGATGGGTTGGGCCAAATACAGGGGGGTTATGATAGAACCGTGCCCTGCTAGACCATGGTCCTTAGATGGAGACACACTGTTGCATGGGACTTATTAGAATGATAGTTGGGGTGATTGATACTTGGGAACTGGATGGTCAGGTCCATCTGTATATCTTGCTTTCAATGTCATGTCTTATTTATTTTTCTTGTATATTGTCATAAATGTTCCTGATTTATATTTTTGGTCTGCACCAAATGTGGGAGATTTGTGGTTAAATTCGATAAAAAAGTTTTTAAAAAAAAAGAATAGAATGAGCTAGGAGAAGAAGGCCTGAAAGGGCAAGGGTGCCAGAAGGACCAAAACCAAGAGGATAAGCCATACAAAGACCCAAACAAGGAGGACCAGAAACTAAAGTTTTAAGTCTAGGGTGCACAAAACAAGGAAGCGGGCATGGACTGTGAGATCAGGAATAGGAAGACAGTTGCTAGGGAAACCAGACTCAGAGTAAGGAAGACTAGGAGAACAGGACCTGAATAATAAAGAGGAATAGCCAGGCAACCAGAGCCAACAGGACAAAAGCTAAGAGTACCAGGGTAATGAGGACCAGTATCCCACAGCTTAATTCACAGAGACCCAGAGTATTAGGACTTGGCATACCAGGACATGCAGGGCAAGGATGCAGAGAAAAGGAAGGACCGGTACAAGAAAGGCCAGGATGACAGGAGTTCTGATTACCAAGCTGGGTGGCTAGGAACAGCTAAGAACCGAATGACCTGAACCAGGAGGATCAGGATAAAGTAGACACGTTAGTCCAAGATGACAACCAGCAGGAGGACCAGGGTCAAGAGTATCATGGTTGGAGGAGGACCCATAGAACAAGTCAGTTCAGGAGCAGGTAGACTAGGGTCATTAAGACCAGGTGCCAGATAGCGGTAATAGAAGTATCAGAATAGGCAGGACCAGGAACAGGGCTAGGAGGACTAGAGAGGTCAGAACCAAGGGATCAGGAACTGGAGTTCAAAGTTGGGTATTAGGACCAGGCTGGTCAGGATCAGGGGAACCAGGACAACCAGAGCCTCAAGTACCAATGGGATGAGACCAGAGCCAAAATGATAAGGCCCAGACCAAGAGGACTTAATAAGGAGAACAAAGACCAGTGGCGGCCGTACCAGGTGGACAACAAGGACCAGAGTAAGTAGAATCAGGATGACCCAAACCAGGAAGACTAGGAGTACAATCTCTTAGAGAACAAGGACGATAGGCCTAGAAGGGTAAGGACCCAGCAGACCAGAAGGAGCAGGATGAGGATAAGTAGTACCAAGATCAGGAGGCCGAGGAATGGCTAATACATGTGTGAGGAGCAGGACCAGAAAGATCAGGTTCAGGAAGGACTATAACCAAGACCCCCAGATTCAGTAAACCAGTACCAGTTCCAGGGTGACCAGAAATATTTCGACCAGGGCCAGGATGAGGACCAGGAGAACCAAAACAACCCAGAAAAGGAGGATTTGGAACAGGACCAAGAGGAGGACCAATGCCTAAATGCACAGAAGGACTCAGAAGGAAAGTAAAAAGACCAGGAGGACACCTATGTGAGTCTAGGCCACATGTATTAGAATATTCCCTAAATGGTTCTTATTCATGCTTCTTATAGAGCCAACCCATAGAAACCGCACCTCTTCAGCCCATATATAGAAGTATTTGCTGAAAAGTGAGAGAATGCAAAGTGAATTGTTCCTCTCAGAGTAGAAGATGTTGTCTGATACATGCACAGTAGTTTGGGGGTGGATCTTAGGGCATGGGAACTGAAACTTAGCAGAGTAGTTTAAAGATGGATGGATAAAAATGAGTGTGGTCTGTGAAGGACGACAGAAAGAGTTTGAGGAACTCAGGTGGCTGAAGCCAGGAACAAATGGGTAATGGCTAACAAAAGGATCAAAGGGATATGTCAATCTGCAAAGGGAAGCTGAAGATCATAAGATGGCGATGATAAGCAGAAGAGGGGGTGATGGAGGCTCCAGATAGATCGTCTAAGACCCCCAGATCCGGTGCATGGGTTTGTATGTTAAGTGGGTGTGTAGTTTACTAAGAAGTCATGCAACGCAAAAAAGAAAGACAACTTGCTGCGCTGCATTGTGTGGCAGGGAAAGAGAGCAGAAATGCACCATATCAACTAAGATATGGCATATTTCTGCTCTCTCCCTGCGCTGGTGTACTGTGCTGCCCAGGGCCAACAAAGGCATCCTTGCACCATGATGCAAGGGAGCCTGCATTACCAGTAGGATTGTTTTTGTGCAGGAATTGGCACCTTCCTGCAAAAATGCAATCCTTTCAAGCATTTTCTTCTTTCTATGTTTGCTGCAGAATGCAGCGCTCATAGAAAGAGGAAGTAGCATGCAGCAATACAGATATTTCTCCTTGTTATGCCTCACTTGGGAAGGTGCACCATTTTGACGCAAACCCAGGTTTACTCACCTTAGTAAATCTGGGATTGCATCAAAGTCCATGAATGGATACCCGAGAACGCCCATTCTTCTTCCATGGAATGCCTTCTCAACACAGGGCAGGACTTTTCGCTGCCTTGTGTTACTCTGGATTTTCATGGATTAGTAAATCCCATTTAAGGGCTTTTGTTGCCTTGCATTTCCGTGCTTGATGCAAGGGAAACGTAAAGCCCTTAGTAAATGTGGCCCTAAATGTATAGTAGTCTTAATGCATGGATCAGTCGGATGCATTTTGAATGCCCCTTTTGATATGGTTAGCCTCTACTTTTTGCTTGATGTTTGATATAATTTTGAACTGTACGTGCACTGGGCCACTGATAAAAAGGTCCCCAGTGCCTGATCTCTTCCCCAAAACTGCCAAACCTGTACCACGATTGGCACAAATTCAGTGGTATTCCTGGTACCCAGGGCATGGATACTGAAGAGGGTTCTCTGGGGCTGCAGCACTGGCTGTGTGTCTTGGTGCAGGAAAATCCTAAAGAGTCGACATGGCACGCAGCCCTGTGTGCCATGCCTCCTATGCGCTGCATAAGATATAGGTAAGTCACCCCTACTACAGGCCTTTAGCCCTAATGCAGGGTGCACTATATCCTGTGTGGGCAAACCTGCATGAGAAGATATGCCTCTACTATGTCCAGTCTATTCTATGATATTGAAAGGGAACAGGGAAGCTATAAAGAGTACATGGGCTAGATACTTGTCAACCCAGGTTTCCTAGCTCCATGATGACTTCACTGATTTCCAAGATGTTTGGTACCAAACGTCTTGTCTTAATAAATCCTCAATGATGGATTTATTAATACATTCACACAGAGCCTCTTTTTAGAGGGTCTCTTGGAAACCTACAAGCACTGGTGTGGTTACTGACTTTTTTTCTTCAGCCTGCCACTACCAGACATGTTACTGACCTCATCGGGTAAGAGCCAGTGCTGTTAGAGGACAGAGACAAAGCCTGCCCTGTGTGGAGGTGTTTCATACCTCCTCCAGGACAGGATGGCCTTCCTGGGCGGGAAGATTCAAAGGCAATGCCACCTTTGAAATCCAACCCAAGAATCTCCAGATATTGTAGAAGTCCACGCCCCCTTTCCTGCTCCACTTTTGGTGGGAGGAAAGGTGGGAAAATTAGTTAGATGAGGAGGAGGTTCCCCACTTAGCCTATCCCACCCCTTGGGAGCGGCAGGCAATGTGAATCCCTCTCCTGAATTTTTGCCATCTTGTAATGGTGGAGAAACCTCCAATCAGGGACAGGGTAGTGCCTCTCACCACAGGAAGTGGTCACTAGAGGGTATAGACAGCCTAAAAGTTATTAGTCCATTGTCTACTACCTTTCTCCCCTTGTAACACCCCGAAATTCAGTATTTAGATGGCATCCCGAGACCTGAACATCAGATTTGATGGACAAGAGCAGACCAGGACAAAGAAGACCCACTGCTCAAGCAATGAAGCCCTGCGGCAGAAGATAAGGGCACCAAACCCTGCATGCTGCCCCCCAGGACTTGACAATCGCTGCTGCTGTGTTGTCCTGAAAACTGTAAGGACTCCAAGAACCCTGGAGCACATCCAGCCTTCAAGAAATCACTGTGGAGGTCCCTTGGAGTGAATATATCACTCCCCTGCACACTGCAGGCACCGATACCATGAAGTTCAGTTTGTTGGCATGCTGCTTCCCAACAACCTCAATGCAGTACCAAAGTAAGAAAAGGAACAACAGCTCTGGAGGGTCAGATCTGGCTCCCCACCAAGTTTGGAGGTACCAGGACCTACTGGATCTGCAGCATACCAATACCCGGGGTATCGGACCCCCAACTGTAAAAACCAAGAAGAAGAGTCCACACCTGACTTCTGAAGCACCAGAAGCAAGCACCCATCAAGCGACAACAAGACATCCAAGACCCACTTTCTGAGTGGCCCAGCTGTCCGAGGTCGCCTCCCCAAGTTGCCTGCTTCTGACCATGAGGACCTCAAGACGCACGACGCTGGCTGACCTGTTCGCGCTGCACCCGGCCCCACCGGCTCCAGCACCGACCAACCAGCCCTGCTCCCGTGGTCCCCAGGTCCTTGCGACCTCCTCCCTCTAAGGAGACCCACTGGGCTTTCCTGTAAGTCCCTCTGTGCACAGCTTTTTCAAGTGCCCCCTTTGTCCTTGTGCACCAGCTTCCAAGACCTCAACACCTCTGCTCCTGGCCAATCAGAGACGCTCCTGATCTTCTCCTGCTGGAACTTTGGACCTGGTCCCGACTTCAACCTCAAACGAGAAGGTGAACTTCGTCAGAGCATTGCCTGAATTTCTATGTATTTACCTGCTTTTCCCCCATTGTTTCCTATGGTGCATAATTTCACATAAAAGTGATATATATTTTAAGAATTTTGAAAAATCGGAGCTCTGAAAGTACTTACTTTAGAAATGTGTTTGTTGTCATAAAAACAATATAAAAATCGATGTGATTTTTACAAGTTGGTCAGATTTTTTCTTGAGTGTGTGTCTCCTTTGTTGCCTCTGTGAGAACAACAAATGCTTCACACTGCCCTCTGATAAGCCTAACAGCTCGCCCCACACTACCACAAAAAGAGAGTTAGTATTATTTAGTCTTACCTCTACCTGCCTTTTGGGGATCTCTCGCACACTCTACATACTGTACTTCATTTTAGTACACTGTACATAGAGGATCTTTCTGACAATGTTGGAGAGTCAATACAGCTTCCCCACACAGTGGGATTGTATTGACTGCATCCCTGTGGATAGAAGGGGGAGAACCAGAACTGAAGTGAGAGGGAATGGAGAAAAGCGTACCCCAAAAAATTCTGTCTGTCTTTTTTAGCACAGGGCTGCTGAGTGACAACATGGGGCAGTTGGTAGAAATACAGGGTAAGTCATAGGGTTCTCTTGATAAAGGTATCAAAGTTTCTAAGCAGGGTTTCCCTTTTGTCTATGCCTGGTGACTACTCAGAAATGCTGACGATAGCCAGGTGCTGACATCTCATGCTTCATTGTGTCCTTGCTTTGGATACTTCTGCTTGGAGCCAGCACTATTGTTGCTGCTGTGAAAGACATCACTTAGCGCAAAGGCTGTGTCTAAACAACAGCTAGAAAATTGATATTTGGAAGAAAAACACCCCAAATCAGTTCTGAAACCTCAAGAGTGGATCCACATCCCATCTAGAAAATGAGTATTAAAGTGAAACTGTGAAATGATCTATCTGTAGGTTACAGGAATGGAGGTAGCAAAATGTCTGTTTATTCCGTGTCATATTTCTTACAATATTTGTAATAAATGCAATGAATGAAAGTCTCTGTTTTTTCTGTGTCTTTGATGCCTATATGTCTTTCTCTGATTTAATGGGAACATTAATTCATATTCCAATGACATTTTGTTCAAATAATTTTAGTCCTATTCCTTTGCCTGCGGCTTCTGTTATGTTATTAAATTTGTAGAGCGTACGTTTACCTGGAGGTGTCTTGGTGCTGACTCCAATAGAGCACGAAAAGTTCACCCTTAATTTCTATTAAGCCAGGTTTTAAGCTCCTTTCTAAAGGAGAGCAGGGTAGACAGGGCCCTGATGTAGGGGAGGAGGCTTTCCCAAAATTTAGTAGTTCCAGTGAGAAAACCTTTTTTACCCCAGTTCGAATTCCAGAACTTGGGGATCATAAGTGTTTTGGCCCCAAGGAGCGCCATGGTCTGCTGGATGTATACCACTGGGCAGTGCTGAGGGCTTTACATTTCATGTGACTTCTCACTGGAAGCCAGTGTAGTTTCCAAATTCCAAGGGAGACTGATTGGAAATTAGGAATTCCTAATAGCATTCTGGCCGCAGCATTTTGCACCATCTGCTGTCTGTTAGCATGTTTTTCCTGTAGATTCAGAGGCCGTTACAATGGTCTAATTTGGATTACACTAGGGGGGTGATGACTGTTGTTTTGGAATTAGCTGGAATGTAGGGGAGGGTTCTTTTGATCATCCTGAGGGAGTAGAAATATGAGGAGACTACAGCCATCACCTGAGAGCCATAGTTAAGCCTATTGTCAATTTGTACACCCAAATTCTTGGCCTTCACCACTAGGGTGGGTGGGGGCCTAGCTCACTCAGCCAACAGGAGGGACACCAGGCTAGGGAAAGGTTGCCACAGGTTACCATCTCAGTTTTCACTGAGTTGAGCTTCAGGCAGTGACTGTTCCTCCATTAACTAATTGCCCACATACAGTTTTGGAAGTGAGTGGAGACTATGGGATTGTTATTGAAGGCTGACACTACTAATTGAGGGGCTGATTACGATGGCGGACGGACTGGAGTCCGTCCGCCATGGTGGTGTAAACCGGGACCGTCCGCCATGCATGTGGCGGTCCCGCATACCTGTTTAGGATGGGACCGCCACTGCTGCGGTCAGATTCCGCACCTTTAACATTGCGGCGGTGGCTGCTGACAGCAGCACCGCCGCGATGTCAAGAAGAGCATGTTGTGCATTTCACTGCACTACGTGGCAGGCACTACACTGTGCCTGTCACATTGTGCAGTGAAATGCCCAGTGCACCCACACCTCCCTCCAACACAACGGGGGCCCACAACGGGCCCCCAGAACCAAACTCTGCATGCC
Source organism: Calotriton arnoldi (assembly GCA_963921515.1). NCBI lineage: Eukaryota > Metazoa > Chordata > Amphibia > Caudata > Salamandridae > Calotriton > Calotriton arnoldi. The sequence continues at coordinate 5,852 of CAWUFW010016043.1, read as the reverse complement.
TTTCAACGGCGGTTGCACTGCCGCAGAAAGGCTGGCTGGAGACCTCATCCTAATTCGGCGGACGGTGCTTGCTAGGCACCGCCACCATTTTATGGATGCAGACCGCTCCGCCGGGCAATCGCAATGATTGCCTGTGGCGGGTTCCGTGGCGGACGGGCTTTGCCTCCACTGCGGTCGCGGTTTGGATCCCACCGCCATCGTAATTTGGCGGTGGGAGAATCGCGGTCCGCATGGCCGGCAGACCTCACCGCCGGGCCGGCGGTGGCGATCGTTCTGCCATCGTAATCAGCCCCTGAGTGTCGTCAGCATCAGAGGTAAGTGAGACGTCAAAGCTCTTGATAAGAGTAGCCAGTTCTGATACATAAATGTTAAAAAGTGTTGGACTAAGCGAGGATGCAAGGGAGGGAAAAAGGGGAGGATTCATATCGACCCAAGGCCACTGAGTGTTGTCTATTAGAGAGAAAGGAAGTCAGGATGGACAAGGCCTTGTCTTTAACTCCTAGTTCAGCCAAGTGATTGATAAAGCTCTTGTGATCCACCGTATCAAAGGCTGCGGACAAGTCGAGGAGAATAAGAGCTGCGGAACCTCCTTTATCTAATGCAGCTCTTATCTCCTCAGTGGCTTTGTTGATTAGGGCAGCTTCTGTGCTGTGCCAGGGTCTGAACCCGAACTGAGTTGGGTCCAGAAGATGGTTATCATGAATGAACTGGGCAAGCTGCATATTCAGTATTTTCTCCACTATTTTTGCGAAAGAGGAAGGCAGGAAATGGGGCGATAATGGTTGGGGTATGCTGGATTCAGACTAGGGGGCATATTCTCAAGGACTCATCGCCAATTTAGCGTCACTTTACCACCACGAAAGTGGCGATAGACTCATTGCCCTATTCACAAGCCTGCGCTAACAGCCCACATCGTCAGTTTTCCTGCGATAGCTGCCGCTAAAAACATCGCCAAGGCTGACAGCGACAACTAACGCTAATCATATGCAGAGTAGGCGTTCCCGTGCAAAAACTCACGATAACACCACTTTGCGATATTCTCAACGACCAGCCAGATCGCCGATGCGGTCCAAAAACAGGCGATAAGGCACGTTAGCAGCAGGGACTTAAGACCTGCTTTTTCCTAGTCTTAAGTAGGGCGAAAACCTGCAGCATAAAGGGAGCCCAGCCCAGAGCCACATCTGAAGACCAACAGATGCCATGGAGCGATTAATCATGCAGCTTGGAGACCCAAGAGGGCGACGACACCCACCGCCACCACCCCCAGGACCACCCCCACCCGGACTGCCACCGAGGCAGCGCAGAACAAGACAGCGGACCTTCTGAAAACACACCAGCCTCAGAGACTTAACGCCAGAGGATGTCATTGCCCACTACAGGCTCAAATGGACAACCATCCTCCGCATCCTGACCCACATTGCCCACAGGCTGACGGTACCAACACAGCGGACAACCAACATCCGTCTGCAGACAAAGCTGCTGGCTGTGCTGCACTTGTTGGACTCTGGTACCTTCCAACCAACAACTGCCAGAGTCGGAGGAGTCTCACAGCCAGCCCTATCAAAGTTCCTCACACCTGTCTTGGATGCCATCATCAGCTTGATACCCCAGCACCTTTACTTCCCCCACATTGCGCAGGAACAGCTGGAGACCAAGCAAGGCTTCTATGCCATAGCTGGCTTCCCGCACGTGTTGGGGGCAATTGACTGCACACATGTCCTACTTGTGCCCCCTGCCGACACTGCACACAATTACCGCAACAGAAAGCACACGCATCCCATCAATGTGCAGGCAATAGTGGACCACCAGGGACTGTTCACCAATGTCGTCGCCAACTTCCCAGGCAGTGTGCATGACTCCCACATCTTCTGACAGTCCATCATCAACCAGCGCTTTCAGGATGGCACCTATAATGCACTGCTCGTTGGTAAGTACCAACGGATCACACCACACACCTCAACTCCACAATCATACCGCTCACAACTGTGGGAATGCACACGTAACAAAATCACATACAACATGCCAACCAACATGCCCACCTACCAGACACGACAACACAAGTAACTGTGGTAACAGGGGCCAGACATGTAGACAAACCATCCACAAAGGCATAGCCCCTCTGCCACACAATTGCAGAAGGTGGAGAGAGGTGGGAACCAAGAATGTGCGAAGGAGGCAATGGACCCATGAATAAGAATGTACACAATACCAAGTGTGGCGGTGATGTGCTGGACAGTCTTGAGTATGCAGAGCACAGACATGTCCATGTGGACATATACTGCTGGTGTCTCTAGTGTTGTGGACAGTGGAAGCAACAATGTCACCTCAGGCAGTGGGGAAAACCTTGGACATGTAGCTATGTCGCCCCCTGTAAGCGTAAGCGTAGTGGGCTGGACCGGCGTACGCCAGTCCAGCGCAGGAGTGTGAATAAACAGCCCGGGGCTCTGGGGGTGGTTCACTTCCGGGATGGCCACCAAAGTAACTATGGCATGTGTCTCTGTTGTGGTGTTGGCGCCACCTGGTCCTTAATCGACAATGTTGCAATGTAGTGTTGTAGGGATTCTGCACATACACAGAACTATGCACAGCAATGTGGGACTTCGGTATATAGGGGCTACGCCTTCCTACAGCCTTAGTACCCACGAGCCTACGACCGGCTATCTATAGTGTCCCACCTGCCTTCCTATACACAGATAGAGAAATAGGCGTTTAGACAACCCAGAACACAACACTCCCCTAATCACTCAGGAATCATGGTAACAGGTTATTCCCTATCGCTCAGACTCCCGTACTCATCCACAACAAGAGATTGACAGAGTCACTGAGGGGCATATTAACAACAGCCAGCGATAATTATCGCTGGCCGTGCGTAGCGATAATTATATTATCGCTGGCTATCTCTGGCATTTATCGCCCTGGTAGCGCGTTATTAACAACGCGTTACTCCAGGGCGATAAAAATACCAGAGATAGCGATATTATTGCCCTTTGCAGGGAACATCGCTGGTTTTCCAGCGATGTTCCCTGCAAAAGGCGATAATCCTTGCTGATACGACCCACAGGGTCGTATCAGCAGAATCCACCTCCTATGGCTAACATAGTAAGTCGGGATTATAGCAGACGTTAGATTTTGGCGAAAACGGCCGTTTCGCCAAAATCTAACGTCTGCTATAATCCTGCGGGCTGCCTTGTAAATATCGCGATGTGCACATCGGCGATATTTACAACGTAGCTCATCTGGGGTACGCCTAGTAACGCCCACTTTGCATCTCATTAGAGATGCAAGGATGGGCGTTGGGGAAAAGGGCGATAGTGCAGGGATTCACGCGATAGCGTGACCTTGCTGATTAGGCGATAGAATTATCGCCGCTTTCGGTCCGAAAACAGACAGATAATTGTCTATCGCCTCGTTGTGATATGCCCCTGAGTTAGTTTAAAATGTTTATTTTAACTAACGTGCTCTGAAATGCAGTATACAAGCCACTACTAAAATTACAATGCATAATACAAACATTGTCAGCATTGTAGCAAGTCCATACAATATAAAAGGAGAAATCATTGTATATTGATTCTGGAGACAGGACTATAAAACCTACACTCCCTCCCCATGGACGGGAAAACTAAGATGATATCATAGAAGATCTCTGGGTTTGTATAGCAGACCCCATACCTCTAAGACAGCGATCGTGTCTCTACATCACAGCTCCATACAGCTCTTCATTCTTGAAAAGTCTCTCCTCAAGTGTGTCTGCGTGTAACATGCATTCTCCTAATATCCAAAAAAAGGTGCGTGTCCCACAAACAGCAGCTGCAGGGTATGTTTTGTCTATGTGCTAGGGCCTGACCAAATCAAAATAACAAGGGACGGTGTTGTTTGACCTTGCTCACGATGAACAGACTAAACTCCAGGAACAAGCAGGGAACCAGCGCAGCCAGCGGCTCACAGGTGACCAGCGAAAACATTCTTGCATTAGAATAAGCCTGTAGTGTCGTGTGCAAAAGCAGCATCATGGCCTCCGGACCCATTCTAACCTAAAGATGTCAACGGGGTCCCTTAAATCCACATGACACCCTCCCCCTGGCCTGGTTGCAGAAGAATAGAAAAAACAAGGTCCAAGTCACAAGCAGAGTCAAAGCACTGAGCATAGCAAGGGCAAAGTTCAATAAAATCAAAATCATAATAAGGTTGATTAGCGGTAAAATACGAGAAGATGAAGAAAAAAAAAATGTCTTGTTGAACATTAATCATCGGAATCATATGAGATCCGTTGAACCTTGGAAGGCAAGGTGTTCCAAAAGACGGTCCCCCTCCTCAAAGACAAGGAGGGACAACACCCAATTCAACAACTCGAAGGAGCATATGTGCTCATCATAATCCATAGCTTCAAAAAGCATGGTCGGACATCCTGGATCGTACTCAATGTAGCTGTGGTGCAGCAGGCGCGACGCCCCTCCACAGATGTCCCATTGTGCCAGCACTCCATTCACGGCCGCCATCAGCATGCGGGTACCAGTTGCACATGATTGATCATGACGCAATAGGGGCCACAGCAACAGGTCGTAACCAGGGTAAGGTCGTATGGCGTTTGAGAGGCACAAATCCAAAGCCAAGGAGAAAGGACAGTCGAGGCACCAAAAAACTGGATGGACGCATGTAAAGTATGGTTATCTGTAAGTCACATTGTAATCAGCCCCCACAACAGCCATAGGCAGGCAACAATGGAATTCCTGCAATCGGCTACGGTACAGCTCCAGCTGGACCGGATGATCGAGTAGCAAATGAAGGGCAGCCATTACGAAGTAGTAAAGCAAGTACCAGGACAGCACCAGCGAGCAAGAGGATCAACGGCAAGCCACCAAAAGCGCTGGAAAAAATGGAATGAATAAAATCCGGAATTACACCAAATATCATTTGAAACAAGGACACAAGACCTGAGCCCAACAATTTGAAAAAAGGTTCAAGGCCTCCTGTGTCAGAAACATTGAATAATTGGTGTATCAACTCCCCAAAATGTAGTGGGAGATTGGTATTTTATAGGGATTGTATTTCACTTGATGTCCGAGCCACCTGTAGCTCGAATGTTTCACGGGCCGAGGTCAAGGCAACTTCATGTTGGAATAACAGTGCTTTGAGCCTACTTAATTTGTTGAAGCTTGCTTTCATAGTGGGAACAGAAGGCCACAGAGAGCTATCAGCAATGCCATGCGACGGCGGAAACAGGACGTTGCTGCAAGAGGGACACCGTTGCCAATAAACCGGCATGCGCCGAAGCCATGCCCTCATGTGCAGCTGTGATCAACGCATGTCTGCGGTCCTAGTTGGGAATCAGCGGATCCCCAACGGAAGGAATTGTTACTGTCGGAACTTGTTCCGGGGACAATTGGTATTCATATTTTAATGGAAACCCCTGTGGGTTTTTCGTCCCGTCTCTGGTAGCCGCTACGGCTGCCAGTATGTCGGTATCGACTTTTGTCATAGACCTTGTGACTGCTGCTACTGAACAACTGGCTACTGCATTTCTGGCTGCCTCGTCAGCCAGAGTGTTGCCTACAGCGTGTGGTCCCACGCGCTGATGGCCAAGAGTATGTATTACATGCGTAAGTGGCAAGCCCTCTTTGAGAGCCGCCTCTCGTACCCAAAGCGTTTTATGCTTGATCGTGTTACCCACATGACATGACATGAGATGACATGACAGTAGCATGCACCCGGAGGGCGGGCTCGCCCGAATGGAAAAATGAAGGAGCGCTCCGGGTCTTGGATCATACATGCCAACTGTTGTGTGTGTACCTTCATTGCCGCAGCATAAGCCGAAGGCCTAGCCTCAATCGCAGCGCGACTTCAGCCAGGCCTGA